>VZQC01006228.1:2474831-2973199 GCA_009823505.1 Rhizomys pruinosus | reverse complement strand
AAGAAGGAAAGAAAGGAAGGAAGGAAGGAAGGAAAGAAAGAAAGGAAGGAAGGAAGGAAGGAAGGAAAGAAAGAAAGAAAGAAAGAAAGAAAGAAAGAAAGAAAGAAAGAAAGAAAGAAAGAAAGAAAGAAAGAAAGAAAAAGAAAGAAAGAAAAAAGAAGAAAGAAGAAAGAAAAGAGCGAGCTGAGCATGGGCCAGCGGAGCAAGCCAGTAAGCAGCATTCCTCCATGACCTGTGGTCTAGCTCCTGCCTCCAGGTTCCTGCCTTGAGTTCCCACCTTGGGCTCTCTCAGTGATACACTGTGACTCAGAAGATGAAAGCTAAATAAACCCTTTCCTCCCCAAGTTGGTAGTAGTCAAAGTGTTTTGTCACGGAAATGGAGATGCAAACTGGAACATATGTATCATACAAAATATACAAATAATTAAAAATAACAAGTTCTATCATATATGTTTTTCCATTTTTCTTCTAGATGTGCTATCCAAACCAAGGGCATTTATATAAACTTATATTTGCATGCCTAGTATACTATGCCTACATTGGCATTTTCTTTTATTCTAATTATTGGTTTCTAGTAAGTCAGTAAAAACAGTTATTGATGACTAGTGATTTTTGATTTTTTTTGTACTCAAAAAGGAAATGTCAAGAAAATTGTAGTAACAATTGAACCACAGTTTTGTTTTAATGTATCATGAATTCAAAAGGTAAGGATTTGAGAAGCCAAGCAATACCCCAGCTATTATTCTGTTTGTTGGCTTATGTTTTGCCTGATTTCTTTGATATATTACCCATTTTTTTCTAATGTATAATACACATGGACCTGTATTGTCTTCAGGTCTATGGGTAACATCTTTGAATGTTGTTTACAAATAAATAACCTGTGTTTTTATAAAACAAAGGGAAATGAATAAAAATATTTAGGTATGTGTGTAGAAGGGTTTTAAAATAAAAACTCTTAAGTAACTTCTCCAAAAAAATCAAGGCTTTCTGAAAAATGCTCATGTTAAAGACAAAACATACTTGACTTATTATTAGGACAGTAATTATTAAGCACCAAATAAACAATCTACTGGACAACGTCCTCAAGAAACATGTCAACTAATATGTGCACTAGTTTGATGGGATTTTTTTTGTTGTTGTTTCTGTTGAAGAATAAAAATATATATACTAGGGCCTGGGGAGATGGACCTGCAGTATGAGCACTGCCTGCTCTGGTAGAGGACTGGAGTTCAAATCCCAACACCTACTCTGTGGCTAACAATCCTTCGTAACTCTAGTTCCAGGGGATCCAACACCATCTTCTGACCTCTTCAGGCACTGTACTCACATACATGCAGGCAACACACACACACACACACACACACACACACACATACACGCACACTGTAAATTTGTACAGTTCAATATATTTGCACCATCAAAAACCAGCAATTTACCAACAGAGGTAAGATATATTTAAAGATTCTGGAAACTATCCAGGTGTCTTTGACTCTCACATGCCGTAGAAAGAGAACAACATTCAAGGCAAAAATAAGAGAACAATAAATTCAAACGAGAGTCAAGCATGGTGGCTCAACTCTTTAATCCCAGCACTCGGGAGCCAGAGGCAGGCAGATCTCTATGAGTTCAAAGCCAGCCTGCTCTACAGAGCAAGTTCCAGGCCAGCTGGGGCTATAGGGAGACACTGTCTCAAAAAAGAAATTCAACTGAATCCTCAAGATTAAACTTCAAACAGAAATATACAACTATATAACTACAAAGACCTTATGAACCATAGATTCTGTATTATAAAACTCCAGTAAGTAAACAAATGAGGACAGTATCAATGTTTTTGTATCCAATATGAAACTGCCCAAAGTATTCTCCAAAATTCTACACTTTTTCCATGAAGCAGAAAATAATTAAAATGAAAGGGAAAACAACAACCACCACCAAGAAGGATCCAGTAATAAGCATTTGTTCAAACTCTAAATGAGGGGCTGGAGAGACAGCCTAGCGGTTAAGAGCACCGACTGCTCTTGCAGAGGACCCGGGTTCGATCCCCAGCACCCACATGGTGGCTAAGAACCGTCTATAACTCCAATTCCAGGAGAACTCCAGTTCCAGGGGAATCTGACACCCTCTTCTGACCTCCGTGGTATTGCACAGCATGGGTGCACAAACCTACATGCAGACAGTACATTAACACACATAGAAAATAAAAAAAAAAAATTAAAAAAAAACAAAGTCTAAATGAGTAAAAGGACATATCACAACCATATTCTCAAATAAGATTCTGAAAGGACAAACACAGTGACCTCAGAACCTGGCACAGAGGACATGGTATTGATGTCAAAGGATACTGGTTTAATTACCTTTATTCTAGGAGGTGAAGATTCCAGTCCTTCTATCTCAGTAAAACTCTACAGAAAAAGTAGTAAAGACATTGACTTAAAAATATTTAACAGTAATATTAATTAAGGGCGTTCTATTGCCTCTAATATTGTTTAGCAATACTACTGACTCAGTATATTTCTCATTTGCTTGCCTCTAACTTGATTCAATCTTTTCAGTTTCCTCATTTGTTACACAAGAACATTTTGTCTATACAACTATCTACGAACATGTTCAAATTAAGAGAAATGAAGCAAGTCTTAATCATTTAACACATGAAAGATACATATGGCTGATAATAGTATGCTGAAGCCTGCCCACAGTTGCATCATGTTGTTGAAGGGTTTCCACTCAAAGCCAGGCTCTCAGTTTCTGAACTCCGCGGCAAAATAAATAAGCATTTCCATAGCCAGGCTGACTCTGGGAAAGGTTGCCTACTGTGTTATGAAATAACACTAATGTACAGTAGACACTTTGTTTTGTTTCTGAATAGTGGAACTGTCACACATACAGTGTGAAGAAACATGACCCGTGTTGTCTTAATAAAGTTAGAAGAAAATGGGATGTCAAAATAATGTTCTGTGAAGAGTACAAATGATAGAGGTTAAAAAAAATCAATGATTAGTACGTTTGAATTTCATTACACAAGTCCTTTTTACCTAACATAAAATGGAAAAAGTCATTGATCTACCAAAGTTATTACATCAAAAAAATACCTCTGCAGAGTATCAGGTTTCATTATGTTATATTCATTGGTTCCTCTCCTCCCCTCCCCCCTCCCCCCACCCCCCATCCCCTTCTCCTCTTCCTCATCCCCCCTACCCTCTAGGAGCTCCTACCTTTCTGTCTCAATATTCTTCTGTTCACTTTCATAAACATGTATTCTATTATCCTCTCCACTTCTTTTTGGGGGGAGGTATTTTTGAGACAGGGTCTCCCTTTTAGTCCCAGCTGGCCTGGAGCTCTCTCTGTAGACCAGGCTGGCCTTGAACAACTCACAGATCTGCCTGCCTCTGCCTCCAGAGTACTGGGATTAAAGGCATGCGCACAACATCCGGCAACCAGTTCTTTTATTTTATTTTATTTTATTTTATTTTATTTTATTTTATTTTTATTTATTTATTTATTTATTGGTCTTTTTGAGACAGGGTCTCCCTGTAGCCCCAGCTGTCGTGGAACTCACTCTGTAGATCAGGCTGGCCTTGAATTCACAAAGATCTGCCTGCCTCTGCCTCTCAAGTGCTAGGATTAAAGGCATGCACCACCACGCCCAGCCACTTCTTTTTTTAAAGACATCTATTTTACCTCTCAAAAGTCCCCTTCTTACTTTTGTGACCTAAACTCACACTCATTCATATATAAATATGTGTATGTGACAAGCTGAAGCTCAGATCTCCATATGAGAAAGAACTCATGATATTTGTCTTTCTCAGTCTGGATTACCTCACTTAATATCATAATTTCTGGATATATAAATTTTCCTGAAATTTCAATTTTTGGCTTAGCACACAAGATTTCTTTGGTCTTATGAATAGTGCAGCAATAAACACGGATGTGCAAGAATCTCTGTGGTAGGATATAGAGTCCTTTGGGCATAGTCCCAGGAAATGCCATAATGAAAACTATAAAAAAAAACTTTAAATAAAGTAAATGCATATGCATTTGACAAACACATTCAAAAGCTTCCCCCCTCTTTCTGCAAAAAGTAGTAAGTTCAATGCCCCAGAACCTTGCCACTTAAAAACCATCTTTCATATTAACTTGTGCACTCCGGGATAGAAATGGAGAGAACAAGTAGAGCTCCCATGCCTAAAATCTGCTGAAGATTTTACCTTGATGCTCTTTACACAAAAGCTGACTAGAAAACTTTTCAGTTGAGGTAGATACTAAACCAATAACTATGTTCATTATCCCAAATGGCTTTTGTCAATTCAGGGATGGGTAATTTTTTTGTTTGTTTGTTTTAAATATAGCCTTCATATGTGATTTTTCAAAGTAAACCTTAAAGACAGAAACAGACTAGATAATGTCTTCTAGACATGATAGGGAAGCTAAAGCCATGAACTAACAGCAATATGGTTATTTAAACAAGAACTCTACAGTAATGACATCAATTGACATGCCAATGTGAATAGGCAATGTTTTAAAAGGTTTCATCCATAAAGAATGGTAGGCAATCAGTGGCTGCTGAGAGAGAGAGAGAGAATCCATTTTCTCCAGGGATGAGTTCCTTTATAGGTTAGGTTATGCAATTCCAAGTGGTCAACTCTAAACGTATGCATATGAGCAACGTTAAATGAACTTAGTCAATATATGGCGTGTGTGAGTGTGTGTGTGTGTGTGTGTGTGTGTGTGAGAGAGAGAGAGAGAGAGAGAGAGAGAGAGAGAGAGAGAGAAAAGAAGGGGTCATGAGTTTGTTTTTTGGTTTTTTTGAGATTGTCTCCCTGTAGCCCCAGCTGGCCTGGAACTTACTACGTAGATCAGGGTGGCCTTGAACTCACAGAGATCCCCCTGCCTCTCCCTCCGGAGTTCTGGGATTAAAGGCATGCACCACACCTGGCAGGGTCATGAATTTGAGAAACTGTGAGGAACATGGGATAAGCTTGAGGGGTGAGGAGGGCAGGAAATATAGACTCCTATGAAATTCTCAAAAAATTAAAAGTTCAAATTAAAAGTAAAGAGAAGAAATGAAAATTATTTTTCCTCAAACAAAAAGGGACATTCATGAAGAAAAATTCATCATAAAAATGATCTACGGGCTGGAGAGATAGCCTAGCGGTTAAGAGCGCCGACCGCTCTTACAGAGGATGCCGGTTCGATCCCCAGCACCCACATGGCGGCTAAGAACCGTCTGAAACTCCAATTCCAGGAGAACTCCAGTTCCAGGGGAATCTGATACCCTCTTCTGACCTCCGCGGCGTTGCACGACACGGGTGCACAAACTTGCATGCAGACAGTACATTCATACACATACAGAAATAAATAAAATTAATAAAAAAAATTAAAAAAAAAATGATCTACAGTCCAGATGTGGTAGCATAGGCCTTTAATCCCAACACTCAGGAGGCAGAGGCAGATGGATCTCTGTGAATTCAAGGCCAGCCTGGTCCACATAGCAAGTTCCAGGCTAGTTGGGGCTATAGGAAGACCCTGTTTCAAAAAACACCAAAAAAAAAAAAAAAGTAATCTACTTTAAGTCTCTGAAGCTTTGACATCACAACAGAAAACATAAAAGAATTTCAAAAGCATCAGAGTAGCTGATTACCTTTCTTCTCTAAAGTCCAACATTTTAAAAGCCCTACATTTTAACCTGCAGAAAAATTTAATAAAAAAACAACTCAGAAAATGCAGCAAGTTAATGAAAAGTAAAGTACATCAATGGCTCCTTTACATACATTCTCAAACAGGTACCGAAGCATATCTAGTCCTGCCATACAAATCAAAGTAACTAGATTTCATTGTTAATCTTTGTCATTTCTTTGATTCACTTGTTTCATTCTTAATTTCATTTGAATAGAGCCAATAACACTCAAACTACATAGTAAGTGGCATAGCAGTTTTCTTTAAGAGTAGGAAATCCTAATGTTGTATTCAACCAATAAAGAATTTTTGCAAAGTTCCCTTTTACATCCATGTCTTGTCATTTTGCTCTAGTATTGTCATTTTACTCTTTATGTATTGAGTTGAACAGGATTGGAGAGAGTGGACGCCCTTGTCTTGTTCCTACTCTTGCAGAGAATGCTCTGAGTTTTTCTCTATTAAGCACAATGTTGGCTTGTTTTATATAGCCTTTATTGTGTTGAGTTATGCTTCCTGAAACCTTAGGTTCTCCATGATTTTTTTAAATTTTATTTATTTATGTGTATGAATGTCCTATTTGCATGTAGGTTTGTGCATCCGTGTCATGCAATGCCGCGGAGGTCAGAAGAGGGTATCAGATTCCCCTGGAACTGGAGTTCTCCTGGAATTGGAGTTACAGACGGTTCTTAGCCGCCATGTGGGTGATGGGGATCGAACCCAGGTCCTCTGCAAGAGCAGTTGGTGCTCTTAACCACTAAGCCATCCCTTCAGCCCCTCTCCACGACTTTTATTATGAAGATATGTTGAATTTCTCAAATGACTTTTGTGAATCTATTGTGATGATCATGTGATTAAACTTGTATAGATTTATGTATGTTGAACCATCTTTGCCATTCTGTAATGAAGTCAACCTCATCTTGATGGATGACGTTTTTTCTATGACCTGGAATTGAGTTCCCCAGGAATTGAGAATTTTTACATATATGTTAATCAGGAAGACTGGTCTGTAAGTTTCTTTTTTGATATGTCTTCATGGTTTTTGTTCAGTGTAATATTAGCTTCCTTAAATAGACTGGAAGCATTTCTTCACTTTCTATTTTATGGTATAATTTGAGTAGCATTGGTGTTAATTTTTATTGACATTTGAATAAAATTCTTCATTGATCCTATGTGATCCTTGATATTCTTTTTAATTGAGAGACCTTTATGATTGCTTAATCTTTTTTTTTTTTCATCTTTTTGAGACAAGGTCTCCCTTCAGTTCTAGCTGGCCTGGAGATCGCTCTGTAGATCAGGCAGGCCTCGAATTCACAGAGATCTGCCTGCCTCTGCCTCCCAAGTGCTGGGATTAAAGGTGTGTGCCAGCATGCCAAGCAATGATTGCTTAATCTTATTCCTAGCTGTGGATCCATTTAAATCATTTATTTCTTCCTGCTTTAATTTTTTATGTATTCTAGGTATCTAAGAGTTGAAGGGAGTTAGTGATGGATAGACAAGATCAGTATACATTCAAGAAATGTATGAACCTTTCAAATAGTATAAAGCATTTTTAGATGAAACTAAGTACAAAGTTTAACCAAAAAATTATGAATGTATGCTGTGATGGTAAAAAAAAGTACCTGATAATGGTATTCTGAGATTCCTGAGGATTTTATCAATAGAACCATTCTGAAAGTGTTCTTTATCCTGTCAGATAGCTTCTGAGTTTGACGTTAGCATCCCATTTCATGAGTTCTTCCCTTCATTAATCTTTTTTTTTTTTGTCTTTTCGAGACAGGGTCTCCCTGTAGCCCCAGCTGTCCTGGAACTCCCTCTGTAGACCAGGTTGGCCTTGAACTCACAAAGATCTGCCTGCCTCTGCCTCCCAAGTGCTAGGATTAAAGGCATGCACCACCACGACCGGCTTTATTTTTTAATCCTTTCATTAATCTTAAAACACCACCAAATATCTAGATGTTTTATGAAAGTCAATTCTCAATACTATTATACATTTGCTTTCAGAAGTTTTGTAAGTATAAAACCTCACAATAAATAATATTTTTAATAATTTTATTGATGACTTGTGTATTTCATACATTATCTTTCAGTCCAATTTAGACACACTCCCCTCTCCCTGCCCCCGACCCCAGTTCATGCCTTCTGCCATACATGTCTTACATCTTTCTCTCAGTCTTTCCAAAGATTTTCCCTGCAGAGGCTTGACGTTTTGGGCAGAATTTAACTGTATCAGTCAATTCTTTGACCCAGTCTTTATGTTGTTGTTGTTCCCTTCCCTTTGTATTGTTCCAACATATTCCTATATAACCATCACATATGTATCAAAATTATGACCTCTAAGAATAAACTATGTGTTAATTCCGAAACATGTTTAAATATTCACATTTTCCCCTTTAATTTTATATTACTCTAAGATATGAATACAGTAATTACAGAGTCTGAAAATAAGTGGTAGGTCAATTCTAGAGCCAGTTAAGAGATTCACTTTATCATACCACAGTTTGTTTCAGATAAAAAGAAATATAGCAATAATGTTGTTCAACTTGCCTTTCAACTGGTGATTTGGTGTTAGTATCCACAAATGAGGGTAACCATTTTTGGAATTCACATTTTCCCTTTAATTTTATATTACTCTAAAGTATGCATATATACCCTCCCCCTATATACCACAATTACAAAATCTGAAAATAAGTGTTAGGTTAATTCTAGATCCCATTAATGTATTCACATTATAAGGGACAGTTGTTTTCAGGNCCCTGTCTCAAAAAGACCAAAAAAAAAAAATATATATATATATATATATATTCCTCAGTTTGCTTTACTACTAGATATTTGGTGCTAGCATCCACAGATGAGGGATACTATTTTTTCTGGAGCTGTGTTACTTCACTTAGCACAATGTCTTCTAGTTCCATCCATTTACCTGCAAAGTTCATGATCTCATCTTTCTTTACTACTGCATAGAACTCCATTGTGTAGATGTACCACATTTTTCTGTATGCACCCATTGGTTAAGGAGCATTTGGGTTGGTTCCAGCTCTTGTGAAGAGAGCTGCAATAAATATAGATGTGCATGTATCTCTGCGGTAGGATGAGTCTTGTGCATAAATACCCAGGAGTGGTATGACTGGGTCATGTGGTAGACATATTTTGAGTCTTTTAAGGGTTCTCCACACTGCTTTCCATAGTGGTTGTATAGGTTTACATTCCCACCAGCAGTGGATGAGTGTTCTCCTTTCCCCACATCCTCTCGAGCATTTGGTTTCATGATCTTAGTCTTTTGGTTTCATGATCTTACCCAGTCTTATGGGAATGAGATGATATCTTAAAGTGGTTTTAATTTGTATTTCCTTAATTATTAATGATGTGGAACACTTTTTAAGATGTTTCTCAGCCATCTTTATTTCCTCACTTGTGAAGTCTCTGTTCAGCTCTTTATCTCTTGAGTGGGTCATTTGTTTTCTTTCTTCCTTGTTTTTTGAGTAGTTTATATATTCTGGACGTTAATGCTCTCTCAGATGTATCATTGATGAAGGTTTCCTCCCACTCTGTGAGTTTTCTCTTCACTTTATTGGTTGTTTCTTTTGCTGTACAGAAGCTTTTGAGTTTAATGAGATCCCACTTGTCAATTGTCGATCTTATTTCCTGTGCAGCTGCTGTTTGATTTAGAAAGTCTTTTCCTACAGCTATGTCTTGTAGGCTGCTGCCAACATTTTCTTCTATCACCTTCAGAGTTTGGGGTTTCACGTTGAGGTCTTTGATCCATTTGGAGTTGAATTTTGTACAGGGTGAGAGGTAAGGGTTTAATTTTATTCTTCTACTAATGATGATTCAGTTTTGCCAGCACCATTTCTTGAACATGCTGTCTTTCCTCCATTGAAGTCTTTTTGGCCCCCTTGTCAAATATGAAGTGGCTGAAATTCTATGAGCTCAAGTTTGGATCTTCAGTTTTGTTCCATTAGTCTATGGGCCTGTTTTTGTGCCAGTACCAGGCTGTTTTTATGACTATAGCCCTGTAATATAGTTTGAAATCTGGTATAGTGATCCCCCTGTATTGCACTTTTCACTCAGGGTCATTTTGGTTATTTGGTGACTTTTGTTTTTCCATATGAATTTAAGGATGTTTTTCCAAGTCTGTGAAGAAACTCTTGGGGATTTTAATTGGGATTGCATTGAATCTTTGTACTAATTTGGGTACAATGGACATTTTTACTATATTATTTTTTCCAATCCATGATAATGGGAGGTCTTTCCGTCTTCTGATATCTTCAATCTCCTTCTTCAGGGGTGTAAAAATTTTTGTTCTAGAGATCTTTGATATCTTTGGTTAAGTTTTTTCCTAAGTATCTTATTGCTTTTGTGGCTATTGTGAGTGGGAGGGTCTTCTTGTATTCCTTCTCCAGTTGCTTGTTGTTAGTAAAAGAAAGGCTAATGATTTTTCTAGATTAATTTTGTATCCTGCCACTTTACTGAAAATCTTTATCATTTCTAGGAGTTTGGTGGTAGAGTTTTTAGCATCCCTTGGGTAAACTATCATATCATCAGCAAAGAGGGATAGTTTGACTTCCTCTCTTCCAGTCAGTGTTCCTTTAATTTCTCTTTCTGGCCTTATTGTCCTGGCCAGTGTGTCAAGCACTATATTGAAGAGGAGTGGTGATAGGGGACAGCCTTGCTGAGTTCCTACCTTTAAGAGGACTGCTTCTAACTTTTCTCCATTTAGGATGATGTTGACTGTGGGTTTGTTGTATATGGCTTTGATTACATTGAGGAATGTTCCCTCTAGTCCAATTCCCTCTAGGACTTTAAACATGAAGGGATGTTGAATTTTGTTGAAGGCTTTTTCTGTAACAATTGAGATGATAATGTGGGTTTTGTCTTTCAGTCCATTTATGTGTTTTTTTTTTTATATTTATTGATTTATGTATCTTGAACCATCCCTGCATCTCTGGTATGAATCCAACTTGGTCATGATGGATGATCTTTTTGATGTGGTTCTATATGCAATTTGCAAGTATTTTGTTGAGATTTTTTGCATCTATGTTAATTAATGAGATGGGCCTATAGTTTTTTTTTTTTTTTTTTTTTTNGGTTGTATACCTTTGCCTGGTTTTGTTGGTATTTTGTTCTCTTTTTTTTTTTTTTTTAGAGTGATGCTGGCTTCGTTGAAGGAAGGTTGTATACCTTTGCCTGGTTTTGTTGGTATTTTGTTCTCTTTTTTTTTTTTTTTTAGAGTGATGCTGGCTTCGTTGAAGGAACTATGTTGCTTAATGAGATGGGTCTACAGCTTTTTTTTTTGGTTGTATCTTTGCCTGGTTTTGGTATTAGAGTGATGCTGGCTTCGTAGAAGGAATTTGGGAGATTTCCCTCTGCTTGTATCCTTCTGAACAGTTTGAGTAATAATTGTTGTAAGTCCTCTTTAAATGTTTTATAGAATTCTGCTGCGAAACCATCTAGGCCTGGGCTTTTTTTTAGTTGGGAGCTTTAATATTACATTTTCAACTTCCTCATATATTATGGGATTGTTTAAGCTGTCAGCCTCATCTTCGTTAAGCTTCGGCGATTTCCAGGATTTCAAATATTCATCCATTTCTCTTAGGTTTTCAAATTTAGTAGAGTATAGGTTTATGAAGTATTCTTGTAAGATTGCCTGGATCTTTTTTCTGTCTGTTGTGCTGTTTCCCTTTTCATCATGAATACTATTGATTTGGAGGTGCTTTTTCTTTCTTTTAGTTAACTGGGCTAGAGGGTCTATCTATCTTGTTTATCCTTTCAAAGAACCAGCTTTTGGATTCATTGTTTCTTTGTATTGTTTTCTTTGTTTCTATTTCATTTATTTTCTGCTCTGATTTTTGTGATTTCTTTCTGTCTGTTGGATTTAAGGTTCATTTGTTGCTGTCTCTCAAGTGTTTTTAGCTGCAGTGTTAATTTGTTTATTTGTCCTCTTTATGCTTTTTTAATGTAGGCACCCAGGGCTGTAAACTTTCCTCTTAGGACTGCTTTTTAAAATATTTTTTTAATTTTATTTTTGTATGTGTGTGAATGTACTGTCTGCATGTAGGTTTGTGCCACGGAGATCAGAAGAGGGTGACAGATTCCCCTGGAACTGGAGTTAAAGACGGTTCTCAGCCACCATGCGGGTGCTGGGGATCGACCCCAGGTTCTCTGCAAGAGCAGTTGGTGCTCTTAACTGCTAGGCTATCTCTCCAGCCCCAGGACTGCTTTTAAAGTATCCCATAGGTTTTCTTCTTTGTTTAGTTCCAGGAATGTTTTTATTTCTTTCTTTATTTCTTCCTTGACCCATTCATTATTCAAGAGTGTGTTGTTTAGTCTCCATGTGTTCTTGTAGATAGTTGGGCTTATTCTGGTTTTGACATTGAGCTTTATTGTACTGTGGTCTGATAGAATGTATGAAATTATTTCAATGCTTTTGTATTTGTAGAGGTTTTTTCTGTGTCCCAGTATGTGGTAGATTTTGAAGAATGTTCCATGGGGTGCTGAGTAGAAAGTATATTCTCTGGTGTTTGGGTGGAATATTCTGTAGATATCTGTGAGGTCCATTTTATGTATTGTATTGCTCAGTTCAGGTGTCTGTTTATTCCATGTCCAGTTAATCTCTCTAATGGACTCAGTGGGGTATTGAAGTCCCTCACTAATAGTGGGCTGGAATCAATCTTTGACTTGAGGTCCTGTAGAATTGTGTTTATGAAGTTCAGTGCACCATAGTTTGGTGCATATATATTCATTATTGTGAAATCTTCATGGTTAATTCATCCTTTGATAAGGATGTAGTGACCCTCACTGTCTCTTCTGATTAGTTTTACTTTGATGTCTATTTTGTCTGATATTAGAATAGCAACTCCTGCTTGCTTTTTGGTACCATTTGCTTGGAATATTTTTTTCCATCCTTTCACTTTAAGTTGATACCTAACCTTGAGGGTAAGATGGATTTCTTGAAAATAGCATATAGCTGGGTTCTGTTTCCTAATCTATTCTCCCAGTCTATATCTTTTGATTGAGGAGTTCAGCCCGTTAATATTTAAAGTTATTATTGAGAGATGTGTGCTTCTTCCTTTTGTCTTATTTTCTGTTTGCATTCTTGGTCTAGGTTTGTATTTCTGCAGTTATACTTTTATTCATTACTCTATCTTGGTGCTTGGGGATAGTTGTTACTTTGTTCTGACCTTTGTATTGCTTTGAGTATTTTCTGAAGGGTTGGTTTCCTGGACATGAGTTCTTTCATCTTGTTTATGTCATGAAGATTTTTCTATCTCCTTCAACTATAATTGACATTTTTGCTGGGTATAGTAATCTGGGTTGGCATCTATAGTCATTTAGTACTGGGAATACTTTGGTCCAAGGTCTTCTGGCTTTCAGCATTTGCACTGAAAAGTCAGCTGTCATATTCTGATGGGTTTTTCTTTATATAACTTGTTTTTCTCTTGTGGCCTTCAGTAATTTGTCTTTGTTTTGGGCGTCTAGTATTTTAACTATGACATGGTGTGGGGTATTCCTTTTCTGATCTTATCTATTTGGTGTTCTATGTGCTCCTTGTATTTGTATGAGTTTGTCATTTTTCAGTTTGGGGAAATTTTCTTCTATTATTCTGTTGAACATCTGATCAATACCTTTGTCATGGGATTCTTTTCCTTCCTCTATGCCTATGATGAGGAGGTTTGATCTTTTAATAGTGTCCCATATTTCCTTATTGTTCCACTCTTGTGATTTTTTAAATTTTCATACCCTTTGTTTGAGAATTGAAGTTCTTCCACCTTGTCTTTCAGTGTTCATACTCTGCTTTCTGCTTCATCCAATCTGTTACTAAGGTTTTCTCCCATCTTGTCCTCCTGATTGGATGAGTGCGGAATTTTCTTTTTTAACTTCATCCTGTGATTTCTTTTTTTTTTAATTTTTATTTATTTTCATATGTGTGTGAATGTACTGTATGCATGTAGGTCTGTGCACCCATGTTGTGCAATGCCGCGGAGGTCAGAAGAGGGTGCTGGATTCCCCTCGAACTGGAGTTAAAGACGGTTTTCAGCCACCATGTGGGTGCTGGGGATTGAACCCGGGTCCTCTGCAAGAGCAGTGGGCCCTCTTAACTGCTAGGCCATCTCTTCAGCTCCATCCTGTGATTTCTTTAGTATTTCCAGTTCTCTTTGGAGTTCGTCATTCTCTTCTAGATGCTTGATTCACTGGTTGGTTTCCCATTTCATGTCAGTGTGGGATCTTTTCAGTGTTTCCACTTCATTCCTGAATTTATCATTCTCTTTCTTCATTTCTTTGACTATGTCTATTCTTCTTTTGAGATCTGTGTCCTGGGTTATCTCCAGGGAGAACTCATGGTTGGAGTCTTCTACAGGGCTGCTATATTTTCTTGGGGGTTTATTATTTGTTTTTCCCATGTTGTTGATTTTCCTTTGTGCTCTTGGCATGTGGATTTGATTTATTGTTTATAGTCTGATGAGAAAGTCATTTGGTTGAAGGCCTGTTCCTCTAGGTTGGAAGGTTTTCTGTCTCTTCTGTTACTTTGTGCTCTGAGTTACCTTCTCTGTTTCCACCAGGATGGCCGCAAGGGGGGTGGGCAGCACTGGTTTTTGCTGGCCCAATCCTGTCAACACCAAGGTGACCATAGGGCCTTACCCGATCTGGTCTGGAAGTTGGAGCAGCTCCAGAGACTCTGCACCTGAAGCGATGGGGCCCTAATGGTCTTGGCACCCTGCACCAGAAGTGACTGTGTTGGGATGGTCCTGGAACCCTGTGCTGGGAGCAACAGGGCTCTGATGGTCCTGGAATCCTGTGCCGGGGCTGGGAAGATCCTGGAACCCACCTGCTGAAAGGCCCGCCCTGTCACTCTCCCTGTCCAGAAGCGAAAGCGCTAGGATGGTCCTGGAAACCTGTACCAGAAGTGACTGGGCTCCAATGACCTTCGTACCCTGGGCTGGAAGTAACAGGGCTGGCATGGTCCCGGAACCCACCTGCTGAGAATCCCCGGCCTGTCACTCACCCTGTGCTGGAAGCAACTGGGCTGGGGTGGTCCTGGGACCTTGAGCTGGAAGCAACAGAGCTCTGATGGTCTTGGAACCCTGTGCTGCAGGTGGGCCAGGAAGGTCCTGAAATCCGCCTGCCTAGAGGCCCGCCCTGTCACTCTCCCCATAAAATATTTTTATTGTTATGTTTGACTATCTTTCCAACAGCTTGTTCTTCTGTTTATCACATCATTGTATGCAAAAGCAAAATGTATTAATAGACAGTAACTGAAAATAAAATGAGCAAATGTTATAAATATATATGAATACACCATGTAAGTTATTCTTACCTCCATCACAGGACTATAAATAATTTTATGATTTGATAAAAATTCAAATTATATTTAAAAGTAATTAATTTTCACATCAGATTTTCTCAAGATATCTAAAGAAACAATATAACATGTAGTAAATATTAAAAATATACACAAGAATATATCATTGAATGAGGATAGATACAGATGGTTTAACATTAATGTTCATCTGCTCCATGTAGAGTTGTTTTATGTTGAAATTTGCAAAGTGTTTTCACATTACCCTCCAGCTCCAGATGCATTATGAAAACCATATAAAAGCACAATACAAGCCAATATCCACTCTTAACTCTACTCAAAATGTCTGACATAGAAAGAACAAGAATGATCAAGGTAAAGCAAGCCGAATAGAATCCATAATCCATACAAACTAACAGGAAAAGAGCAGAGGGGTGAAAAGGGAACTTCCATATGAACAATGCAGAAAGATTGTTTACACAAGAAGCTTTTTTAATGAGTGGTGAATGGCGTGCTTGTCTGTAAATATAAAGATTAATATTTAGTATGCAGTAATTAATTACATTTATTTAGGAATATGACAGAGATGGGGTTTTCTCTAGGATCTATGTTTTCTCCAGCCATTTGTATCTGGCTATGTTTAGAGTGCTGCCCGTGTGTTCCAGTCCATTGAGAGGGCTTTAATTCCATTTAGGTACTTGCTGGTTATCCCAAGATAAATGTGCCACTACTGCACCACTATAGTTTGTTGTGCCAATCATTGTTGTGGTTATTTAGCTTTAACACTGGAGTTGGACAACTGATGGATTCCCCACCACCAAGACCATCAGCTTGCATACTGTCTTTTAGAACTATGAGAGCTCGTCTTCAGGGAGGAGGATTCCAGGTCAGTTCCAGCTCCATTGCTCCAAGTCCTGTGTCCAAAGGATGTCCTATCTTCAGCATCTTACCTTCAAGTTCTGGGAGGTAATTAAGGGCTGTGGCAATAGCCTGTGTTATTTTAGGAGTCTCTTGGACTACCTTGCCAACAACTTAAGGGAAAGTTTCTCCTGTCTGGTACTGTCTTTCTTGTTATATAGCCTTCAGGTATACTCATGGACTCATGATTAGATATTGTACATACATTTTTCAGTAGGTTTTTGAGTTAACACATTTTCCTCTTTTTCTCATACTACCTAAGTTTTATCATCTCTTCTCTCTCCCCCACTCTTTCTCTCTAATTTCCCTCCTCTCTCCTCAGTTCAAGCATACTCATTTTCCTCTTGAGAATACCTATTATGCCTCTTTTCTTGAGGTCCTTTTCCCCCTTTGCATTCATGATTCCCAGTCATCAAAGAAGCTTCTTTTTACAACAGATGGAGTTGAATGCAGAGTTCCAAAACTGGTCATGCACTGAGAATAAGTGTCTGAGAGATGCCCAACCCTAAGTGACACATCTACAATGTAACCTCTACACCTAAGGCTCATGGAACATAGTGAAACAGGGAGTACAGAGAATACTAATGGATCCCTCAACTCTCACCCGTGAAATTTCCTCATGTAACAAAGTGTGATGTACGTGGAAAGCCACAGCTGGCCAAGGTTTAGAGAAGAACATGATAGAGTGTGTATGCCTAGCTAAGACTCCTATATTAAACCTCACCCATCCAGGGTCAGGGACGATTGCAGAGGAGAGGGTAGAAAGATTGTAAGAGTCAGGAGTGATGTATGAACATAAGGAAACAGGCTTGAACTTACAGCAACTGTGTCAGCATGCACAAATCCCATGCAAACTTAATGAGATAAAAAAAAACTGGCACTGAACTGGGAAAATGGGCAGGAAGCTCCAACCTTAGCCAAAGAACTATTGGCAGCTGATTATCGCTGGGTGAGGGAGAGTTGATCTTTAAGAGAGAGACCATATAGCTAGGGTGACTAGACTCTTTTTTGTTTTTATTTTTTTTGGCTTTTTGAGACAGGATCTTCCTTTAGTCCTAGCTGGCTTGGAGCTCACTATGTAGACCAGGCTGGCCTTGAACTCACAGAGATCCTCGTGCCTCTGTCTCCTGAGTGCTGGGATTAAAGGCGTGTGCCACCACACCTGGCACTATGGATGAACTGAACTTGACTTGATAGTCCTTAACATATATAATAGACTGCATGAGTTCTGGGAGGGGGGGCTCTGGAAGTTGTGGATAGGGGAAGGGGTCCAAAAATGATTAAAATGTATTGTTTGAAATCCACAAAAATTCAACAAAAATATACATTGAGAGAAAAAGGAAAGTGGCAAAGAAAAAAAAGTAAAAACAAGAGAAAATCTACCCAGGAACTGGGAGATGATAACTCCTGGAAAATATATAAGAGTGTTAGATATTTGAGTTATGGACAGAGAAAAAACAACTCTTCTGAACACTCTAACATATAAACACCAAAATAATTCATCCTTTAATTCTATGCTAATTACAGTCTAAAGGCTACAATACACAGGACAACTAAATGAAGATTTGGGGCTCTTTTCACCATCTTTACATATTTGGTATTATCCTTAAATATTGATAAAGTACATTATGAATGAATGCCTTGTCTTATTTTCTAAAAGCATCACCATTGCTGAAAAGAGACACAGCTACAACTTTTCTACTAGGCAGTGGTGAAAAATCATCTGGTAAATTTGAAACCACTTATGGTGATCCAGTGAAATTGGTATGAACCCCAAGCAGATTAAACAAAGGTGGGGCAATTGGCCCCAGATTTTTTAAATTTTATTTATTTATTTATTTAGTGTATGTGTATGAATGTACTGTCTGCATGCAGGTTTGTGCACCCGTGTCGTGCAATGCCGCGGAGGTCAGAAGAGGGTGTCGGATTCCCCTGGAACTAGAGTTAAAGACGGTTCTCAGCCGCCATGTGGGTGCTAGGGATCAAACCTGGGTCCTCTGCAAGAGCAATTGGTGCTCTTAACTGCTAGGCCATCTCTCCAGCCCCTGGCCCCAGATTTTTATGTTCAGTATAAAGACCTAGAAACATGGCAGAATAATCTGCTCTACTTTGATTGCTTTCAGTTACTGTCAATCTCAGCTGGCATCATCTAGCATAAAGAAGCATGACTAAAATATAAAGAAAACAAAACCCTAGGCTATGTTGTTAGCAACTTGATACATATGTACAAATAAAAACACAAATGAAATGCAGTTTACAAAAAAACTACCAAAAATGACTTCTGAATGTTATCAAGGCAACATTTCTTACAAAACGACATCCACTTCATTACTTAAAATTAAAAAAATAATTGAATAAAAAGAAATAAAGCAACAAATCCAAAGGCTATATCCACAGCCCAATGCAAGCTAAAGAACTTTGGCGGTCTTGAAGGTGATCCTAGAACAGTCTTCCTGAAATGCTCAAAATTCTAGAAAGAACTAACCATACTATATCTCAAACTACTGTAAGTTATGTAAGTTATTTAAAGGGCCAGATGTCCTTAAAGGGTTTAACTTGACTTAAGGACACAAGCATGATTTTCAAAGATAAAATTTACTATCAGTCTTCAGAGGACAAATATTACAATGAAGGTAAGTGTTTCATTGGCTTTTAGGTGTTAAAGGAGAAACAAAAGGGAGAAAATTTGCATCCTGTAAGACAAAAAAGACTCTCAAAATTAGGACACTCTACTGCCTCCTAAATACTCTGCTAGACTGTCAGAAAAGAACACCAGTGAACAAAGAACCTTATAAATTCCCTCAGCATTTTCTTTTTCTTTTCTTTTCTTTTCTTTTCTTCTTTTTTTTTTTTTTTTTTTTTTTTTTTTTTTTTTTTTTTTTTTTTTTTGTCTTTTCGAGACAGGGTCTCCCGGTAGCCCCAGCTGGAACTCATTCTGTAGACCAGGCTGGCCTTGAACTCACAAAGATCCACCTGTCTCTGCCTCCCAAGGGCTAGGATTAAAGGCGTGCGCCGCCACACATTTTCAAGTATGTAGATGGACATCTTAGACCAAAACAAAGATGGATATTAGAATGAAAGAATAGTGGACACATGTTGAACAGAGGGTAGCAAATAGAAAATACAACTAAATATGCAGAGGGAAGAGGAAAACATAAACCCATTATGTATGTAAACAATAAAGGCATATGGCATCCTTTCAAATGAACAAACCAGAACTAAGAGGAAAACATATGGAGGGTGTGGGGAATAGTTCAGTGGAGAAGCTTGCCTAACTTATGTAAAATCCTGGTTTGATCTTTAGCACTGAAAGAAAAAGAAAAAGTAGACCTAAGGAAATTAATGACAGTATAAACACAAATAATATAGTAAAATGGAATCTTTTCTGTATATACAAATGAATAAGCAGAACACACCATTAGAAGATGAAGCATGAGGAATATAAATAAAATATGAGTCATAGCAACATGAATGGATTCACTAGAAGATTATTTTTTCAATAGACTACAAAATAGAAATAACTGCATATTTTATAGAACAGATACATCTGTCACAAATTGTTCAAATGGCTAAAAATCAAGAGATAAGCAGCTTATCAGTGTATCTGGAAAATGGAAAAAAAAAGAGCCCAGAAGTATTTAGCATATTACACAATGTATTATAGCATTCAAGTAACAAGATATAGTATAATGCGAGAAGACATTATCCACAAGAAGATTTATCTCTATGAATATTTGTGTACTGAGTGATGTATCAGTTACTCCTATAAATTAAAAAAATGAGATGTATAAGATATAAGGAGGAAGTTATAATAAACCTGTAACAGGAAACTATAATACACTATTATGAGAAGACATATCAAGTAGATAAAACAAGTAGGAGATAAAAATGTTAGCATCGGGTTGGAGAGATGGCCTAGCAGTTAAGAACAATGACTGCTCTTGCAGAGGACCCGGGATTGATCCCCAGCACCCACATGGTGGCTAAGAACAGTCTGTAACTCCAATTCCAGGAGAACTCCAGTTCCAGGAGAATCCGAGACCCTCTTTTGACCTCCACGGCATTGCACAACACAGGTGTACAAACTTACATGCAGACAGTACATTCATACACATACAAAAATAAATAAAAATTTAAAAAAAGTTTAGAAAAAAAATGTTAGCATCATAAAATTTTATTTTATTGCGATATATTGAACTTGACAATACTACAGAATATAAATTGTTCTCAAAACTGAGATATGACCGTGACATGTTGACAAAAGTGATGGTATATTAGATGGAAAACAGTGTGGAGAACCCTTAGAAGACTCAAAATGATCCTGCCATTTGACCCAGTCATACCACTCCTGGGTATATACCCACAAGACTCATCTTACTGCAGAGATACATGCACAGCTATATTTATTGCCGCTCTGTTCACAATAGCAAAAAACTGGAATCAACCCAAATGCCCCTCAACTGACGAGTGGATAGAGAAAATGTGGTACATGTACACAATGGAATTCTATGCAGCGGTAAAGAAAGACAACATCATGAACTTTGCAGGTAAATGGATGGAGCTAGAAGACATCATGTTAAGTGAAGTAACACAGTCCCAGAAAAACAAACGACAAATGGTATCTCTCATATGTGGATGCTAGTACCAATAACCCAGTTATAAATATTTCTTGTGGAGAGGGATGCATATTAAAAGAACAACAACAGAAAGATTGCATCAGAAAACTGACTGAAATGGTGACCCGGGAAGGGTGGGAGGGGTGGGTGGGACACGGGTGTATATTTGATTGGTGCATATTTAATTGACGTGAGTTCAACAAGTATCCAGTTTTGCCCAGACTCTGTCTACAGGATACATGGTGTTTTAGGACTTAGTAAAAGTAAACATGTGTATATTAATCAACATTGGTTTAAAGGCTGATAAAAACGGTAATGCATCTGAGTTAATTGGTGATATAAACTGCTGTTGTCCACATTAGCTTTAATTAAAAACTGTATAACAATTACTTTGGGATTGGTATAAACAAATGTTCTCTATAATTATGCTGTCATATAGTATGACGTGGTAACACTCTCTTTCACCTATAGGATGATTTAATCTAAAAATAAAGTTTGTTTCCCAAGTTAATCACATACAGTAACCCAAAACAGCATGGGTGAACTTGATGAAAGCTGTGCCTTGACTCCACCCTATAGGTATATATAATACAACTGCTTTCTTGAGACTTATGGGTCAAAAATAAAAACCTAAAATAAAAAAGGGGGATATATATAAATATGAAAACTTTTTGTCAAAAAACCTGGCAATCCAAAGCTTAAAACTAACTACGGGAAAGGATTTGTATGTTCCAACAGGCCAGAGTATCACCAACTAAATGGCTGAAAAAGAAAATGCAGCTTTGCAAGGAGTAGGAAGTACCAGAAAGTCCCAGCAGAAGGATTGACTCCTCTGGGCATTGAAGGGAAGAAATGCCTCAGATTGCTGCAGACACCAGGCCCCTCTCTGGATCCTACTGGTACAACAATTTTTAATGAATCCTAACGAAGCTTACCTTCTAGGTGCCACAAAGGTTTTAATACAAGAGACTTTCTTAACTCCCCCCCATAGAATAAGGAGAAATATGAGGATGATGAGGTCGTTCTCCAGCTGTAGATTGGAGCCAGCTGTTATAGAGGTATTCTCTTGTAAAATCAGTAGAACTGCCTTCTTTGATTGACTAATGGACATAGAAACTGTGAGGGGGATTATTCTCTATTCAGAACCAAATATAATGCTAAAGTCTCCTTAAGCTATGCACTTAAGCAAAATATATTAATACAGGAGCTCTGACATCAACAATGGATTATTCTGCCAAGGAGATGTTGGCCAGGGGATCCAAGCCCCCACAAAAGGTAAAGGCTCCTTGCCTCCAAACTGGGATATCTGCAGGAAGAGAGGCGATAAGGCCCTGCTGTTGAAGACCTGATATAAACATGGGAAAGATGTATGGAGACCACACTTGCAAGTATACAGATGGTCTCTGGAATGCCAGAGAGTGTTACCAAAGGCCACTAAAGCAAATATAGGTCTCCTTGAGTCAAGCAAGACTCCTCTGTCAGCACCAGCTACACCTCATCTGCCTGGAAAAGCTGTGCAGCAGTGGCAGCCACATGTCTGTATATCCCAAATCTAATTGGCTATTAGCTCTCTCCTTGGAGGAATAACCCACGGCTGATGCCACAAGCTTACATCCTCTAATGGTTAGGAGACGTTATAAGCCACACGAAGACCCTGTCATACTTAACAGAAGAAAATGTAATTCATGGATTAGCATACCATCCAAACATCTGTGTCTATACCAAGGTAACCTACCATAACAATTAGTACTGTTTAAATCCTATATATCTAATTGCGTGTGCTTCATTTGTAGGATTGAAAGGCTATATATTATACTGTTTAAGTACCTATATATCTAATTGCATGTGCTTCATTAGTAGGATTGAAAGGTTATGCCTGGACAAGCTGGCAGCCCATGAAAGAAAACAACCAGAATTGACTAGAGACCAAGACAACAGCTCCAGAAAAAGTAGACTGTTTTGCTTCTCATCCACCTGTGCCCCTTTTCTAAGCCTAGGGAACAATCTGTGGAAGAGGGGGCGTGGTAGAATGTAAGGGCTACGATTGGGGTGAATGGTGAAACTACAACAATATAGACTGGACACTCATTTGATCAACTTGATTGAACATACAAGCCCCCCCCCCCTGCTGGTTGGTGAGACCCATGAGCTGTGTGGGTTTGGGCACAACTGCTCGTAAATTGGTTTTACATGAAGGATGCTTGTACTCACAGATTATCACCTACTGTTAAAAAAAATGAAAACAAAAAAAAAAACAAAAACAAAAACAAAACAAAAAAACAGAGAAAGATGCAGAAAAGTTATGGCAGAATGCATGATCTGGGATGGGTAGGGGTGGGGTGGGGGGAAGGGAAGGGGATATATGCCTGAACTGAATTGGAAAATGATGTATGAAATACACAAAACATCAATAAAAATATATATATAAAAAGAAAATATTCCCACCAAATTTTGAAAACTACTGGCTAACCTTCTAGAACCAAGAGGTAAGAAGTTCCCTGACAACCTAATACTTGGCCAAGCTGCTAGTTCCTGCCAAACAAAACAACCAGCCCCAAAAGATAAGAGGTCCCCAGATCTCAAACTGTGGGTTCAACTTCCACAGATTGCTCATTTCCTGGCACAAACAGGTAAGGCTTCCTTAAGCTCTGACCATTCTTTAGTTTGCTACCTCCTGAGGCAAAGGCATGAGGTCTCTACACTTGCCACTCAGTCAAACCTCTATAGTCCATTAAGTTTCTTCCTCCAATATGAAAGAGGTCTTCAGATCACTTCAGGCTCAGACTTCTGGTGTCCACCTAGCTACCGGTACTGATGGGTAAGTGGACCTTGAAACATGAGCATTAGGCTTAAATTTGTGTTGTCTCTCTAGCTACCATGACTAACAGATAAGAGGCCCCTGGACCATGAGGCCTAGCTCAAATTTCTGCTACTTGATAACTCTCTGCCTCTGGTTCCAACAGGTAAGTGTTCTCTGGACAAGGAAAGTGTAGCCTCAGCCCACACTTCTGCAGTTCCTTTAGCTCCTAGCAGTTTCTATACCATCCACCTCTGGACCCCACTAGTATAGAAACAGAAACAGTATGAAGATCCAAAACAAAATGGCACATCCCAAAATTACTGTTCCCATAGTATGGACCCTGATGAGAGTGACCTGGAAGAACTTCCCCACAAAGAATTCAAAAGGATGGGTATAATTCTGTTCAAATGACTCAAGAGAACAAAAATAAAAAGATAAATGAGAAAAGAAGCCAATATAAAATTTGAAAACAGTATTTAATAAAGATTACTGTAAAAGCTAAATTGTTGAAATGAAAGTACAAATGAAAAATAAAAGACCCCCCTCAAATAACAACAACAAAAAATACTACAACCAAACCTCAGTGGAAAGCCTCACTAGTCGAATGAATCACGGGGAAAACAGAATACTTGGGTTGGAAGACAAGGCAGAAAAAAATTGGTTTACTCGGGAAATATTAATGGTAAATTTAGAAAAATCCATGAACATGTGAGAGCTTTGGGAGACCATGAAAAGGCATAAAATTTGGATAATCTACATAGAATGAGAAAAATACCACACTAAATGCACACAATATATTTTCAATAAAAACATAGAACTATGTTCCCACTTAGAGAAAAAAGATGCCCATCCATGTGTAAGAAGCCTGTAGGATACCAAACAGACAGGACCAGAAAACTCTCCAAAGCATATTATAGTCAAAACATCAAAAACACAGAACAAATAAAGGACATTAAAAGTTGCAAGACACAAAGTTCAGTCATTTACAAAAGCAGACCCTATCTGATTATTTGACAGAAAATTTTAAAGCCAGAAGGGCCTAGAAAGATGTAATCCAAGTTCTGAATTATCACAGTGGTCAACTCAAACTATTATATCCAGCAATGCTAGCTATTAAAATTGAAGGGAGCTGGGCATGGTGGTGCACACCTTTAATCCCAGCACTCAGGAGGCAGAGATAGGTGGATCTTTGTGGGTTCAAGTCCGGTCTGGTCTACAGAGCGAGCTCCAGGACACCTGGTACTAAAAGGGAGACCCTGTCTCAAAAATACCAAAAAAAGTGTAAAAATACCAAAAAGGAAAATAAAATTGAAGGGAAATATTTTTTTCATGATATTTACAGATAAAAAGAAATTTATGACCACCATGCCAGCTCTAGAGAGGATACTGAAAAGAAGACTGGGCTGAAAACAAGGATAAACACACAGCAGCAGTCACTTGGAATAAGTAAACAATACCAGTATAGTCAATCAAAAAGTCCTAAGAAAGCATCACCAAATCAACAAAATTATAATTAAAACACATCTTTCAATAATAACTCTGAATATTAACAGACTCAATTCTCCAATAAAAAGAAACAGATTAGCAGATTAGATCAGAAAACCGGATCTTTTAGCTATCTCCAGAAACATACCTTACCATCAATGATCAACACCATCTTAGGGTAAAAGGATCGATAAAATGGTATTCCAAGCAAATGGATCTAGGAATCAAGAAGGGGCAGCTATTCTAATATCTGGCAAATTAGACTTCAAACTTAAACTAATCAAAAGAGATAACTAAGGTCACCTCATAATCAGGGGAACAATCAATCAAGAGGTTATGACAATCCTAAGCATACGCACCAAACACAGGCACACTAAGTTTCATGAAGAAATTCTGCTAGATGTGAGAATACAAATGAACCCCAGCACAATGATACTGAGTCACTCAATGCCCCACTTTCACCAATAGACATGCCATTCAGACAAAAACTAAACTAAACAGAGAGACACTGGAGTTAAATGACACCACAAATCAAATGGACCTAACATATCTACAGGACATTCTACCCAAACATGAAAGAATACACCTTCTTATTAGCCCATGAAATTTTCTTCAAAATTGATCATGTATTAGAATATAAAGCAAGTCTGAAAAAATGAATGAAAATTAAAATGACATTTTATATTCTATCTGACCACAATGGAATGAAGTTAGTTGTCAATATAAATAAAAACTACAGAAAATATACAAACTTGTGAAAAAACTAAGAAAAACATCCCAGATTCGAGTGACTAAAAAGTGAAAACCCAGAATACCAAAATTTGTGGGACATAATGCATTCTTTAAGATGGAGGTTTATAGTGCTAAGTGCCTACATCGAAAAATCTGAGAGATCCCAAAGTAGTAATTTAGCGATGCTCCTAAAGGTCTTGGAAAAACAAGAACAAATCAAACCCAAAAACCATAGATGGAAAAAGATAATCAAAATCAGGTCTGAAATCAATACAACAGAAATCACAAAAATAACCAATATAAGATATCAATGAAATGAGGAGTTAGGCTTTGAAAAGATGAGCAAGACTGAAAAAACCCTTAGCCAAATTAACCAAAAGAGGGAAAAGAGCAAAAGACCCAAATTAATTAACTATAAAATTTCTCACTAAAATTAGAAACAAGACAAGTGTATCTTGTCTTTCCATTCTTGTTCAATATAGTGCTTCAATGCTTTTTATGCTTTTATTGATGTTTTGTGTATTTCAGACATCATTTTTCAATTCAGTTTAGACATATTCCCTTTTCCCTTCCCCCCACCCCACCCCAGAACATACACTCTACCATAACTGTCCTGCGTCCTTCTCTCGGTCTTCTTTTTATGCTTAGGAATTCACATTTTCCTCCATTAATTTTGTATTACTCTAAAATATGGATACATACATTCTTAAGTAGAGCAATAGGACACAAGAAGTAAATTAAGGGGATAGAAATAGAAGATGTCAAGATATCCCTATTTGCATATATTATTCTTTATGTGAGTCTAAGTCTCCATTAAAAACTCTAGAGTGGAAAAACACTCTCAGTAATTAGGCACTATACAAAATTAACATACAGAAGTCAGTAGTCTTCCTATACCCGGATGAAAAACACACTGAAACAGAAATCAATGAAACAATACTATTTACAGTAGCCACAATAAGCAATATACCTGGGAATAGGCCTAGCCAAGAAACAAAAAATCCTCTGTAGTATAATTTTTTGCATAAATTTTCATTGAATTATTTTTGTGTTTCACACATAGCATCTCAATCAGTCTTAATCACCTTTACATCCCCTTCTCCACTGGCACCCTCCTACAGACACCCAGCCACACACACTGGAATTCATATATTCTGCCATTTGTGTTAAGGCCTATTGTGCCAAATTAATCTCCCCAGCCATTCCTCAGTGCAAGTTCATCCTCTAAGTTCATTGAGTCAGCCTATCCAGAGTTCCTCACTTTAAGAAGACCAGTTCGTTTTCACCCAACAATAATTAATGCAGTGTAAATTTTTAGACACTGAGAAAAAAATTGAGAAAGATGCCAGAAGATGGAAAGACCTCCTACGTATATGGATTGGATGAATCAGTATTGCGAAAATGATTGATTGTTCAGATTCAATTCAGTACCAATAAAATCATTGGAGTCATTCTTCACAGATATAGAAATAAAACATCAAATCTTGTATGGAAGCACAAAACACCAATGATAGCCAAAGCAATCCTGAACAGAAAGAATATTATAGGAGATAGAACCAACCCTGATTTCAAATTGTACTATAGAGAGTTAACTTAAAAAATAATACAAAATCAGAACAACAAAATAGAATTGAGGACCCAGATATAAGCCCATTCATCTACAGCAACCTGATATTTGGGCAAAAATGACAAAATTATGCATTGGAGAGAAGAACACATTTTCAGCCACCAGTGCTGGTAAACTGGATTTCAATATACGGGAAAAAAAGATTGTTTCTCACAATTCAAAAATATCAATACCAGAGCTGGAGAGATGGCCCAGTGGTTAAGAGCGCCAACAGCTCTTGCGGAGGACCCGGGTTCGATCCCCAGTACCCACATGGCAGCTGAGAACCATCTTTGGCTCTTCTGACTTTGGCTCTTCAGAAACTGCAAATTGAATGAACAGGCAGTCCACGATGGAAGAAAATCTTTGGCAGCTATTCATCCTGGATTAATGTCTAGAATATACATCCAGGATTAATGTGTAGAATATATAAGAACCCAAAAACTCAACACCAAGAAGACAATCAACCCAATTAAAAAGAAGAAATGCAAACAGCTAGTAAACACTTTAAAAACTTGCGAGGTGTGGTGGCGCACGCCCTTAATCCTAGCACTTGGGAGGCAGAGGCAGGCGGATCTTTGTGAGTTCAAGGCCAGCCTGGTCTACAATGTGAGTTCCAGGACAGCTGGGGCTACAGGGAAACCCTGTCCTCAAAAAGACAGAAAAAAAAAAAAAAAAAAAAAAAAACGTTCAACATCCCTAAGCTATCAGGGAAATGAAAAACGTGAAACTTGCTAAATAATTTTAATTTCACCCTAGTAAGAATGGCCATCATCAGGATTACAAACAACAGCAAATACTGTCATGGGTGTCAGGATTGGGGGACACTTATACACTGTTAGTATAAACTAGTGCAGCCGCTCTGGAAATCAGTCTAGAGGTTCCTCGACAATCTAGAAATTGAATTGTCATATGGCCTAGCTATATGATTTCTGGGCATATATCCACTGGACTTTATCCTATTACAGAAATATTGTACATTCTTGTTAATTCCCTCTCTAGTCAGAATAGCTATAAAATGGAATCAATCTAGATATCCATCAAAAGGTGAATGAATAAAAACTGTGGTACATACACACAATCGAATATCATTCTCTTGTAAATAAAAATCAGCCATGAAATTTGTAGGTTAATGTATGGAACTGGAAAACCTTATACAGAGGGAGATTACTCACACCCAAAAAGACAAATACCATAGGTTTTCTTTCATATGCAAATCCTAGCTTCGAATCCTTTGTTTTATATGTAGAACTTGGGGTAGAAGCAGAAGTCAGGTAACTAGAAAGAAATCTTTTGGGAGGCAGAACTCATTAATGGAGGGGAGATAATAGTGAAAATGAAATTAGCAAGGTAGATTGCTGGGGCAGAAAGGCTTTAGCAGGAGGAATGTGACAGTATGGGAGAAATCAGGGGTTAAAGGGGAAGGCTAACCCAAAGGAAGGGGGTATAAAGACACTATATGGAGGTCCACTATCTCATAACCTAACTTAAAAAAATAATTGGAGGGATAGTATATCACATGTAAAATGAAAAAAGGGGTGATACTAACTAAGGGATTAAGGAATGGCAGTGGAAAAAAAAAGAAAAAAAAAAAGAATTGGTAGTGGGATGGGGAGAGAAGAAAGTAGTGTATGGATTAACCAATACTAAGTGAAAGGCTTTTTTTCTAGATGCAAAACAGGCCAGATCAAAACAGNAAAAAAAAAAAAAAAAAAAAAAAACTGTTCAACATCCTTAGCTATCAGGGAAATGAAAACTGAAACTTGCTTAATATTTTATTTCACCCTAGTAAGAATGGCCATCATCAGGATTACAAACAACAGCAAATACTGTCATGGGTGTCAGGATTGGGGGACACTTATACACTGTTAGTATAAACTAGTGCAGCCGCTCTGGAAATCAGTCTAGAGGTTCCTCGACAATCTAGAAATTGAATTGTCATATGGCCTAGCTATATGATTTCTGGGCATATATCCACTGGACTTTATCCTATTACAGAAATATTGTACATTCTTGTTAATTCCCTCTCTAGTCAGAATAGCTATAAAATGGAATCAATCTAGATATCCATCAAAAGGTGAATGAATAAAAACTGTGGTACATACACACAATCGAATATCATTCTCTTGTAAATAAAAATCAGCCATGAAATTTGTAGGTTAATGTATGGAACTGGAAAACCTTATACAGAGGGAGATTACTCACACCCAAAAAGACAAATACCATAGGTTTTTTTTCATATGCAAATCCTAGCTTCGAATCCTTTGTTTTATATGTAGAACTTGGGGTAGAAGCAGAAGTCAGGTAACTAGAAAGAAATCTTTTGGGAGGCAGAACTCATTAATGGAGGGGAGATAATAGTGAAAATGAAATTAGCAAGGTAGATTGCTGGGGCAGAAAGGCTTTAGCAGGAGGAATGTGACAGTATGGGAGAAATCAGGGGTTAAAGGGGAAGGCTAACCCAAAGGAAGGGGGTATAAAGACACTATATGGAGGTCCACTATCTCATAACCTAACTTAAAAAAATAATTGGAGGGATAGTATATCACATGTAAAATGAAAAAAGGGGTGATACTATGGATTAAGGAATTGGCAGTGGAAAAAAAAAAGAAAAAAAAAAAGAATTGGTAGTGGGATGGGGAGAGAAGAAAGTAGTGTATGGATTAACCAATACTAAGTGAAAGGCTTTTTTTCTAGATGCAAAACAGGCCAGATCAAACCAGCTTAACAAAGTATAAAAGGAGGTTTATTAGAACATGCTCCCAAGTGGGTCCACTATTCTCAGAGAGGGAGGCCAGGGGAGTCTCGTGCTTGGGCTGGAGATGAGGGCTTTTATAAGTTCTGGGGAGAGGAAGATGAGGTGATGATGGCGAGACAAAGCATGTACTTGTAAGGGCAAACCTGGTGCAGTGGGAGGGGACAAAGTGGGTCTTTAGTGTTCATCATGAAACTGGAATATAACCATATATGGTCTTTGGCTGTGCTCTCATCAGGAAGGGAAGTTGCATCAGCGGCCTGAGATGAGGTAGGCTTTTGACTGGAAGAGAAGGGTGGTAGGTGCCATCTTTAGATCTCTAAGCCCAGGCCCTGCCTAACACTAAGGATGTATGAAGCCTTATTTGAAACAACTAGTTAGTAAGGTAGTTTAAAAAATATGACTTAAAAAGAATGGAATTACCTTGCATAGACGAACAATTTTGCTCCAAGAAGAAATGGGTTATTAAATGAAAATATCAGTATACGTTATGGAAGACTTCTCTACCAGTTATTTTGGCCAGGAAGGCCCAAGAGATCTTCATAACAATACAGGCTTTTGCCATTGCCTTTGGTAACCTACATGATTAATCCCTATTGCTGAAATACCACACACTTTGGCAGCAGAATAAAGAGAATTCAATTCCAAACTAAGAAATTGTCTTCCTGCTGGCTAATTTCTGTAGTGCTTGAAGGTGCAACGCAGGCTGCAGGGGGCAGGGGTAGAAAAGACAGCAAGGGCATTATTACTCAGTGTTGGACTCTACATGTTACAATACCAGCCTTCCAGCCAGACTCCATGTTCAAGAGTGGTATAACTGTTATAACAGCACTTTCTGGTTCAATTGAAGGCCTCTTCCACAGGAGAAAATTTCATGCCTGGTATTGTAATGTCCAAAGCTCATGGCTTTTAGTTAATATAGCCTAGAACCTGCTACTGTAATTTTGCTTAATGGTCATACTGTCAAATTGCCTTCTAAATATTTACATTCATACCCATAGGTTGCACTCAACCTTGGTCAAAGAAGCTTGTTTTTTTCAGTGTGCAGCAGTAAATCAAGAGAGACCTAAGTGGTCAAAGGGCTGAGAATAAGAGCCTGAGTACTCATTCCTAAAGGGGACATCTATATATCTATATTAAGCCCTTCAATAAGACGACTCAGGGTACATTATGGAAAAGGAAGCAGAAAGACTGTAAGAGCTAGAGGATTAGGAAGAGGGCTGGAAAATGCTATCTTCTGGACATGACAGATCTATTACACTCATAAACTCAAATCAAGTGTTTACCTGTATAAGACCAAGCCAACTGAAATCCCAGCACAAATGGGTAAACGATCTCCCACCTCCATGTCTCTCTGAGGAACTAACATTCCTAGGGGAGGAGAATCCTTTTTTGAGAGTGGGACAAAAGCACATAGGGGAATGCTATTAGAAAATAAAGGCATGGGGCTGGAGAGATGGCCTAGCGGTTGAGAGCGCTGACCGCTCTTACAGAGGACCCGGGTTCGATCCCCAGCACCCACATGGCGGCTGAGAACCGTCTGAAACTCCAACTCCAGGAGAACTCCAGTTCCAGGGGAATCCCACACCCTCTTCTGACCTCCGCGGCATTGCACGACACGGGTGCACAAACCTACATGCAGACAGTACACTCATACACATACAAAAATAAATAAAATTAAAAAAAAAAAAAAGAAAATAAAGGCATGGAGCCTTTTCCAAGGTGGTGGGTGCGTTCTGAGTAGCTAAGGGCAAAGTCAAGGAGGGGGACTTAGGGGCCCCCAAGAGCGTTGGGAAGCGTCGGATGTGGTTTGAGGGTATTTGGATCCTTAGGAAGTACAATTTGGTGCTATAGACATCACCTGAAGGTGTCAGGAGACACAGGCCTGGGGGATTTGGGCCAGCTTGGGTGTTGCTTGGCTTACTCCATTGGGCAAACTGTTTGCTACTTGGTTGAGGGGTATTGGTCTGTACAGTGTTAGGATAGAGTTGAGACTTTGGAACCTAAAGTATCCACACCTGTACATCAATTAAGAAATCAACAAACACCTGAAAAATATAACCAACATTAGTGTCAGCTCAGTAAACCCCTAAGCTTCGCATTAGAACCACTCCCAACAGAAGCTGCCCAAATGCCTAAACCTCAACAGAAGACTCAGGTGGATCTTCAGCAAACACTAATACCCCTATTCAAGTACCCTCTAATGAAGACATCTTGGATATAATTCAGGATGCAGACCTCAAAAGAACAATTGTGAATGTGATTAGAGAAATTAAGGAGTTGAGGGAATTCAAGGAGCCTATAAACAAGGAAGTCCAGGATCTAAAAGAAGACTGGGATAAATTGAAAGTTGCAGAATGAAATTACAAAAGATATAGAAACATTGAAGAAAACTCAAGTTGAAATGAAAAAAACAAAACAAAAAAAATGCAACATTCCACAAACAACTTGGAAAGGATGGGAGAAACTCAAGAATAAAATGGATGAAGTAGAAAATAGAGTATCAAGATTGGAAGACAATATGGAAGAATTGGATAAAAAAAGCAAAGATTATGAAAAATTAAAAAAAACAAGAATGGAATAACCAGGAACTGTGGGATACTATGAAGAGACCAAACATATGAACTATAGGGATAGAAGGGGAAGAAAACTCACAGACTAATGATATGGCCCAGGTGTTCAACAAAAATTTTAGAGGAAAAATTTCCCAAATTAAAGCAAGAGAGGGGGATCTCCCAGGACCACCTGAAGCACAGGTAGGAGTTGGGTGCTTCAGCCAGATGGATTGTTGGATTTGACTTCGTTGTCTTTGGCCCGATTGGCTTGTGTGGCTGTGGGGGCAGAGTTGTCCTCCCAGCTGGTATAAAAGGTGGGTTTGTGTGAGTCTTGAGATCGGGGATCTCCTACAACCACCTGAAGCACAGGTAACCAGGGCACAGGCTAAAGAGCACCCACCCCCCCCCAAAAAAAAAATCCGAGATTTTGCCAAGGAGTGTACCAAGTGGATCTTTTGGAGACCCTTAAGAACAGAAAGAAGAGTGATTTAGACTTCCATAGGAAACCTAAAGCTTAGACAATTCCAAACCCTCCATAAGCAAGGAGAAAAGGAGAAAAAACCAAATCACTCAAACAAACAAACGAAGGCATCTGAAGAGGCAAAACAAAGCAAGCTTTCACCACAGTGAAGAGGCATTTAGGGATTTCACATTGAGAACAGCCAAAGAGAAAACCATATGCAAGGGACACGAAGAAGAGACAAAATGGAAATGGTGCAGGACAATTCCACACCAAGCTCTAATAACCCTGTGGAAGATTCCTACAAGTGGGATCCCCCCCTGGGGATGCCCGGCAGACAGATTTAGAAGTACAATTGTGAACTTCAAGGACAGGCACCAACCTTAAAGTGAAGGGATGGAAAAAACGTCCCAGTGATGGTACAAAAAGAAAGCAGGGTGTTGCGAGTTTAATATCAGACAAAATAGACTTTAAGTAAAAGAAATCAGAAGAGACAAAGAAGTCCATTACATTGTTACGAAAGGAACAATTCACCAAGAAGAGTTTTAACAATTAAGGATATGTATGCATCAAACTCTGGTGCAACAAGCTTTATAAGGACAAATCTCCAGGACCACAAAGCACAAACTAACCCCAGTACTCTTATAGTAGGGGACTTCAATACCCACGGTGAACCCACATTGGACAGGTCAACAGACAAAGAATAAACGAGAGACATCTGAACAGACGATGTGATACACCAATGGACCTCACAGAGATCTAATGAATATTCCCGACCTAATTCAGAGATACATGTCTACTCAGCACCCCATCACACAACCCAAACGGAACATTCTCCAAAAATCGACCACATACTGGGAAACAAAAGAAACCTCCACAAATAAAAAAAGATTGAAAAAATTTCATGCATTCTATAAAAACACAGTGCAATAAAGCTCACTATCAACACCAGGAAAGGCCCTATTATCTACAAGAACTAAATGGAGACTAAACAAAACACTCTTGAATAATGAGTGGGTCAAGGAGAAATAAAAAAAGAAACAAAAAGCATTCATGGAACCGGACTGACAATGAGATACACACAACAGAACGCTACGGGATACTTAAAAGCAGTCCCTAAGAGGAAAGTTTAAGAGACCTGGGTGCCTACATAGAAAAAAAAAGAGCACAAAGTGAAATGATGTAGCCTGCAGCTAAAAACGTTTGAGAGATAACAACAAATGAATCCAAAATACAACAGACAGGAAGAAAATAACAAAAATCATAGCAGAAATCAAGTAATAAAAATGAAGAAAACAATACAAAAAAATCAGTTAATCCAAAAGTTGGTTTCTTTGAAATAATAAACAAGATATACAGACCTCTAGCGCCCAGTTAACCAAAAGAAAGAGGGAACACNACTCCAATAAGACTGGCTAGGATCAAGAAAACAAATGATACCAAGTGCTGGAGAGGTTGTGGGGAAAGAGGAACACTCATCCACTGCTGGTGGGAATGTAAACTCATACAGCCACTATGGAAAGCAGTGTGGAGAACCCTTGGAATGAACTTGCCACCTGACCCAGCCATACCACTCTTGGGCATGTACCCACAAGACTCATCTTATCACAGAGATACATGCACAGCCATGTTTATTGCAGCTCTCTTCACAATAGCAAGGACCTGGAACCAACCCAAGTGCCCCTCAACTGAGGAGTGGATAGAGAAAATGTGGTACATCTACACAATGGAGTTCTATGCAGTGGTAAAGAAAGATGACATCATGAGCTTTGCAGGTAAATGGCTGGAGCTAGAAGATATGCTGAGTGAAGTAACACAGTCCAAGAAAAACAAACGATGAATGGTATCCCTCATCTGTGGATGCTAGTACCAACTACCTAATTGTATGGCAAACTGAGCAATGTCAATGTGATCTGAAAACAACTATGCTCTTATATCATGAATCCCTTAAAATATAATAAATAAAAAAGTGAGGAAAAATAGACAATGAAAGGACTAAAGAAAGCACCAAACAATTCAATAAACACATGACAAAAGAATTGAACAGACAATTCTCAAAAATGAGATACAAATAGCCAGCAAACTGAACATTGAAAAAAAAATCAATGTCCTTAGTCATCAGGGTAATACAAACAATGTCCTTAGTCATCAGGGTAATACAAACTAAAACTTCATTGGGATTCCATGTTTCCTCACCACCCCCTCCCAGGGAGAAAGGTTATAAAGACAAAAAGCACCAACAAACCCTGGGAAGAATGTGGTAAAACTGGAACCCTTACACACTGTTGGAGGAATATAAATCAGTACAGCCAGTGTGGAAATCAGTATGGACATTCTTCAAAATACTAAAAATAGAACTACTACTGTATGATCCAGCTATACTACTCCCAGGTATCTGCCTCGCACATCCATGTTTAATAAAACACTATTCATAAGAATGAAACTATAGAACCACCTTACTTGCCATCTATAGATGAATGGATACAGAAAACGTGAGATATGAGAGAGAGAGAGAGAGAGAGAGAGAGAGAGAGAGAGAGAGAGAGCATAGTTTTGCTTGTTCATAGACTAATGAATGAAATTATGTCATATGTAGGAAAATGGTTAGAACTTGAGGTTATCATTGCTCAGTGAAGCAATCCAGACTTAGAAAACAAATGCCATATATTCTCTCAGATGCAGATTCTAGCTTAAACAAAAGATGTGGAACTAGAAAGAGGAATACTTGGGAAGACAAAGGACATCAGTGGAAGGTATGAGGGCACGATAAGTGAGAGTAAACAGGGGTGAAGATGATCCAAGTGTTTGGAGCCTGTACAAAGACAACATAACAAAACTATTATGTTTTAAATGAATGTATAATATAATAAGTTTCTCCTATCATAAGGGAAAAGGATTTCAAAGCTCATTGTTATACATATTCTCTATAGTAGATTTATTTTTCTAATTATCTTATTTAGTATATTCTTAAAGCTTTTATAACTTAATAGTTCTTAGTCAAATAAAAGGAATGGTTATTACATACTGAAACAAATAAAATCTCACAAATCAATTCCTACCTTCCCTGTGTAACATAAATGATAAGCAATGTGTAAAGTAGGCCAGGGAGAACCAATGATATTTTCTATGATTTCTGTGTAATAAATACTGGATCTATGCTATTCTCTCATTGTATTTATAATCTACAAATAAAACTGGTAGCTCCTGTCAAAAAAAAAAAAATAAAGCAAGAGATACCTATACAAGTATTAGAAGCATATAAAACTCCAAGCAGACAGAACCAGAAAAGAAATTCTCCATGCCATATCATAGTAAAAACTCTAGATGTTCAAAGCAAAGAAAGGATACTGAAAGCTTCAAAAGAAAAACAAGTTACCTATAAAGGAAAACCTATCAGAATTACAGATGATTTCTCAATGCAGACGATGAAAGCCAGAAGAGTGTAGCCTAAACCATTCCCAGTTCTAAAAGACTGCAGATGCCAACCCAGAGTAATTTATCCAGCAAAAAAATGTTTATTATAATTGAAGGAGAAAGGAAAATATTCCTTGATATAAATAAGTTGAAAGAATTCCTCTACAATAAGCCATTTCTGCAGAGAATACTTCAAGCAGTACAAAGAGCAGAGGGCAGGGATGACTATAACGAATCAACACTAGAAAACAAATGCTAATACCACTATGGAAATAAAAACCCAAGGTAAAAATGTACTAGAAATCAAAATGATTGGAAGCAATTTAATTCTCTCAACAACAGTTTAAATATCAATGGAATGAATTCTCCAATTAAGAGACAGAGACTAATAGAATAGATTAGGAAGCAAAACCCATCTTTTTTTTTTCTTGTCTCCAATAAACTTACCTCACCTTTAAAGATAGATATTATCCCAAGGTGAAAGGAGGGTAAAAAATAATAGAAGTAAATGGCACTAAGACAAAAGGAAGAATCGCTACGTTACTACTAGATAAAATAGAATTAAAGGCCTTTGGTTGTGTTTTGTGTGGGGGATATTTGATCACTAGGCAGAACATATTTGAGGCGGATAGACATGCTTTTTGCCAGGCCTATGTGGTGGATTTTTGAATATCTGGAAATATTTGGTTTGCCAGAGTGGGCCCGGGTCTTGTAGGGTCATTTTAAGGTTTTTATTTTGTGGTGTGTGTTTCGGGGAACTGTCCCATTTGGCTGGATGGGCATAAATATTGGAATGTTTAGTGGAAAATAAGATACTTGTACTGGATTGAAGTGGTTAAATGTTTCTAGAGTGGAATGGTATAAACATTAAAGCCACTTTATTAATGGTCTAAATGGGATTATAACCACACAGGGTTGTGGTTGGTTTTCAGTCCATTCCTGGCTTGTACCGGACTTCCAATTGTAAATTCGGATTAAAGGTGAATAGACAGGTAATGTGTTACCTCTGACTACTGAAAGAAAATTTTTGGTCTCTCTATTATGTTAGAGTTACTTTTGATATCTGTTCTTCCCATTTCAAGATAACTTGACTCAAGAAAAGCTAGGTTTACTTCCCTGAACTAGTGGCATGCACCTCAGGAGACAGTTTGGATGGACTTGGTAAATTTTTTCAGCTTAGTTCTGGTCAACAGATATGTTCATTGTTATTGGAAAACTACAAACCAGGACATGGGGTTTGGGAAAGTAAAGAGACTACTTATGTTTGTAGCAAACTGTTTATATTTAAGATATCCCTAAAATTGCTTAAATTTCTCTTCTCAGCTTTGCCTGCTTATCTTATGGTGTTAAATTTCTTCCAGTCAATGTTTATGCAAGGCTTCTTAGGCTTTTCTTCAAGCTTTATCTAAATATGATACAGTAGTTAAAAGTACCAGATTGATGTAACTTAAGTTTTTTGGATGTCTAATGCCTATACCTAAGGTATAATTAGACATTAGCCTATACCAATTTGGCTAAGGGATTTAAGGGACAATTTTGTTCCTTGCCCTCTGAGGTCAGTTGTTCCCAGAGGATTTTGTACGGGGGCAACTCTTAAAATGTTCTGCAATTGTGAGTCACCAGGCCTCCTGTGCAGGGAGTCCTTGGAGATCTACCAACAGAACCCTAGCCAGTGCCCAGTCTATAAATAGGAAGCTAAATATAGGGGAAACCGGACTTGTGCTCCAAAGGAAATCCCAGTCTAGCAAGACCTGACCTTGTCCTCGGTAGATGGAACTGGTTAAGAATGTGGTTAAGAATGGCCAGATGGAGCCAGGCACCCCCCCCCCCAGAAAACCCGAGTGCCACCTGAAGACTGGAACATCAAATGACCATGAGAAAACAAAGTATGGTTAATCTGGGCTAATTGTGTGGACTCAAGCACCCCAAAAGAGAGTATAACCAAAAGATAGTCAATATATTTCTTTTAAAGTCTGAAAAAGTGTACCTCCACATATTGGGTGTAAAGTTATATAAAATAATGTTAAACAGGCATAAAAACCTTATGATTTTTTATCTTGTTTAATTCACTATTTTTCAGAATTTCATATATATATATATATATATATATATATATATAATTAAATGTGATCATAACTATCACCCATTTCCCACCTCCAACTCCCCTTTGTATCCTTTACACGGTCCCCTCCCAATTCTATGTTTTGGCCTTGATTAACAGAGTAGGGTCACCTGCAGCCAAAGGACAAGTCCATTATTGTTGTTAATTGATGCTCAATAATAAAAATTCCTCTTTCTTTCTAGCAACTCATATCCTGACTATTAAAAACTATACCCTGAAAAGCAGATCCTGAGTCGAGACATCATGGCCAAATGAACAGAAAGAAAAACCTAATAAACAGATGCTTTGAAACCCTTGGTCAAGAAATTCTAACAGACTTTTTCAAGTTGCACATTGGAATTCATCCTGTTCTTACTTCTCCTTGTCCCCTGCCTAAATCATGTACCTAACTACTCCTGCCTTCATTTCGCTTTCATGGGCACTAGTTAAGGACTTTTTTCACTCTATAGTGATGCTTGGGGGTCTTTTAGATTGACCCTCTGAATAGGGGATACCCTTGTTGCCACCCCCAAAGTCCCTTTTCAGCATAGAAGAAGTCAGAGCGGTCAGCGTCCCAATTCCCTTCTGGTGATTGAGGTGACCCTTTTCAGAGGGTACCATAACTAAACAGGAGCTAGAAATTGATTAGGCAGTTTAGGGATGAGGAACTCCCCAAATTAACCAGACTCTTTCTCAGTTGAGAACTCAAGGCTTCCTGGACTAGCCAGTAAACACATATCCTTCTGATAGCCCTGGAAGAGCAGGAAAAGAAGAAGGAAAAGAAAGAGAACAGGAAAAAAGAGAAATACATACCAAGCCCCACACATTGATTATTTCACCAGAATAAGAAATGGAAACCCCCCCTTCTTTGGTTCTTGTTGCTTTGTTTTCTTTCTTTTTGTTTTCTTTTTGAGACAGGGTCTCCCTGTAGCCCCAGCTGGCCTGGAGCTCACTCTGTAGACCAGGCTGGCCTTGAACTCACAGAGATCCACCTGTCTCTGCCTTCTCAGTGCTGGGCTTAAAGCCATGTGCCACCATGCCTGACTTAAAGGCGGTTCTTTTTTTTTTTTTTTTTAAACATTTTATTCATTTATTTATTTATGCGTATGAATGTCCTGTCTGCATGTAGGTTTGTGCACCCGTGTCGTGCAATGCCACGGAGGTCAGAAGAGGGTGTCGGATTCCCTTGGAACTGGAGTTCTCCTGGAATTGGAGTTACAGACTTTTCTCAGCTGCCATGTGGGTGCTGGGGATCGAACCTGGGTCCTCTGCAAGAGCAGTCGGCACTCTTAACCACTAGGCTATCTCTCCAGCCCCTAAAGGCAGTTCTTAGCTGCCATGTGGGTGCTGGGAATTGAATCCAGGTCCTCTGCAAGAGCATTTGGCCCTCTTAACTGCTGAGCCATCTCTCCAGCCCCTGCTTTGTTTTCTTATTGTCATTTTTGTATTGTTACTGTTTTCTTGTGAAAAGAAAAAAAAAAATAGAAAAACTAACTAAATAAAAACATGGAATTGGAGGGGACTGTGTAAAGGATAGAAAGGGGAGTTGGAGATGGGAAATGGGTGATAGTTGTGATCACATTTAATTATATACATGTGTGAAATTCTGAAAAATAATGAATTAAAGGAGATAAAATGGTAGAGTGATCATAATGTAATTTAAAATGGCCTTTATTAATAAAACATAAAGGGCTTTCTGCCAAAATATTTGCATTTTAGGAGTCTTCTTTGGACTCCTCAATAAAAAGGTTTCCAAATTTAAAAAATGGCTAATATTTAAAACATGAAAATAAAAACAGTATGTAATAATCTATGACATGCAATTACAGTAATTCCAGAAGAGAACTTATTATACTAATTTTATTATTTTCAAAAACATAAAGGTAAAGCAATGAAAGAATAAAAATTTTGTCCATAGTCTTTATTTTATTTATTATTTATTTATTTTTTGTCCATAGTCTTTTTAAAAAGAACAAATTGAGGGGCTGGAGAGATGGCTCAGTGGTTAAGAGCACTGGGTACTTTTGCAGAGGTCCTGAGTTCAATTCCCAGCACCCACATGGCAGGTAACTCTAGTTACCTGCAGATAGATCTCTGTGAGATTGTGGCCAGCCTGGTCTACATAGTGAGTTTCCAGCTAGCTGAGGCTAGAGGGAGACCCTGTCTCAAAAGGCAAAATGGAAGAAAGAGGAGGAAAATGGAAGAATGAGGAGGAAAAGGATGAGGAAGAAGGTGAGGAGGAGGGCTTTATGCAACCCCTGTATCTAAATCTCTGAGAACATCATGGAATGCAAGTGGCAGAAAGATTGTAAGAGCTGGAGGATCAGGAGGTCTCTTCTAGATATGAGAGGGAATACAAAGTATGTTATATGTAATTTATACTTTAAAATTATTTCATTTATTGTTTTTATTTTATGTGTATGAGTGCATTGCCTGTATGTAAGATGTAATTACATCCGTGTTGTGCAATGCTCATGGAGGTCAGAAGAAGGTGTCAGATCACCTCAAACGGGAATTATGGACGGTTGTTAGCCACCATGTGGGTGCTGAGAATCAAACTTGGGTCCTCTGCAAGGACAGTCAGTGCTCTTAACACCTCCAGCCTCATAATTTCTATTTTTCTTTATTATTTTTTTTCAAACACACATTTACGGTCTTTATTTAATTCCAGAATGTGAAGCTAGTTCTTGTTTTTTTTTTTTTTTTGAGTATTTTTGAGATAGGATCTCCCAATAGCCCCAGCTGGCCTGGAACTCACTCTGTAGACCAAGGTGGCCTTGAATTCACAGAGATCCACCGGGCTCAGGATTAAAGGCATACACCACCACACCTAGCTTAAAGACAGTTCTTAGCCACCACGTGGGTGCTGGGAATCAAACCCAGGTCCTCTGTAAGAGCAGTTGGTACTCTTAACTGCTGAGCCATCTCTCCAGCCCCATAATTCCTATTTTTATACCAAATATGTATGACACCTTTGAGACTGGACTTATAGTCACGAATCTTGTCAATACTCTATCAATAAAATTCTAGTGAAATAAAGTTATCCTTTCATGGATTCTAAATCACTTGTTGAGAAAAAGAACCCACAATGCTACAAAGATTACTGAATAGGATGGTGCCAAGCAGGACAAAATGAAGCATCCCAAGAGGGAAAAAGAATCAATAAAGATATAAAGTATAAGAGTAGTAGGAGTTATAGAAGACATCTCAAAACTCATATCTTTTAGCTCCATCCATTTACCTGCAAAGTTCATGATGTCATCTTTCTTTACTGCTGCACTGAACTCCATTGTATAGATGTATCACATTTTCTCTATCCACTTGTTGTTTGAGGGGCACTTGGGTTGGTTCCAACTCTTTGCTATTGTGAAGAGAGCTGTAATAAACATGGCTGTGCATGTATTTTTGCGGTAGGATGAGTTTTGTGGTATATACCCAGGGGTGGTATGATTGGGTCAGGTGGTAGACTTATTTTGAGTCTTTTTTTCCTCTTTTATTTGCTTATTTTAAGGGATTCTACAATATAATAACACAGTTGTTTTCAGATAACATTGATGTTACTCAGTTTTCCATACAATTAGGTAATTGGTGCATTTTTTTGAAGTGAGCCTTTTTTAATTATTATTATTAAGCATAAGCAATGAATGTAAGTAACATTCATGTAAAATCAATTTGCAAGTATCTATGTCCAAATTTTGAACAACCCAAGGTTCCCATAGTCCAGTTGGAGATGCTTGTATGCACAGGCATGTTGATCAATTAGGAGTCCAGTCTATATTGCTGTAGTCTCATGATTCACCCCAATCTCTCCACAGCCCTTACATTCTACCACGCCTCCTTTTCCATAATTTGTTCCCTAGGCTTTGGGAAAGGGTCACAAGTGGATTAGAAGCAAAACAGTCTATTTTCTCTGGAGATGTCATTTTGGACTCTAGTATGTTCAGGTTGTTTCCCTTCATGGGTTGACAGCTTATCCAGTGATATCTTTTTAGTCATACTAACAAAGCACAAGCACAAGCAATTGGATGTACAGGCATTTAAGCAGTACTATTATGGAAAGCTAAGCTGTGAGCATAGACACAGATGCTTGGATGGTATGCTAGTCCACAAACTGTGGTTCTCTATAAAGGGTGACTAGTTCTTATTGTGGCTTATAGCATCTCCTAACCACTAGAGGACATAAGCTTGTGGCAGCCATGTGTCTATATATATCCCAAATCTAATTGGATATTAGCTCTCTCCTTGGAGGAATAACTCACAGTGGATGCCACAAGCTTATTTTGAGTCTTTTAAGGGTTCTCTACACTGCTTTCCATAGTGGTTGTACGAGTTTACATTCCTACTAGCAGTAGATGAGTATTCCCCTTTCCCCACAACCTCTCCAGCACTTGGTATTATTTGTTTTCTTGATTCTAACCAGTCTTATCAGAGTGAGATGATATCTTAAAGTGGTTTTAATTTGCATTTCCTTAATTATTAGTGATGTTGAACACTTTTTTTGAACACTTTTTTATTTTTTTAAATTTTTTAATTTATTTATTTATTTTTGTATGTGTATGAATGTACTGTCTGCATGTAGGTTTGTGCACCCATATCATAGATGTTTCTCAGCTATCTCTATTTCCTCACTTGTGAAGTCTCTGTTCATCTCTTTACTCCATTTTGAGTGAGTCATTTGTTTTTGTTTTTTGAGTAGTTTATATATTCTGGAAGTTAATGCTCTGTCAGATGTATCAGTGGTGAAGGTTTCCTTCCACTCTGTGGATTTTCTCTTCACGTCACTGATTGTTTCTTTTGTTGTACAGATGCTTTTGAGTTTAATGAGGTCCCACTTGTCAATTGTCAACCTCATTTCCTGGGCAGCTGCTGTCTGATTTAGAAAGTCTTTTCCTACCCCTATGCCTTGTAGGATACTGCCAACGTTTTCTTCTATCACCTTCAGAGTTTCAGGTTTCACACTGAGGTCTTTGATCCATTTGGAATTGATTTTTGTACAGGGTGAGAGGTAGGGGTTTAATTTTATTCTTCTACAACTGGTGATCCAGTTTTGCCAACACCATTTGCTGAAGATGCTGTCTTTCCTCCCAAATATGAGGTGGCTGAAATTGTATGAGCTCATTTGGAACTTCAATTTTGTTCCACTGATCTATAGGTCTATTTTTGTGCCAGTACCAGGCTGTTTTTATGACTATAGCCCTGTAATATAGTTTGAAGTCCGGTATAGTGATCCCACTGTATTGCTCTTTTTCACTCAGGGTTGCTTTGGCTATTTGGGGTCTTTTGTTTTTCCATATGAATTTAGGATTTTTTTTCCAAATTTGTGAAGAAACTCTTGGGGATTTTAATTGGGAATGCATTGAATCTGTATATTAATTTGGGTAGAATGGACATTTTTTACATTTTTTTATTAATTTTATTTATTTTTGCATGTGTATGAATGTACTGTCTGCATGCAAGTTTGTGGACCCGTGTCGTGCAATGCTGCAGAGGTCAGAAGAGGGTGTCGGATTCTCCTGGAACTGGAGTTCTCCTGGAATTGGAGTTGCAGACGGTTCTCAGCCACCGTGTGGGTGCTGGGGATCAAACCTGGGTCCTCTGCAAGAGCGGTCGGAGCTCTTAACCACTAGGCCATCTCTCCAGCCCCCAGAATGGACATTTTTACTATATTAATTTTTCCAATCCATGAGCATGGGAGGTCTTTCCATCTTCTGATGTCTTCTTCAATTTCCTTCTTCAGGGGCTTAAAATTTTGTTTTTAAGATCATTAGTGTCTTTGGTTATGTTTGTTTCTAGGTATTTTATTGTTTTGTGGCTATTGTGAGTGGGAAAGTCTCCTTATATTCCTTCTTCAGTTGCTTGTTGTTGGTGTAAAGAAATACTACTGATTTTTCTAGGTTAATTTTGTATCCTGCCACCTTACTTTAAGTCTTTATAATTTCTAGGAGTTTTCTGGTGGAGTTTTTAGCATCCCTTAGGTAAACTATCATATCATCTGCAAAAAGGAATAGCTTGACTTCCTCTTTTCCAATTAGTATTCCTTTAATTTCCCTTTCTTGCCTTATTGCCCTAGCAAGTGTGTCAAACACTGTATTGAAGAGGAGTATGTAGGGCTGAGACTTTTGTCTGGCTAGAAGTGGGGACCTGCAGTCATTGTCTGGATGACTCCCTGGGGGCCAGGATATGTGGTATTCCTGATTCACCTTGAACATAGTCCCATACCTGGAGGGCTCCCCTTTGATGTACAGAGCATAAGTCACACCTCCAGTTTACTATACACACACCAGGGAGCTCCACACACTTCCCTTTTCCTCATCCGCACCCTCCTGCCCCCACTTCCCTGCCTAGAGCACAGTATGTTTAGTATATAAATCCATTACTTGTTGTCAATAAGCAGTTATTTCCCTGTAGAATCCCCCCCAGTCTCGTCTTTGAGTCTGTCTCTTCTTTATTCTTTCTCTCTCTCTCTTGCTTCATTAGGCATCACTTCCAATCTCCTTCCCTCCCTCCGTGCTCTACCAGGGCTTAGACCCTGGTTCTTAACCGGCTGGGCAGGAATGATCCCAGGGCTTGCAGTCCCATGGAAACTTCGAGCCCTGGTTCAGAGAGGAAGAGCACCCAGTGGAAGGCTGGACATGCTACACTTCAGGAGTGGTTACAGGGGCAGCCTTGCCAGGTTCCTGACTTTAAGGGGAATACTTCTAACTTCTCTCCATTTAGGATGATGTTGGCTATGGGCTTGTTGTATATGGCTTTGATTATGTTGAGGAATGTTCCCTCCAGTCCAATTCCCTCTAGGACTTTAAGTATGAAGGGATGCTGAATTTTGTTGAAGGCTTTCTCTACGTCAATTGAGATGATCATGTGGTTTTTGGCTTTCAGTCAATTTATGTATTTTTTGATATTTATTGATTTTTGTATCTTAAACCATCCCTGCATCTCTGGTATGAATCCATGGTCATGATGGATGATCTTTTTGATGTGGGTCTGTATGCAATTTGCAAGTATTTTGTTGATGATTTTTGCATCAATGTTCATTAATGAGATGGGTCTATAGTTTTCTTTTTTGGTTATATCTTTGTCTGTTTATTTTTTTTATTTTTTTTTATTTTCTTTTTGTCTTTTCGAGACCAGGTCTCCTTTGCTAGCCCCAGCTGTCTGGAAGTGACTCTGTAGACCAGGCTGGCTGTGAACTCACTAAAGGATCCCCGCCTGCCTCTGCTCACAAAGTGCTAGATTAAAGGTGTGCACCACCATCCTTTAATAATTGTTTTTTTTTTTTTTTTTTTTTTATGTGTTGAGTTGCTCTGCATGAGGTCCATGCACCCTGTCTGCAAATGCCGCAGAGGTAGACGAGGACCAATATTCCTGGACACCTGGGGTTAAAGACGGTCCTCAGCCTCCATGTGGAGTTTGTTGGGGATCGAACCCGGTCCCTTTGCAAGACGGCAGTCGCGACTCTTAACCTCTTTGGCCATATCCTCATCCCCTCAAATTACCTTTTTTTTTTTTTTTTTTTTTTTTTGGTCTTTTGAGACATGGGTCTCCCTTTGTCTAAACTGGCCTTGAGACCTCGTCTGTAGACCAGGTTGGCCCTTGAACTCACAGAGACAAACCTGCTCTGCCTCCCTACAGTGCTAGGATTAAAGGCACGCCACCACTTGCCGCTTGCCTGGTTTTAATTATTAGTAGTGATGCTGGCTTCTGAAGGGAATTTGGGAGGTTTCCCTCTGCTATTCCTTGCACAGTTAAGTAATTTACAGTTGTTGTAAGTCTTATTTAAATGTTTTACAAGAATTACTGCTGTGAAAATGATCCGGGCCTGGGCTTTTTTTTTTTTGTGGGATTGGGTTTTTTTTCATTTTAACTTCTTCATTTATTTTTTTTTTTTATGTAAATTAAATGTCATCCTCTCTTCCTGGTTAAGCGTTATGTGAATTCCAGGATTTCAAATTCATCATCCATTTTGCTTAGATATTTAATATTAAGATGATTAACAGTCTTAGTGACGTGGTTGTTTGAAGATTCCTGTATGATTGTCTGGATCTTTTCTTGTCTGTTGTGATGTTTCCCTTTCATCAGCAATAATCTATTGAGTGGAGCGGCTCTTTTTTTTTTTGGTTAACGGGTCAGAGGTCTATCTTGTTTTTTTTTTTTAATTAAAAATTCTTTTTATTTAATTTTTTCGTAGTGTATGAATAGTACTGTGCATCGGTTGGTGCACCCATTGATCGTGCAATGCAGCAAATGGAGGTCACAAGAGGGTGTCAGATTCCCCCCGGAACTGGAGTAACAGATGGATTGTTGTCAAGCCCCCATGTGGGTGTTGGGACCGAACCCAGGTCCTCAGCAAGATCAGTTGGTGCCGTTAACTGTAGGACCATCGCTCTCTAAGCCCCAATGATCTATCTTGTTCTATCCTCTACAACAGAACCAATTTTGGATTTACGTTTTTTTGATAGGTTTTCTTTGTTCTATTTATTTATTTCGCTCTCTGAATTTTTATTTCTTCCTGTCTTATCATTCATTTGTTGTTTGTCTCAAGTGTTTTTTAGCTGCCAGGTTAGATCGTTGAATTGTGCTCTTTCTGTTTTTCTAATTGGGCACCCAGGGGCTATAAACTTTCCCTCTTAGAACTGCTTTTTTTTTTTTTTTTTTTGGTTTTTTGTAGACATGGGTCTCCCTGTAGTCCCAGCTGTCTGGGAACATCACCTGTAGAACCAGGCTGGCCTNGCTAGGACTGCTTTTAAAGTATCCCATAGGTTTTGTTGTGTTATGTTGTCATTTTCATTTAGTTCCAGGAATGCTTTTATTTCTTTCTTTATTTCTTCCTTGACTCATTCATTATTCAGGAGTGTGCTGTTTAGTCTCCATGTGTTCTTGTAGATAGTAGGGCTTATCCTGGTGTTGATAATGAGTTTTATTGCACTGTGGTCTGACAGAATGCATGAAATTATTTCAATCCTTTTGTATTTATTGAGTTTTTTTTCTGTGTCCCAGTATGTAGTAGATTTTGGAGAATGTTCCATGGGGTGCTGAATAGAAAGTATTTGGTGTTTGGATGGAACATTCAGTAGATGTCTGTGAGGTCCAAAAAGCAAGCAGGAGTTGGCATTCTAATATCAGACAAAATAGACCTCAAAGTAAAACTAATCAGAAAAGACAAAGAGGGCCATTACAACCTTACAAAAGAAACACTTAATCATGAAGATTTCACAATCATAAATATATATATGCACCAAATTCCATGTACTGAAATTTACAAACACAATCCTTAAGGCACAGATTAATCATAGCACGCTAATAGTGGGGGTTCAATTCCCTACTGACCTGTTTGGATAGATCAACTGGACAAAAATAAACAGAGAGACATCTGAATAGAACAATACATTACTCATATGTATTTTAATTAAGCTTATAAAATAGTTTCTCTATGTATTTTTCAAACAGGCTTAGCATTATTTCTCTCCCTTTCTCCATTTATTAATCTCCTTGCTCCCTCCTGAAGTCCCCTATGTTTCCCATTTCTCCCTTCATAGCACCTGTGTCCCACTATCCCCCTTTCAAGTTCCTTCTCTTTCCCTCCCCCCATGGTCCTTTTCTACTTTCCTGGCTTCTCTGGGTGTTTTAGGTTATATACTAAAATCTGAGAAATGGAGCTAGGATCCACAAATAAGAAAGAACATGGGACATGCTTGTTTTGAGGGGGTCTGTGTTACTTCATTCAATATAATATTTTCAAGTTTTATCCATTTACCTACAAATTTGTTGATTTCATTCTTTCTAGATTTATAGAATTTCGTTTGTATTGTGCTAATGACTATTACAATATGGCATACTCTAAACAAATAACAAAAGTTAAATCTTCATTTGTTTATATTGTAGATAAGCTCACTGAGCCATGTACTCCACTGTGACCTGGAAATATAGCCTTAATCCATCATGACCCTTCTTTTTCCCTGACCCAGAAGAATATATGAATGTGTGTATATATGTTTTACATAACAAAGTGCTGCAAACAGCATTTATCTCATTGAATATAATGAGGGAAATTGATAGCATCAGTTTATAGTTCTGCATGCCAGCCTAGGTAATTATGGATCAGAAATGGCAAAATTCTTCTGATATGAAAGGGTTCTGAATTTTCATGCTGGATATACTGTTTCAGTAGAAGAAAAGGGAGGAGTGCACATAGCTTAGATCGGGGATTTCCCAGGACCACCTGAAGCACAGGTAGGAGCTGGATGCTTCAACCTTCCAATATGGACTGAAGACTCATGTCTCTCCAAGAATCCTCCAGACCTTCAGGGCCAGATGAGGACTGAGCTACTACTGGAGTTTCGACTTCTTCAGAGTATAGACTGCCATTGTTGGACTACCCAGGCTGTATCATGAAGACCAGTACAGGAAGATCAAGACAGAACGCGGTGCTTACTGGACCTCATTTAGTGACCATGGGAAGAGAAAACCCCAGTGTGGAACACAAGGGCAGAACTGATCATAGTTTGGGCTTGCCAAGAAGGAGACTTCAAACATGACATTTTTCAGCCTAATAAATAAAAATCATAAGCTGAAGATGCTAAGACCCATTATATATGTGGCATGCATATGTGCATATTTTAGAGTGATGGATATTGGAAGGAATAACAATAACAACAACAACAACAACAACAGAAAAGTCTGTGCCTAAGAACTGACTGGAACGATAAACTTCTGCTTGAAACAGTAAACTTCTGCATCAAGAATTTTGAGAGAGACTGAGAAAAAAATGAAAAACATGTTTGGTGAGGTGGGGTGGCAGGGAGGGGGGCACAGGTCTAGATTTGATTTGTAATGTAATTTGATTTGTATGAAATGCACAGAGCTTCAATAAAACATTGGCTTAAAAAAAAAAAGAAGAAAAGGGAGCCCTTTGTCCAAGAGTACAGTTCTGTGAGAATTCTGAAGAAATAGTTTCTTAGCTCAGGCTCACTTTTGGATGAAAATGGATGCTAAGAGTCAGGCTATTTTTATTCAGGCATAATTGTAATGTGGTACAGTGTAATAAATATTGCAGTGTATATATACTGCATTTTCCTTATTCATTTATAAGTTGAAGGAAATTTAGGTTCTTTTCATTTCCCAGCTATTATAAAAAGAGAGGCAATGAAAGTTGCTCTCTATGTGCTAGGCTATTGAGTTGTTTGGAGATATGCCAAGGAATGGTACAACTCGGTCAAATGTTGCTGTGGTTTTAGGTTTTCAAAAATTCTTCACACTAATTTCCAAAATGGCTCTACCAGTTTGCAACCCTGCCTGCAGTAAATGAGAATTCCTCACCAACATTTGTTCTCAGTTGTTGTCTTGTTTCAGCCATTCTGATGCAGGTGGAGGAAGAAATCTTTAGGAAGTTTTAATCTGCATTTCCTTGGTCCCTAAGTATGGAGAACGATTTTAAGATATTTCCTGGCCATTTTATGTCTTCTTTTGAGAACTCTGTGTTTATACTCATAGCCCATTTTTAATTGGGTAGGTTTTAAAAATTTTTTAAATTCTTCATAAATTATTGAAAAAATATAGGGGGAGCACTTTCAAAATTCTTTTTAAAGGCAATATTACTCTAATACCAAACTGAGTAAAGGCACTAGAAAAAAGATAGAGAGAAAACTACAGACAATATCTCTGATGATCAAACATTCTCAGTAAAATACCTACAAACTACATACAGGTAGGTATAAAAAGATCATTCACTGTGATTAAGTTGGCTTTATTCTGAAGATTTTGGATGGCTCAATATATGTAAGTCAATAAATGTAATAAATCACATAAATAAACTTAAAGATAAAAATACATAGACAATAATCATCTCAGTATATGCAGAAAATGACTTTGACAAAAATCTCATATGGCTTCATGAGAAAAAGTTCCAGAGAGATGAGGACTAGAGAGAACATACCTCAACATAACAATAAAAACTATATAGCACAACCCCCAGTCAACATCATTCTAAATAGAGAAAAACTCAAATCATTCTTTTGTTTTGAGACAGGGTCTCTCTATAGCCCCAGCTGGCCTGGAACTCACTCTGTAGACCAGGCTGGCCTTGAATTCACAGAGATCTGCCTGCCTCTGCCTCTCAAGGGCTAGGATTAAAGGCATGCACCACTGCACCTGGCTTAAAGATGGTTCTTAGCCAGCATGCGGGCACTGCTCTAATTGCTGAGCCATCTCTCCAGACCCTTAAATCATTCTGGTTATAAATCAGGAAAAAGACAGGGCTGTCCATAACCCCCACTCCTTTTCAATATTGTGCTTGAAGAGCTAGGTAGAGCAATAAGACAAGTAAAAAAAAAAAAAAAAACTAAAGGGAAAAGATGTCAAATTACTCTTATTTACAGATAATAATATTTTACAGAGAAGGGCCTAAATAGTTCACGAGAAAACTTCTAGAAATGATCATCAAAGTGTTAGGATACAAAATGAACAACAAAAATCTGTATACCTATAAGCATGTTGAAAAAAAAGCATGTGAATGGAAATACTCTCATAAGCAATAGCATTAAAAATATCAAGGAACAAACTTAAGAAGGTAAAAAACCTCTACAATGAGAATTTTAAATCTCTGAAGAAATAGATCGATGAAGACACTAGAAGATGGAAATACCTCCCGTGCTCATAAATTGGTAGAATTAATATTATAAAAATGACAATCCTCTCAAAAGAAATTTACATATTAAATGAAACCCAATTAAAATCCCCATGGCATTCTTCACAGAAATAGCAAGAAATTCCTAAAATTTATACAGAAGCACTAAAGATCTAGATAGCTAACACAATCCTGAGCAAAAAGAATAGTATCATATGAAGTACGATACAAGATTTCAAGCTATATGACAGATACATGTTTTTAGTGATAAAAACAGCATGTTTTGGAACAAAACACACATAGATCAATGGGACAAAATAGAAGACCTAAACATAAGTGCACATAATAAAAGCCATCTAATATTAGACAAAGATGCCAAAAATACACACTGGAGGAAAGATGGAATCTTCCACAATTGGTGCTGGGAAAACTGTCCATATGCAGAAGGATAAAATTAGATCCATATGTATTACTCTATACAAAAATCCGTTCCAAATGGATCAAAGACATCAATGTGTAACTTGAAATACTAAAACTGCTAAAAAGTAAATATAGCAATACCCTACATGATATAGGATCAGAAAAGGATTTTCTGAATAGGACTCCATTCACTCAAGAATTAAGGCCCAGCAATCGACAAATAGAACCTCATTAACCTAAAAACCTTCTGTACAGCAAAGGAAACAATAGTGTGAGGAGGAAGCCCACAGTGTGAGAAAGAATCTTTGCTACCTATACATTTAATAGATAATTATCCAGATAATATCCAGAATGTAAAATGAACTAAAAATGAAGAAAATTAATGATTAGATTTTAAAAATGGACTATGGATCTGAACAGAGAGCTCTCAAAAGAAGAAATAAAAATGGCTATGAAATATTTTAAAATGTGTTCCTCATGTTTATCAGTTAGCAAAATGAAAATTATAGTCTGCAGAGCCTCCAATGACTTACTGCTATATCCATAAATTCATGCATCTCTCAAGTCTCTCCAGAGAAGCTTCTTCATACAGCAGGTAGTAATTAACACAGAGATCCACAACTGTTCAACATGAAGATAACAAAAGACTATGGAGTGCTCAGCCCTAAATGGAACACCTATATCCTACTCATTTTCTTCCCAAGACTCAGGGATCATTGCAGAAGAGGAGGTATAAAGATTGTAAGAGCCCAAAGTGATGGGTGACAACAAGGAGAGTGTTTTCTGGACACAACAGGGCAGTTGCACATTTGAACTCACAGAAGTTGCTACAGCAGGCACATGACTTGTGAAACTTCAAGCCAGACATGATGTCTGCATGTAGATAAGAGGTGGTCTTGATGTCCTACAGTATCTGAGTAGCTATTGACAATTCATAGCTTATTAGAGAGAGAAAGCCATTTTTCTTTATGAGTACAGCCCCTAATCTTTATAAATTTCTCCAGATTTATACTGTGAAAGCTATGCCATTATAGTGACATTAGCAGAATTTCGTTAACTGTAGTAAATTGTTTGACTCTTCACTCTCTTTGAATTAACTATAGTAACATTAAATTATAAAGTTTCAAATTGTGCTTTATGAATATTCTATTATAAATAAGGACAGAGAGTTAAATATATGAACATCCAGTGTCATTTAGGGGTCCAGTCAAAACCAGGCTCTGAGAATCTCTGATGTCAGCATGAAGATCTGAACCACTTTAACTCTTTTTGGACATCATAATTCTCCATGTTTCAAAAGGCAAGGTGTAGTGGCAGGAAGAAGCTCTCTCTGCAGTGGTGGTCTAATTTTCATTGCTACCCTTCATTGCTATACTTTTCTGATTAAATAGTCAATAATTAGGAGGCATTGACTGTTTACACTGTTCTTTCTCATCCAACAATATGGTATAACTTTTTGTATTATAAAATATACTTTTCTGATAAAAAAAGAAATTGTAGAGTGTTACTCACCAGGAGTCGGGTGAAAGCAAGCAGATAGCGAGGTGCTGCAGACTGCCAGTGTCTGTGTGTTGACTCTGTGTCTCTCATCCCCACTCTTCAGTTGTGACAGAGACTGAGGGAGGTTGCAACAAGAAATGGTCCCAGGAAGGCTAAGAAAGCATGCCCAATGTTCTTCCCCTCCACTCCACCTTTCCCCTCAGCTCCAGAAATTGGAGAGTTCCAAAGTGAAATCCATTTCCATATATTTTCTGGATGTCAGGAATCCCAGGAGCCTTGCACTCCCATGCCACTTGCTCATGTAAGGCACAGGGAATTTTTCAGAAGAGCTAGGTAGTCTGAAAATGACTGCATTCACCAGAGCAATGTGCTTCTTGGACTGAAGCAGAGTTTATGGCTGGGAAGCTCATGTGTTTAAATGAGACTCTCTGAGGTCCCTTTTCAAAGGGAAGCTCCAGGAAAGCGATAGACTAGAAGAGGGGAAGAAACAAAAAGAAAGTTTCCCTGAGACAAGCCAGGAGAGAGCCATGAAGTGAGATTCAAATTAAATGATTCTCTCTGGAGCCTCTGATATCATGAATACAAAGACCCAGAAGTTCTGTCCTGACTAACCACAGAATACACGAAGAACTCACAAAGGACACAAGTGGCCACTTACCTGTCTTCTCTCTGTCTGGGACATTGTCCCAGCTTAGAACCTGCATCCATCCACAAATGAAAAAAATATATCATCTCAGAAAACGTTGCAAGGTAATGGGAAATTAAGAACATCATTGATTCCTCTGTCCATATTCCCACCCAACTACCAAAGCACATCTAATCCTTGCCACAGGCATGCCAGGAGTTGGCTTTCCTCTTTCACCTGTGCTATTTCTTTGACTCCACAGTTTCCTTACTAAATCTTTTCATGGAAGAGCCAAACTTACCCTGTGATAATGCAGCAAAATTGGCACAGCACCTCTTAACTGTGAAATTCTAAGATTGTACTTAAATTAGGTTGTGGAAGACAATTCCCATTCAGTCCCTTTTCCTGACTTCCTGTTCAATCTGAGATGTTAGAGATCATGGACAACACTCATGGAGACAGGTCAGCCAACTTAACATGTCCCTTTACTATCATAATAGGTCATGCTTTCTATGTTTCCATCATCAAGCCTCTAGATGAGTCTGAACTCCACTTGTATGGAATTTATTGTTTTTAAGGATCTGCCTGAATCCCTAAGCTCCCTATAACTTTGAAGGTAGAGAGATGATGAGTTTGGCTAGAGGCCCTACTCTCCATCTTCAAGATGAACATGCCCTTTTACCCATTGAGTATCTGAACCACAGGGAATCTAGTTTTTGATATTGTCTATGCTGAATGATAGAGACTGGTCTCTCTGGAGTGAAGCAAGTTTGTTCAGGATGGAGGGTGTTTTGCCTGCGATCTACCTGTGATCCATTTTCCAGAATGCAGATAGTTCATTGAGTTGTTTTGTGTCCATGTTCCTCAGGAAGTGCCTTTGGAACTGTGTTTACATAGCCTTTCCATTATTTTTTTAATTTTGATAGTAACTTCAACTGGTTTTGCTATCAGGGTATGACTGGCTTCATACAAATGGACTGGCAACCTTCGGAGCTAGTGTATTTCATGGAAGAATTTGGACAATGTGGAGTGTCACCTCTTCTCTGAATGTGGGGTAGATTTCTTCAGAGACTATAATGTCCCTTGTCCTGGGCTTATCTCAGTGCATAGAATTCCTCTCACTAGGACAATTGCATTGGTAAATGAGCATCCATGGAAAACTTCCCTTCCTTACTGATTTCTTTCAGGTATGTTGTATGTGGTACCCGCAAAGTGCTTACAGGCAGGTAGAGGGTGGATGTACATCCTTCATCTGCAAGGCATAGATGTGGGTAAAAGTCAAAGATTGAGATATCTTATTGAAAAGGGAGTTGAGGTCCACACTTAAAGAAGGGCTGAAGAGTTTTGCTACTTCCGAGGTGAGTGATACAAACAGTATACACTGTTTCAGAATGGAATGGTGAGAGTAGTTACTCCTCACTGTTTGAACCAACTATGTAAGCTCAACTGGAGATACTAAGCATCCAGCCTGCACTTAACTTCATCTGGCCCTGCCCCAGGGAAATAAATATGAGACAGGCTTTTCTTGCTCCTCAGTCCATTCATGAACATCCTAAGGGTGAGAGAAAGCAAGAACTGCATTAAGCAAGTCACTGCCATGAATCTAAGGTAGCACAGCATTTGTGGAATTTTAATTTGTTCATATAGGAGTCCTTATTCTTTTAGTAATGCTAACCAGGCACTTAGCACAGTTCTCTGTTACTGGCACCTGTCTTGACTAGCCCTTTCCAATTTTCCCATTTGTAACTCCAGAGCAGATTGACACTACCCACATTTCCACTGCTACACTGTTGTGTGGAAAATGAGAGAAATGAAAGCAGAGTGGGTCACTGGACCCAGAATTGAGGCCCATGGGCTCACCAGATCCAAAGTTAATTCCTGCTCAGTGTGCTTCTATGTGTTCCTTAGGGTTCCCCAGGCAAAGCCAGGCTGTGAGAATCTTAGTTGTCTTATCAGAGGCTACACATCTGGACCTCAGATTGCCATTTGTATGAGTCCCTCAGCTTCCTCAGACTGCTGTTCTCCTCATGAGCCAGAGAAACACTCTCTCAACAAGTAAGCCATTCCATAGTCAGGATGATTCCGGAGCAGCTTGTCCGCTGGGTTACAGCAGAAGCACAGTAATATACAGTAGATATTTTTCTTAGAATCTGAATAATGGAATTTTAAGAAATCAGTTCATATGACAAATGCTTTAACTATTTTACCATTTTATTATATCGTCTTTGGCATTGGTGTATTTTGCTTTTATTATGATGAGATATGTTCTCTGTATCCTTAGAACTCTCTATCTTTTGTCAGGAAGAAGATATGGGTTTTGTCAAAGGCCTTTTTCATGTCTAAGTTGATTATTATGTAGTTGCCTTTTTTGAGTTTATTATGTGGTAAACTACATTTACTGATGTATGTTTTGATCCCTGTCATCTCTGATATAAAGCCAACTTGATCACCTGGAAAATTTCCACTTAAAATTAGTTTTACTCTTTAAATCTATCATGCAATGTATTTTTAATATACTTAGACTGCCTCCCCCATTTAATTCCCCACCTTTCTACCTTTCCAACTTCATATCTTTTTAATTATTTATATATTTTTAAACATTTTATAGTTATTACTTTTTATTTAATGTGTATGAGTGTATTGCTTGCATGTATGTAAGTGTACTCTTGTCATGCAATGCCCCTGGAGGTCAGAAGAAGGCATTAGATCCCCTGAAACTTCAGTTACAGATGGTTGTTAGCCACCATGTGGGTGCTGGGAATTAAACCTGGTTCAATTGTAAGACCTGCCAGCACTGCTCTTAACTCCTAAGCCCCCCTATCTATCTATCTATCTATCTATCTATCTATCTATTCATTATTCAGCTTCTTGTTTAATGAACTATGTGATTTTCATATAATACAGTTTGATGGGATTTAGATCTGCTCCCCCTCTTTGCAACTTCCCCTCTGTACCTGCTCAATTTATTGATCTCTCATATATATATATATATATATATATATATATATATTGCCTGTAGGGTATGGTATATTAGCTAACTGTAGGTCTCTGTGTTAATTACCAACTACTGGCTCCATAAGGAAACTTTTCTGGTAAGGGTTAAGAGATACATTTACCCTACTGTAGACGTTGCATTGAAGATGTATCACTTAGGGTTAAATGTCTCATACACACGTATTCTCTGCCTCTACCAATTCTGAAATTCTGTAACACTCTCCATGACTTATAAAAAGTAGCTTTATTGATGCTTGAGAGCATAAGGCTCATTGGGATAAGCTGCCTAAATCAGGCTTGCCCATCCCCTTCTTTGGGACTATCTGTACTCCCTCCCACTGCTCCAGGGCTCAGAGCTTCCCCTAATGGTTAGTAGGGATTGGTCCATTCTGTTCCCATTTGCTCTCCTTGGTTAAGACCTATTGATGCTCTCAGAGGGTCCCTGACTAGCCAGGGCTCCTTTGCCCTCATGGAAATCTCCTATTAACCAGCCTTTCTGGATCCAATTGGGCTCTCCAATACAAAATCAAAAGGGAGAACCTGAAGCCCAGACCAACTAACTATTCATACCAAATCAGAAAGCAATCAAGCTACATCAACAATATAAGCAGACTCAAACTTCAACTCGACAAAGATAGGCTTGAGTATCATACCAGAATCACAAAGAACAAAAGAAGTCTATATGCTCAAACCACAATGAAAAAGTACAAATATAATGAAAAGCCAAAATAATATGTCCGTACCAAACCCAGCTATCCTATGGAAGTGTTCTACCATAAGAACTGCATTGAGGAACCCCAGGACACAGAACAATCCTAAACATGATCAAAGAATCCAATTAATATAAAGAACACATTAACTACTTACTAATAGAGGAAAGAGATACTAATTGAAGCTTCAAAAAATAGAAATACACAGATGAATGAAATGAAAAAGACAATTCAGGATATGAAAAGTGAGTTCTTGAAAGAGTTAGAAATACTGAAGAAAACTTTTTCTGAAATGAAGATGGAATTGAAAGACTAAATAAGCCAAATTGAAACAATAGGAAAAAAAACCTCAGCAACAGAATGAATGAAATGGAAAAAAAAAACAGAATACCAAGACTGGATGATAAAGTTGGAGAACTGAAGTGCTCAAACAAAGAATATGAAAAATTAAAAATAGAATAATGGAGTATGCAGGACATGGGAGACGCAATGAAAATATGAAATTTTTGTATCATAGGCATAGAGGAAGGAGAGGAATCCCAGGTCAATGGCATTGATTAGATATTCAACAAGATTATAGAAGAGAATTTTCCTAAATTGAAGAAAGACATACCCGTATAAATACAAGCACACAGAACACCAAATAGACTGGGCCAGAACAGAATCTCACCAAAGCATATCAGTAAAACCACTAAATGTACAGAACAGAGATAGAATACTGAACCCTTCAAGAGAAAATTGTTTAATTGTATTAATCAAATTCTTTTGGGTGTTGTTCTAACCTTCAGAGCATTGTCAACATACCAGTTAGCACATCCTTAAAGAAAACTAACTCTTCCTCTCTAAGCGGCTATCAGTTTTATGTATATCCTAAAATGGGCCTGGAACTTTTGTCCACCATCCCCATCCATGCTTTCTTTTTGTCTGCCATGGGTTTGCAAAGTCTCATACATTCTGCCATGAGCACTATGTGTTTGTATGTGTGACTGCCTTGTTCTTTCCAGACAATGCAATTTCCTTGAATTCATCTGCCACAACTGGCGATTTTAATCTTTCTACCTACTCTTCTGACATAATGGCCTTGGTAGGTGAGGGTGTGATATTCTTATCCCGTTTAATGTTGTGGACTCAATAGTCTCTTATTCTCTGCATGTCGGTCCATTGTGTGTTTTTTTTATGTCAAAGGACCCCTGAAGCAGTAAGAAATTTTTCTGGGAAAAGTAAAAAAAAATGCATTAATTGACAGTATAACAATGGGTCACTTTGAGTCAGATTAATACTATGTATATTTACTGGAATCACAGTAGTATGTTCCATCCCAGTGTCTGTGACCTGTCTAGCCACAGGCTCTTGGCTGTTAAAACAGTCCCAGGCATGGGATCCATAAAGTGAAACTTAAAAATAATCAGCGATTGGTTAATCCCATAATATTTTTGCCATTATTATACCATTGGGTCTAGCTTGCCAGGCCAGCTCTTACTTGCAGTTCAGAGTTGGGGAAAATTGATGATTACTTTCCTCTTCTGGTAGCATGCACAGCACCTTTTAGTACTGTGAAAGCTGGCTATTGGAGAAGAAACTTTGAGGTCAGTACTAGCTTGAGTTTTTTTCTTTTTTTTGTTCTATGACTCACACATAGCAAAAACTCTCAGCAAAAGTGTTTTGCCTCAAATTCTGACAGATAATCAAAAGCAACTACAATAGTCAGTGTTGCTTGCGTGTCAGTGAGAACCCCTTGAGCAACAACATCAAAAAGAAGGAGTCAATTGCTTGCATTGGGCTATTTATTTGCTAGCTTATGTCATTTGGTAGGTCCATTAATCCTTCATGATAAAGTAGATCCATTTAAACCCTTTTTATATTGTATATGTATATATTTTAAGAAGCATCTGTAGTAAAAGGTTTCCATATGAGTTTTTCAAAAGGCCTTTAGTGTTAGTTCTGTATCCCATTACTCTCTCCCCTTCATTGCTCTATCCCATTACTCTCTCCCCTGCATTGTTCTATCCCGATACTCTCTCCCCTGCATTGATCTGTCCCGTTACTCTCTCCCCTGCATTGCTCTGTCCCGTTACTCTCTCTCCCCTGCATTGCTCTGTCCCGTTACTCTCTCCCCTGCATTGCTCTATCCCGTTACTCTCTCCCCTGCATTGCTCTATCCCGTTACTCTCTCCCCTGCATTGCTCTATCCCCTTACTCTCTCCCCTGCATTGCTCTATCCCGTTACTCTCTCCCCTGCATTGCTCTATCCCGTTACTCTCTCCCCTTCATTGCTCTATCCCGTTACTCTCTCCCCTGCATTGCTCTATCCCGTTACTCTCTCCCCTGCATTGCTCTATCCCGTTACTCTCTCCCCTGCATTGCTCTATCCCGTTACTCTCTCCCCTGCATTGCTCTATCCCGTTACTCTCTCCCCTGCATTGCTCTATCCCGTTACTCTCTCCCCTGCATTGCTCTATCCCGTTACTCTCTCCCCTGCATTGCTCTATCCCGTTACTCTCTCCCCTGCATTGCTCTATCCCGTTACTCTCTCCCCTGCATTGCTCTATCCCGTTACTCTTTCCCCTTCACTGCTCTATCCCGTTACTCTCTGCCCTGCATTGCTCTATCCCGTTACTCTCTCCCCTGCATTGCTCTATCCGGTTACTCTCTCCCCTACATTGCTCTGTCCTGTTACTCTCTCCCCTGCATTGCATTGCTCTATTCCGTTACTCTCTCCCCTGCATTGCTCTATCCCGTTACTCTCTCCCCTGCATTGGTCTCTACTCTTACCCAGTTTAACCCTTCCTTTTCTTTCTTTCTTTTTTTTTTTTTTTTATCTTTTTGAGACAGGGTCTCTCTGTAGCCCCAGCTGTCCTAAAACTCACACTGTAGGCCAGACTGGCCTTGAACTCACAAAGATCCACCTGCCTCTGCCTCCCAAGTGCTAGGATTAAAGGAGTGCACCACCACGCCCAGCCAACCCTTCCTTTTCTATTATTCCCTTTTCCCACTTTATATATTCCCCTCTTATGAACACCCCAAATGGACCTGTATTTTTTTCTGACATCTATGTATAGCTTTTGTTGTCAACTTGACACACTTGGGTTGAGTGAGCTTCAGTTGGGGAATAGACTCCATTGGACTGCTCTGTGACCATGACTAAGGTTTTTCCTGACTGCTGAGTGATGGGGGTATTCAGCCCACTGTGGACAGTGTCGCCCTCTGGGCAGGTTGACTTGTGTTGTTTAAGAAAGCAAATTGAGCATGAGCCAGGGGTGCAAGCCAGTAAGCAGCACTTCTCCATAACCTGTGCTTCAGCTCCTGCCTCCAGGTTCCTGGGCTAAACATATGTGCACCACACAGAGGGGCACCCAATTTCATAAAATAAACATTATTAGGTCTAAAATCATACATCAACTCCAACACGGTGATGGTCATGAAACCAATAAATACATAAATCAGACAAAAACTCTATAGAGAAACCTTGGAATTAAATGACATAATAAATCAAATATCTACAGAACATTCTGCCCCCAACATGAAAGAATACACTTTCTTCTCAGCAGCCCATGTAACTTTCTCCAAAATTAACTGAATATTAGGACACAAAGCAAGTCTCCACAAATTTAGGCAAATTGAATTATCATTCTTTATTGAAGATAAAGGGATAAAGCTGTATATTAAAAACAATGAAAATGGGGAAAAGTACACAAACTCATGGAAACTAAATGACACACTTATGAATGAAATTTGGATCAAGGAAAAATATAGAAGAAAAATTTAAAACTCCTAAAATTGAATGAAAATGAAAAGTACAATATACCAAAACATATGGGACATGATGAAGGCAGTTCTACAAGGGAATTTTATAGCATTAAGTGCCAATAGCACAGAATTAGAAACCGATCACCTAAATGAATTAATGATTCATATGAAGGTATTGGAAAACCAATAACAAACAACACCTAAAAAGAGTATATGGGAAAAGGTAAATGAAATCAAGGCTGAAATTCATGAACTAGAATAAAATAAAATAATAGAAAGAACCAATGAAACAAATACTTGGTTTATTGGAAATATTAAAAAGAATGACAAAACTTTAGCTAAATTAACCAAAAGAGAGAGTGGACCCAAATTAACAAGCTCAGAAATAAAAATAAAAAAAATATTGCAGCAGACCCAGAAGAAAGTCAGAAATCCATCAGTACATACTCATAAGATCTGTAGTCCACTTAACTAGAAAAATCTAAACTACATGGATAAATTACTAGATATGTATGGTCTACCAAAATTATATCAAATTACATAAATAATTTAAACAGGCCCATAAAAACCAATGAAACAGATGCAATAATTAAAATCTACCAACTATAAACAGCCCAGGATCAGATGGATACAGTGCAGAATTCTACCATTCCTCCAAAGAAGAACTTATACTACTCAAATTTTTCCATTATAAAAGTAAAAAAAAACACAAATTCTTTCTATGAAGCCAGTATTACTGTAATACCAAAAACAGCTCACTCAAAAAAAAAAATTATAGGCGAATCTTTCTGTTGAACATAGATGCAAAACTCTTCAATAAAATACTCACAAGCTGAATGTGAGGACACATCCAAAAGTTTATCCAACATGATTAAATTGGCTTCAGCCCAGAAATGCAGATGCTTCAACATACATAAATCAATAAATGTAATCCACCACATCAACAGACTCAAGCACAAAAACTACATGATTATCTCCCTAGATTCAGAAAGGCTTTTGACAAAATCCAACAACCATTCATGATAAAATTCAGGAAGAATGTAGGGTTTCAGGGGAAATGATTTAACAAAACTAAAGCAACATATAAGCCCACAGACAACATAATAATAAATGGAGAAAAACTCAAAGAATTCCTATTAGAATAGGAACAAGGCAAGGATGTTCACTCTCTTGATTTCTGCTCAATAGAGTACTTGAAGTCTTAGCTAGAGTAATAAGACAAATGAAGGAGATAAAGGGAACATAAACCAGATAAGAAATCAATGTATCTTTATTTGCAGACTACATGATTCTTTACATAAAAGACACTAAAGACTCCACCAGAAAATTCTTAGAGCTGATAAACATATTCAGCACAGTAGGATATAAAATTAACAGCCCAAAGTCAGTGGTCTTCCTGAATACCAACAGCAAACATACCAAGACAAAAATCAGGGAGACAATAGCTTCAAAAACTATAAAATAGTTTTGAATAAATCTAACGAAAGAAGTAAAGGACTTGTAAAATAAAAACCTTAAGAGGCCAGGCGGGGTGAATAGAGATCAGGAACTTTGGCCGGGCCACCTGGAGCAAAAGAATATACCATCTACTCAAAAAACAAAGAAGAAAACAAATGACTCACTCAAAAGATGGAGTAAAGAACTGAAGAGTCTTCACAAGTGAGGAAATAGAAATGGCTGAGAAACATCTTAAAAAGTGTCCAACATCACTAATAATTAAGGAAATGCAAATTAAAACCAGTCTAAGATATCATCTCACTCCAATAAGACTGGCTAGGATCATGAAAACAAATGATACCAAATGCTGGAGAGGATGTAGGGAAAGGGAACACTTATCCACTGCTGCTGGGACTGCAGACTCAAACAACCACTATGGAAAGCAGTGTGAAGAATCCTTTAAAGACTCAAAATGAGCCTACCACCTGACACAGTAAAACCACTCCTAAGAATATACCCACAAGACTCATTCCATCACAGAGATACATGCGCAGCTATGTTTACTGCAGCTCTCTTCACAATAGCAAACAGCTGGAAACAACCCAAGTGCTCCTCAACTGACAAGTGGATAGAGAAAATGTGGTACATCTACACAATAGAGTTCTAAGCTGTGGTAAAGAAAGATGACATCATGAAATTTGCAGGTAAATGGATGTAACTAGAAGCTATTATGTTAAGTGAAGTAACACAGTCCCAGAAAACCAAATGGCAAATGGTATCCCTCATCTGTGAATGCTAGCACCAAGTACCTAGTCATAAGGCAAACTGAGCAATATTAATGTCATATTCCTCATGATCCAAAAACAACTGTGCTCTTATATTGTGAATTCTTTTTTTTAAACTCATTTTTATTTTTTTTATTAATTTTATTTATTTCCGTATGTGTATGAATGTACTGTCTGCATGCAAGTCTGTGCACCCGTGTCGTGCAATGCCGCGGAGGTCAGAAGAGGGTCTCTTGGATTCCCCTGGAACTGGAGTTCTCCTGGAATCGGAGTTTCAGACGGTTATCGGCCGCCATGTGGGTGCCGGGGATCGAACCCGGGTCCTCTGTAAGAGCGGTCGGCGCTCTTAACCGCTAAGCCATCTCTCCAGGCCCCATATTGTGAATTCTTTAACAGGTTCTACCATTTATTTTCAGAGTTTGGAATTTTGGTATATGGGTGGAGGGTATATATGCATATTTTAGAATAATATAAAATCAAAATAGAAAAAGGACAAACAAACAAAAACAAAACAGGATACTATAAGTGCAAAATAGGCATGTAGACCAAGGGACTAGAGTAGAAAACCCAGAAATAAGCCCATGTAGCTAAGCCCATGTCATCTGATTCTTGACAAAGGTGTTAAAAGTGTGTTGGAAGAGACAATCTCTTATAGGAAAGAAGAAAATACTGGGCTCATACCTCTGTAGCCAGTACCTTTCCACTCCTAGTCCTTTTCCCTCATACCTTCAGGATTCAGAGTCTATAAAGCCCTAGATAATGAATAAATGTGGGTGTGGATGAACTGGCAAATTATAGCAGTGAATACACACCTTCTTCACTGAAAATAATTCTTAACATTGGATGTGTGAGAACTTTTAGGCCTAGCCAAGATTGTCAGATAAGTGTGGATCCAAGCTTGTAGCTCCCCAACTTGATGCCTGAGAAAGTTTTGAAAAAAAGGTATAGGTGAGGCCTGACTCAGCAGTACAGTTCTAGGAGACAACTGGAGGAATGGGGGCCCTTTGAGTTCAAGTCCACTCTTCAAACTAAAGTTAATAGTCAGGCTGTTTATTCAGCTATAACTGTAATGTTGGCCTTGTAACACTGCAAGGTAGAATCAAAAGAAAAAGATAATTGGTGTTACTTTGCTTAAATGAACATAAAGTCACATGCAAGGAGTGGCCAACTGAGACAGGTACTACTGACAGATGGAGAAAGAACAGCACTGAGAATTGTCCCCTGGCATTCAGTAATAAGGGAGGATATTGATGAAGCTAGCAAGGCCCATTTCATCGATAGAGAAGGAGCAAAATCTTGACAGGCATTTATTCAAGAATACATGGAAAGTCTAGAAATACAAAAGTCTTAATAGTGGGTGGAGAGATGGCTCAGTGATTAAGAGTTCTGGATGCTCTTGCAGAGGAGCTGGCTTAAATTCCCTGCACCAACATGATGATTAACAATCTCTGGAACTTAAGTTCCAGGCCTCCAACACCCTCATCTCACCTCCATGGGCATTTCAGGACACAGGTGATCTTACATACATGCAGGCCATACACTTATACATACAAAATTAAAAAAAAAAAGAGGCTTGGTGTGGTGGCACACGCCTTTAATTCTAGCACAGGGAAGGCAGAGGCAGGCAGATCTCTGTGAGTTCAATGCCAGCCTGGTCTACAGAGTGAGTTCCAGGCCAGCTGGGGCTACAGGGAGACCTTGTCTCAAAAAGACCAAATAAATAAATAAATAAATAAATAAATAAATAAATAAATAAATAAAAATAAAAACCTTAAGACATTGAAGAAAGAAATTCAAGAAGATAGCAGAAGATGGAAAGCTCTCCAGTACTCATGGATTGGTAGGGCTAATATTGTGAAAATGTCCTCATACCCAAAGTGATCTACAAATTCAATATAATACCCATTAAAATTCCAACAAAATTCTTCACGAGAATATTAAAAATCTCAAATTTTATATGGAAACACACAAACACAAAAAATAGGGTAATCAAAATAATCCTTAATAATAAATGAACTGCTGGAGGCATTACCATCCCTGATCTCAAAATGTACAACAGAACAAGAGTAATAAAATTGCATGGTACTGTCAAACAACAGACACATTGATCAGTGGAATGGGATTGAACATGCAGATTTAAATCTAGGCATATACAAGCACCTGATTATTTACAAAGGAGCCACTGTACACTGGAGAAAAGACATCACAATCAGGGGCTGAAGAGATGGCTCAGCTGTTAAGAGCACTGACTGCTCTTGCAGAGGACCTGGGTTTGATTCCCAGCACCCACATGATGGCTAAGAACTGTCTTTAACCCCAGTTACAGGGGAATCCGACACCTTCATCTGACTTCTGCAGCATTGCACAACATGGGTGCACCAACCTATGTGCAGACAGTACACTCATACACATAAAAAAAAGTAAATAAAATTAAAAAAAGAAAAGACATCACAATCAACAAATGGTTCTGGTCAAACTGGATAGTGGCATGTAGATTGAAACTTGATCCCTATCTCTCATCATGTACAAACCAAGCTCTAAATGGATCAAGGACCTCAACTTTGGGACTACATTGGAACTTATAAGCACAGTAAAGTATTTTCAATATAAGATTCCCCATAGCACAAGCATTAAGTTCACAAATAGACAAATAGGACCTCAAGAAACTAAAATGCTTCTGCACAACAAAAGACACTGTCATTCAAGTGAAGAGGCAACCTAAAGAAAGGAAAATTTTTTACCAGCTGTGATGATTTGAATGAGTGTGTCCCCCATAGGCTTTAAGTATTCAGACATTTTGTCCCCAGTTGGTGGCACTGTTTTGGGAGGTCTTAGAAGGTGTGGCCATCCTAGAGAAAGTACATCACTGGGGGTAGGCTTAGTGAGTTTAACAAGCCTTGCAGTCTCCAGTCTCTTTTTATTGACTTCCTGTGCTCATTGGAGATGTGAACCTCAGCTTTATGTTCCAGCCCTGGCCACCATGCCTCCAACCACCATGGACTCTAATTCCCTGGAACTGTCAATCATAAACTCAAATAAACTCTTCCTTTTATAAGTTCCCTTAGTCATGGTGGTGGTTTTATCACAGCAACAGAAAAGTGACAAATACAATTATTTGGTACCAGAAATGGGGTGAAAATTATGAGGGGGGTTTTATTTCATGTTTTTGAAAATAGTGAAATTGAGGTGGTGGAGAGGATATGGACAGTAAAGAATATGGAAGTAGTAAGAAATATGTAGATAATGATGTTAAAGAGTATTGTTATGGGGTTAAAAATTGAACCAGCGATTATTCATCCCACGTGAGCGATGATAGAGGAGTATGAGGGAATGTGGTGGTTTGAATGAGCTAGTCTCCAATAGGCTTTAAGTATTCAGACATTTTGTCCTGGTGGCAGTGTTTTGGGAGATATTAGAAGGTGTGACCATGCTGGAGGAAGTACATCACTGGGAGTAGTCTTAGTGAGTTTAACAAGCCTTGCCAGTCTCCAGTATCTCTCTCTCTCTCTCTCTCTCTCTCTCTCTCTCTCTCTCTCTCTCTCTCTCTCTTCTCTCTTGCTTCCTGTGCTCATTGGAGATGTGAACCTCAGCTTTCTGCCCTAGCCCCAGCCACCATGCCTCTCCAACAAAATGGACTCTAATTCCCTGGAACTGTCAATCATAAGCTTAAATAAGCTCTCCCTTTTATAATTTCCCTTGGTCATGGTGGTTTTACCACATCAACAGAAAAGTGACTAATACACCAGCTAAACATTTGACAGAAGTTTAATACATAGAATATACAAAGAAACCAAGAAACTGCTGGGCATGGTGGTGCACACTTTTGATCACAGCACTTGGGAGGCAGAAGCAGGTGGATCTCTATGAGTTCAAGGTCAGCCTGGTCTACATAGTGAGCTCCAGGCCAGCTGGGACTAAAGGAAGACCCTGTCTCAAAGAAAGAAAGAAAGAAAGAAAGAAAGAAAGAAAGAAAGAAAGAAAGAAAGAAAGAAAGAAAGAAAGAAAAGAAAAAGAAACCAAAACTAAACATCAAAAAACATAAACAAACCAATTAAAAAGGGGGAAAGGAGCTAAACACGGAATACTCTAAATATTAAATGAAAGTGGTTGAAAAATACTTTAAAAAATGTTCAACATACTTAGTCACCAACAAAATGCAAATTAAAAACATGTTCAAATTTCATCTTACCTGTCAAAATGACTATGATAAAAAAAAAATCACAAATGCTAGCCAGGATGTGGAGAAAGAAGAACTCTTATGCATTGCTGTTGTCAGTAGAAATTGGTAAAGCCACTGTGGAAATGAGTGTGAAGATTCATCAAAAAGCTAAAAACTGATTTACCCTTTGATCTCGCCATATAACACGTAAGCATATTACCAAAACTCTATACACCACTACAGAAATACCTGCTTATCCATGTTCATTGCTGCCATTTTCATAATAGCCAGGAACTGGAAACAACCTAGATGCCACTAAAATGATAAATGGATAATGAAGATGTGGTACATAGACACAATGGTATATTTTTCAGCTCTTAAAAGTTAAATTATGAAATGAATAGAACTGGAAACAATCATCCTGACTATAGTATCCCAGACCCAGAAAGACAAAAGCTCCATGTTCTCTCTCATAGGTGGTTGCTATCTTTGAAATATTAGATATGCTTATTTCAGTTTGAAAATCCAGAGAAATCAAGAAACTAATAATTCTTACAAGCTTTCTGCTCCTCTTCTTCAATGGGCTCTAAACAATGCATGGGTGAGGTTTAATATAGGAGTCATTTCCAGGGAAATACATGCCTTTTCCTCCCAAGTGCAATCCAGCCAGCCAGTATGTCTGACAATTAGGGCCTGATTGCCAAGTGACATGCCCAAGCAATGGATCGTTAAAGGGTACTCTTTGTGGTTGGGAGGGGAGAGTGCAGGGACATGATGGGCAGCAGACTGTCACTGTGAGTTGGGGCCAAGGCCCAGAACAAACCCATTTCCCAAGAGGCCTGCAGGGACAGGGTGCACCCTGGGGCAGGTTTTTGTGATGGCAAGCTGGAGAGGGCAAGAAACAGCCATGTCAGGTCAGTGCAGAAGAATCTCAGGTTCCCTCTCCTCTAAAGGCCTAAAAGGCCAGGATCCTCCAGGGATCACTAGGAAATGGTAAAAGAACAACAACAGAAAGACTGCATCAGAAAATGGACCGAAATGGTGAATTGGGAAGGGGGGAGGGATGGGAGAGGGACATGGGTGTATATTCGATTAATGCATATTTAATTGATGTGAGTTCAACAAGTACCCAGTTTTGCCTAGACACTGTCTACAGGATACATGGTATTTTAGGACTTAGTAAAAGTAAATATGTGTATATTAAACAACATTGGTTTACAGACTCTGATAAAAACGGTAATGCATCTGAGTTAAATGGAGATATAAATCGCTGTTGTCCACATTTGTTTTACATAAAATTTGTAGAGCAATAACTTTGGGATTGGCACATACAAATGTTCTCTATAATTTCTCTGTTGTACAGTATCACCTTGTAGCATTCTCTTTAAGATGATTTAACGTAAAAATTAAGTTTGCTTCCCAAGTTAATCATATATAGTCACCCAAAACAACATGGGTGAATTTGATGAAATCTATGCCTTGACTCCACCCTATAGTCATGTATAATACAACTATCTTCTGGAGACTCATACGCAAAAAAAAAAGGGGGGGGGATACAGAAAGACATGAAACCTTTTCATCAAACCCCTGCAATTCAAATCTTAAAACTAACTATGGGAAAAGATTTGTTTGTTCCAACAGGACAAAACGTCACCAACTTAACGGCTGAGAAAGAAAAGATACAGGTTTGCATTGAGTAGGATGTACCAAAAAGTGGCAACGGAAAGGCTGACCCGTCTGAACATTCAAAGGAAGAAAAGCCTCAGATTGCCATAAACATCGAACCCCTCTGTGGATCCTACATGTAACAACTAGTTATAATGAGTCCTAATGAAACTTACCTTCTAGGTGCCACAAAGGTTCTGATATGAGAGACTTCCTTGCCTTCCCACCCATAGAACAAGGAGAAATATGACAATGATGAGGTCGCTCCCCAACTGTAAATTGGAGACAACTATTGTAGAGGTGATCTCTTATAAAACCGGTAAAACTGCTTTCTTTAATTGACTACTAGACATGGGAACTGTGGAAGGGATTACTCTCTGTTCAGAACCAAATATAATACTAAAGTCCTAGGGCTATGCACTCAGGCAAAATATATTAATACAGGAGCTCTGACATCAGCAATGGATTGTTCTACCAGGTGGATGTTGGCCAGGGGATCCAAGGCCCCACAAAAGGTAAGGGCTCCTTGCCTCTAAGTTGGGATACCTACAGGAGGAGAGGCAATAAGACCCTGCTGCCGAAGACCTGACGTTAACATGGGAGGGATGTATTGAGACCACACATGCAAGTGTACAGATGGCCTCTGGAATGCCAGAGAGTGTTACCAAAGGCCACTAAACCAATAAAGCAAATATGGGTCTCCCTGAGTCAAGCAAGACTCCACCGTCAGCACCAGCTACACCTCACCTGCCTGGAAATACTGTGCAGCAGAGGCAGCCATGTGCCTGTATATCCCAAATCTAATTGGCTATTGGCTCTCCCCTTGGAGAAATAACCCATGGCTGATGCCACAAGCTTACATCCTCTACAGGTTAGGAGATGTTATAAGCCACAGTAAGACCCTGTCATATTTAACAGGGGGGAAAATTGTAATTCATGGATTAACATATCCAAACATGTGTCTATGCTAAAGTAACCTACCATAACTATTAGTGCTGCTTAAATACCTATATATCTAATTGCTTGTTCTTCATTAGTAGGATCGAAAGGTTATTCCTGGACAAACTGTCAGCCCATGAAAGGAAACAGCCAGAATTGACCAGAGTCCAAGTCAACAGCTCCAGAGAGAGTGGACTGTTTTACCTCTCATCCACCTGTGCCCCTTTTCTAAGCCTAGGGAACAATCTGCGGAAGAGGGGGCGTGGTAGAATGTAAGGGCTGCGATTGGGGTGAATGGTGAAACTACAGCAATGTAGTCTGGACACTCATTTGATCAACTTGATTGAAAATACAACCCCTCACCCCCCGCTGGAAGGCGGGGCTGTGGGGGTTTGGGCACAACAGCCTGCAAATTGGTTTTACATGAAGGATACTTGTACTCATGGATTATCACTTATAGCTGAAAAATGAAAAAAAAAAAACAGAGAAATATGTAGGACAGTTATGGCAGAATGCATGGGGGGGGTAAGGGAAAGGGAAATATGCCTGAACTGAATTGGAAAATGATGTATGAAATGCACAAAGCATCAATAAAAAATGTTAAAAAAAAGGAAATGGGAGAAGGCAAAACACTCCCAAAGTAACCCAGAGTGGTAGCCTATTTCCTTGCACCTTCTTTGCTGCTAGAGCCCCACTGAATCCATGGGAAAATTGGAGGAAATTGCAAGGCTAGCCCTGGACGAAAAACACAGGTCCCCTGGAAGTTTGAGTCCAATGCTTCTTGCCAGGAGGAAGCGAGAGCCATCAACTGGCTAAGGAGGCCTAGATGTGGAAGCTTTAGCCAGAGTGGGAGACAGGCAGAGACTGTGGGGATCCCCAGGGACCAGAGGTCAAGGAGCAGACCTGGTTGCCCCGTGACCCCTGAGGGATGGAACCTCACAGGTCTCAGCTCTCCACCTAGAGCCTGGACATCTCTGACCCATTATGCCTGCCACAGGTCTGAACTGGGGGACCCTCAGGTGTCAGAAGGCAAATGGCCCAGGCGGACTTCAGACCCCCGATTCTCCTGCCAGGTCACTGACACAAACAGAACCGTCCCTTATATCAGTCCCAGCGAGACAAGGTTCTGATGGTTGGCACAGGGTCTGCCCCTGGACTGTAATCCCTCCTTGGCTTGCTTGAAAGTGGAGGCCTTCGGGTACTGAAGGAGATGGCCAGTGTTGTTCCAGTAGAGGCCATCTCCCCGAATCAGAGGAAGGAACAGGCCCCCTCGGCCCCTGAGAAGCCCTTGGGACTGGGCCTCCACCATCTAGGTGATTCTACCTGACCCAGAGCCCAGGCCTTGCCTTGGAACGTAAGAAGGGCCTGCTGCTGGTTGAGGACTCTCAACGGGAGGGTGTACACTCACCAGCAGGGTGCCTGTCCCTGGGCCAGGAAGCTGCCGCAGGGCTCACTGAAACACAGAGGCAGAGACCAGGACCTGAACAAGGCAGGGAAGGGAAGGCCAGAGACCAGGCTCAAGCAGTCCCAGTAGCTGCCGGGTGCAGGAGTGGCACAGGGACCTTGCTCTCTGGAGAGGAGCTGGGCAAGCCTGGGATACCCAGGTTGTGCTGCCTAGCCTAGGTCTCTCCCAGCTCTCAAGACCTGACCCTGAGAAGGAAGCCAGAAGAGCCTGTTCTTTCTTCTCCACTGTCCCTTGGCTGGGCCTCAGTGTAATCCTATTGAGCATTTTTATTAATATCATCACCTCTCTTCATGACATTATGGGTGTCATCATTGACCCAAGCCAGCCCAGAGCCCAGATGGTGCCCAACCCACTGGAACCAAGGCAGATCCTTGCTTACCGAAGGGATGCAGGGTGCCATCAGCATGGGGAGTGATTGCAGGTCTCTTGATCCATCTTTCCAGATACTGGGTTTCATGGGACTCTCTTCTGCTTTCCCTTCATTGCAGTGCTGAAATTCTTTTCTAACCCTTCCTCCAAAGGGCAAGGGAAACAGACCTGGATTAAGCAAACCTGTACCCTAAGTATCCCATGACCAAGAAGTTCTGGCAATTCTGATCTGCCCCCAAAGAAGGTCTTACTCTGTTAGCACTGCTAAGTAGACATTCATGTCTCTTCTCTATTTGTCTCCCCCTAACTTTCTGATTTCCTCCTTCATTACTCAAGTGCCCTCAGCCACTCTCTACTTTGTTACTTGTATGTGAAAAATGAGAGAAAATCAAATTAGTCTTGGCCACAGGACAGAGAATTGAGGCAAGTGGTCTCCTCAGGTGTGATAAAAAATTCTGCCCACTCTGCTTTCCTGCAGGACCTCAGGGTGTCCCAGGCAAAGCCAGGCTGTGAGAATCTCAGTTGTCATATTGGAGGCCACACATCTGGTTCTCAGATGACATCTGCTTTGGTGCATCGCCATCCTCAGCCAGTTGTTTTCATCATCACTGATTCAAGAAGCACTCTCTCAACAAGGAAGCATGTCCATAGCCAGGTTGATTCTGGGGCAGTTTTTTATGGTCCAGATTTATGGGCCAAGCAAAGCCCTGCAGAGGGGACATTCTCCGTAGTATCTGAACAATGGATCTACCACACACACAAGGTGGAGGAATGTGCCCTGTGTCTGCATAGTCTCATTAAAGGGACATGAGGCCAAGATGACAGGATGCCAAGAGTGGAAAGGAACAACATGAGAAGGAACGAGGAGCACGATGGCTTCCAGATGTCAAGGCATTTCATTCATGATCCCAAGCAAGAAGTGGGGTCCTCTTTCCTAGTGTTAAGTGGGATACCTGATGAGACGGTTTATCCACAGAGAAAGACATTATTTGGCTGCCTACTTCTCTGGTGTAGCATCCCGCCTACCCTAATCGAACTTCACCAGTGCCCCTTTTCCCTTTCTTGGGACAGTGTTTCTCTGGGGTGGGAAAAAGGGGTCTTGTGGATAGGATGCCCTCAGCATCTTCCCCACCTGCTTCCTTGGCCTTCCATGTGCAATCTGAAGCTTTATTGAATTAAAGTTTCTCTCACTTCTTATCCCCAGAGCCCATGGCACAGGAGAATAAGACCACTACCACCCCCCACACAGAGGAGAGAAAATATACATGGCCTGTCTTACAGAGTCTCACATCCAAATCTTGCATTTATGATGCCAGGATACATGGGTTGTTGGCGTAGTTTAAATTTTGAGAACCACTTTTTGAAATTCGCCTGCATATGTGAGTCAAGCATCTGTCAGTCGCCTCTTTGTTAAGGAACCTTTTGGATGAGTGCCATTCCTTGTCCCATCAAACAGGCGAAAATCCAGCTGTGTGTGTTCCCATCCCTATGGGAGACCAAAATGTCTTCGGTCGTATTGGTCAGGACCCAGAAAGGCCTAGAATGTGCATCTCAATCTGTAAGCACCTGGCCCGGCTGCTGCTAAGGGTGTCAGTACATTGAACACACTTCCTAGTAGAGGCCAAGGGAGGGCAAGAAACCATGGACATGCACTGTGGATCCACAGCCCTGCTGACTGTACAACATCTTCCCCTCCACCTTTCCCCTCAGCTCCTGAAATGGGAGAGTTCCAAGATGAATTCCATTCTTTAATCTATCCCTTGGAGGTCAGAAATCTCAGGAGGCCTGTGCATGTAAGCCCCTAGCTCGAGGGAGCCATGGGGTGACAGCTCAGAAAATCTAGACAGTCTGGGAATGAGAGCACTGCTCAGAGGAACATCGTTTTTTGTTCTGGACCACGATCCATGGCTGTGTAGCTCACGGGTCCCCCACGAGATGCTCTGAGGTCTCTTTACCCAGGGACTCTCCTGGGAAACAAGTGGCTGGAAGAGGAGAAGGAAGAGAAAGAATGTTGCACCCATGACAAGCCAGGGGACAGCCATGAAGCAAAATTCCCATCGAAGCTCTCCCTGGAGTCTTAGATATCATGAATACCAAGACCTAGAAGATGTGTCCTAAGTACAGAATACACCAAGCACTCCAACAGGACCTGAGTCGCAGCTTACCTGCTTCTCTCTGGGACCTGATGCCAGCTCAGGACCTGCAGCCACAATGAAAGAAAACACATCAGAGGAGCAAAGGTGGCACAGTCATGGGGAATTGGCTTTCTTCTATCACCTCCACCATTTCCTAGACATCCCTGTCTCCTTAACAAATCTTTTTCTGGAAAAGGCCATTCTTACCTTGGGGTGCTGTGGCCCAGTGGGCAGAACACCTTCTGAGAACTCTGAAATTCTAAATTCTGTAGAGCCAATGTGGTTGTCAAGGACCCGACCGTTCCTTCTAATTGATTTCCTCCTCTTCCCTTAAGTCCCTCAAGCTGAGAATTCCCGGACCATGTTCAAAAAGGGCGGAGACTGCTGGGCCATCAGTACTGGGTCCTCCACTGAGGTAAACACTCATGCCTTCTAGGCTACCTCCAGCAAGACTCTAGTCATGTCTGGCTTCCTCTTGTGTGGAACTTAGGGTTTCAGGGGAGCTGCTTGTAACCCAAGGCTCCCTGTAAAGCTGAAGGTTGAAAGATGATGAATTGGGTCAGAGGCCATACTCTCCACCCACAACACGCTCCTGTCCCTTCCCCTTTTTGAGTGCTGGACTGCAGGGAATGCAGCTCCTCATGGGATCTATGCTGACCTACAGAGGGACCTTATTCCCCTTGGAGTCAATCATGTTTGTTCAGCATGGATGGTGTTGGTTGCTTTGTCTGTGACCCACCTGAGTTCCGGGTCCAGTTCCATAGCCCACTTAGTCCACAGAGTGCTGTCAGTCCTTGTTCCTCAAGGCGGGCGGCCCTATGCTACTGCTTTCACCTACATATTCCATTGATTTCTTCATTTTCCTAGTAGCCTCACCTGGTTTTGCTCTCTGACTATGACAGGCTTGAAGCCAACGGAGTGGCAAGCTTCAGACCCAGTGTATTCCAAGGAAGCATTTGGGCAGTTTGTGTTTCTGCTCTTCAAACAATGCCCGGGAGATTTCTGCAGAGAATGTACCTCCCTTGTCCCAGGCTTATGGAAGTGGATATATTGTACAGAGGTTGCATTTGTTTGTCGGCATCTGCTGAAAACATGCCTTCCTTTGTGGTTTCTTCACCATAGGTGCTACCTGTTCTGCATAAAGGGGGTGCAGTGAGGTAGTGAGTGGCTAAATACTCATCCTCCACCTGCTTGGCCTAGGTGTGTGAAACATCCAAACTTAAAGAAGGCACCAAACAAATGGTACTTGAATTCTTTCTGAAATGAATGGAATGCAAATGGAATACAGAGACATGGTTGGAGCTGGGAATGGTGAGAGGAGATACTCCTCACTGCTTGAAACAAGCTTGGAAACAGGAAGTGGGATGCTCTGCTTCCCACCTGGGCTGACTATGATCTGGCTCTGCCCCCACATGGTCCATAAAAGGTTTGCTTTCCCTACACTGCTGTCCTCAAATTAATTTCTGACCCTTCCTCCAAAGGGCCAGAGAAACAGTGACCTGGATGAAGCAACTCCGTACCCTAAATATCCAAGATGTGGGATCCTGATCTACCCACAAAGAAGGCCTTACTCTGTTAGCACTGCCAAGTAGACACTCATGTCCCTTCTCTGTATTTGTCTCCCTTTAACTTTCTAATTTCCTTCTCTGTTACTCAAGTGCACCCAGCCACTATCTTCTTTGCCACTTGTATGTGGAAAATGAGAGAGAATGAAAGCAGGCTTGGCCACTGGACACAGAATGGAGGCACATGATCTCCTCAGGTGTGATAATAAATTCTGCCCACTCTGCCTGCCTGCAGGCCCTCAGGGCATCCCAGGCAAAGCCAGGCTGTGGAAAACTCAGTTGTCTTATTGGAGGCCACATATCTGGTTCTCAGATTGACACCTGCATAGGGTAGGTACATCACCATCCTCAGCCAGTTGTTTTTATCATCATTGATCCAGAGAGGCACTCTCTCAACAAGTAAGCATTTCCATAGCCAGGCGGATTCTGGGGCAGCTTGAGTGCTGAGTTATGGCCCAAGCAAAGTCCTGCAGAGTGGACATTCTCCGTGGTATCTGAGCAATGGACCAGCCACACATTCAACATGGAGGAATGTGTCCTGGGTCTGCTGAATCCCATTCAAATGAGAGCAGGCATGAGATGGATAGCATAGTAAGAGTGCAGAGGACCAATATGTGAAAGAAGGAGGAGCAGATTGGCTTCCAAGGCATTTCATGCATGAACCAAGCAAGAAGGAGGGGCAGGCTTCCCCCAAGTGAATTGGGATTCCAGATGAGATGGGTTATGCACCAACAAAGACAAAATTCTGGTACCTACTTCTGTGGTGTAGCCTCCCTACTCCCCTCTTCGAACTTCAGCACTCCTGATTTTCCCTCTTTCTACAGCCAGGCTTTCTCTGGGGACCATGGGACAGAGGGGCCTCATGAATAGGATGCTCTCAGCATCTTCCCTACCTGCTCTTTTTGCCTTCCATGTCCAACCTTCTTCTTTCCTGAACTAAATGCACTCTCACACCTGATCGCCAGGGCCTACAGAAGAGGTAGGAGAAAATCACTTCCTGGAGGTGAGGGAACATTCATGGCTTGTAGTAAGGAATCTCATGTCCAAATTTGGGTTCATGATTCCAGGATACATGGGTTGTGGGCATAATTAAATTTGGAGAACCACATTTTAATTTGCATGCATATGTGTGTCAAGCAACTCTCAGTCATCTCTTCCTTGAGGGACCTATTGCATGAGTGCCTTTTCCTTGTCCCATGATGCACTGAAAAATAATCTTGCTCATGACCAATTTGGATTCATACCAGACATGCAGGGATGGTTCAACATACAAAAATCAATAAATATCATCAAGCATATAAATGGACTGAAAGACAAAAACCACACCATCATCTCAATTGATGGTGAAAAAGTCTTTGACAAAAATCCAGCATCCCTTTATGCTTAAAGTCCTAGAGGGAATTGGATCGGAGCAATCATTCCTCAATGTAATCAAAGCCATATATAAGAAACCCACAGCCAATATCATCCTAAATTGGGAAATGACAGAAGCATTCCCTTTAAAGGTAGGAACTTGCCAAGGCTGCCCCCTGTCACCACTCCTCTTCAATATAGTGCTTGAAACACTTGCTAGGGCAATAAGGCAAGAAAGGGAAATTGAAGGAGTACTAATTGGAAATGAGGAAGTCCAGCTATCCCTATTTGCTGATGATATGATTGTTTACCTAAGGGATGTTATAACCTCCACCAGAAAACTCCTAGAAATGATTAACAGCTTCAGCAAAGTGGCAGGATACAAAATTAACCAAAAGAATCAGTAGCCTTTCTTTATACCAACAACAAGAAACTAAAGAAGGAATTCAAGGAGACCTTCCCACTCACAATAGCCTCAAAAACAATAAAATACCTAGGAATAAACCTAATCAAAGACACCAAAGATCTCTACAACAAAAATTTTAAAGCCTTGAAGAAAGAAATTGAAGAAGACATCAGAAGATGGAAAAACCTCCCATGCTCATGGATTGGGAAAATTAATATAGTAAAAATGTCTATTCTACCCAAACTCTTGTATATATTTAATGCAATCCCAACTAAAATCCCCAAGACTTTCTTCACAGGCTTGAAAAAAAGTCCTTAATTTCATTTGGAAAAACAAAAGACCCCGAATAGCCAAAACAACCTTGAGTGGAAAGAACAATACGGGGGGGGGGGAGGAGGAATCTCTGTAACAGACTTCAAACTATACTACAGGGCTATAGTCATAAAAGCAGCTTGGTACTGGCACAAAAAGAGACCTATTGACAAATAGAACAAACCTAAAGATCCAAACTTGACAACATACAATTTCGGCCATCTCATATTTGACAAGGGGTCCAAGAAGACACCATGGAGAAAAGACAGCATCTTCAGCAAGTGGTATTGGCAAAACTGGATCACCACTTGTAGAAGAATGAAATTAAACCCTTACCTCTCACCCTGTACAAAAGTCAACTCCAGATGGATCAAAGACCTCAACGTGAAACCCCAAACTCTGAAGGCAACAGAAGAAAAAGTTGGCAGCCGCCTGCAAGACATAGGCATAGGAAAAGACTTCCTAAGTCAGACAGCAGCTGTGTAAGAATTAAGGTCTACAACTGACAAATGGGACCTCATTAAACTCAAAAGCTTCTGTACATCAAAGGAAACAATCAAGGAAGTGAAGAGAAATCCCACAGAGGGGGAGGAAAACTTCACTGCAGAAACATCTGACAAAGCATTGATTTCCAGAATATATAAACTACTCAAAAAACAAAGAAGAAAGAAAAAAAAATGACCCACTCAATAGATGGAGCAAAGAGCTGAACAGAGAATTCACAAGTGAGGAATTATGGATGGCTGAGAAACATCTTAAGAAGTGATCAACATCATTAATCGTTAAGGAACTGCAAATCAAAACCACTTTAAGATATCATCTTACTCCAATAAGACTGGCTAGAATCAAGAAAACAAATGATACCAAGTTCTGGGGAGGTTGTGGGGAAAGAGAAACACTCATCCACTGCTGGTGGGAATGTAAACTCGTACAGCCACTATGGAAAGCAGTGTGGAGAATGCTTGGAAGACTTGTCACCTGACCCAGCCATATCACTCCTGGGCATGTACCCACAAGACTCATCCTACGGCAGAGATACATGCACAACCATGTTTATTTCAGCTCTCTTCACAATAGCAAGGAGCTGGAACCAACCCAAATGCCCCTCAAATGATGAGTGGATAGAGAAAATGTGGTACAGCTACACAATGGAGTTCTATCCAGCAGTAAAGAAAGATGACATCATGAGCTTTGCAGGTAAATGGCTGGAGCTAGAAGATATCATGCTGAGTGAAGTAACACAGTCCCAGAAAAACAAATGATGAATGGGATCCCTCATCTCTGCATGCTAGAACTGACTACTTAGTTGTAAATATTTCTTGTGCACTTGAGCTTTTGTCCAAGAGTTGGGAGTGATGCATATTGGAAACAACAACAACAACAACAACAACAACAGAAAGACTGAATCAAAGAACTGACTGAAACAGTGAACTGCTGCTCAAAACAGTCAACTTCCACATGGAGAATTTTGAGAAAGACTGAGAAAGAGATGAAAAGCATGTTTGTCAGAATGCATGAGCTCTGGTGGGGTGGGGGGATAGGGTGGGGGACACAGGTCTAGATTCAATTAGTAACATAACCATATATATATATATACATATATATATATACATATATATGTATATATATGTATATATATATATTATCATATTGCCTGTGTTAGCGTCCCTGTGGGAGAACCAAAATGTTCTCGGTCTTATGGGTGAGGGGCCAGACATGCCTAGAATGTGCATGTCCATCTGCAAGGCCCTGGCCCGGGAGCTGCCAAGGGTATCAATACATGACAGACACTTCTTAGTAGAGGCCCATGGGGGGCAAGAAGGCATGGACACACACTGGTGTTCCACAGCCCTGCTGAATGTACAATATTTTCCCCTCCACCTTTCCCCTCAGCTCCAGAAACTGGAGAGTTCCAAGGTGAATTCCATTTCTTAATATGGCCCTTGTGGTCAGAAATCCCACTAGGCCTGTGCATGTAAGTCCCTTGCTTGAGGGAGGCGTGAGGCCCCTTCTCAGAAAATCTAGACTGTCGGGCAATGACTGGAGTACCATGAGCAACATCTTCTTTGTCTGAAACAGGATCCATGGCTGCCCAGCTCATGGCCCCACAGGAGACTCTCTGAGGTCACTTAGCCAAGGGATGCTGCAGGAAAGCAAGAGGTTGGAGGAGGGGAAGAAAGAGAAAGAATGTTCCTCTTGCACCAATCCAGGGGCCAGCCATGAAGTGAAATTCTCATCAAAATGACTCTCCCTAGAGCCCTGGATATCATGAACACCAAGACTCAGAAGTTGTGTCCTAACTAAGCACAGAAAACAGCAAGCACTGCAACAGGACCCAAGTCACAGCTTACCTGCTTCTCTTTGTCTGGGACCTGATGCCATCTCAGGACCTGCAACTACAATGAAAGAAAACACATTAGAGGAGCAAAGTTGGCAAGGTCATGGTGAGTTGGCTTTATTCATCCACCTTTGTCATGTAATACTCCCCTCTGCTTCCTTACCAAATCTCTTCTTGGCAAAGGCCCAACCTTATCCTGGGGTGCAGCCCAATCAGCACAGCGCCTTCTCTGAACTCTGAATTTCTAAATTGTATATGGCCAATGAGGCTGTCAAGGAGAGTTTTGTCCTGTCCAGTTCCTCCTCTTGCTTTCTCCCTCAAGCTGAGGTTTCACAGAGCATGTTCAATGTACCTGGAGAAAGCTGGGCCCTCACAACGGGTCCTTTATGCTGAGCTGTAGTTGGATGCTCTTTCCCCTGAGGCCCAGCAAGGTTGGTCTGGGTGGACGGCGACATTTGTGAATTTTGCCTGTGACCCTCTTGAGATTCACATCCCTTTCCTTATCCCACTAAGTCCAGAGAGTGTTTTGAGTCCCTGATCCTCAGGGAGACCCTATGGTACTGAGTTCAACTAACTTTTCTGTTGCTCAAGGGAGGCGTGGGGCTACTGCTCAGAAAATCTAGACATTCTGGGAATGACAGCACTGCCCAGAGGAACATGGTTTTTGGTCTGGACCATGATCCATAGCTGTTTAGCTCAATGGTCCCCTGGAGATGCTCTGAGGTCACTTTGCCCAGGGACTCTCCAGAGAAGCAAGGGGCTAGAAGAGGGGAAGCAAGAGAAAGAATGTTACCCCTGTGACAAGCCAGGGGACAACCATGAAGTGAAATTCCCATCAAAGTGACTCTCCCTGGAGGCTCAGATATCATGAATACCAAGACCTAGAAGATGTGTCCTGACTAAGCACACAATACATCAAGCACTCCAACAGGACCCGAGTCACAGCTTACCTGCTTCTCTCTGTCTGGGACCTGGTGCCAGCTCAGGACCTGCAGCCACAATGAAAGAAAACACATTAGAGGAGCAAAGGTGGCATAGTCATGGGGAGTTGGCTTCCCTCTATCACCTCTGCCATTTCCTAGACATCCCTGTCTCCTTTCCAAATCTTTTCCTGGAAAAGGCCCATTATTACCCTGGGGTGCTGCAGCTCAATGTCCACAGCAGCTTCTCAGAACACTGAAATGCTGAAATCGAGAGAGCAAATGTGGCTGTCAAGGATCACTCCTTCCAATTGATTTCATCATCTTCCCTTATTGCTCAAGCTGAGATTTCCCAGACCATGTTCAACAAGGGCGGAGACAGCTGGGCCATCAGTACTGGGTCCTCCACTGAGGTAACCACTCATGCCTTCTAGGCTGCCTCCAGCAAGCCTCTAGTCCTGTCTGGCTTCCTCTTGTGTGGAACTTAGGGTTTCAGGGGAGCTGCCTGAAACCCTAGGCTCCCGGTAAAGCTGAAGTTAGAAAGATGATGAATTGCATCAGAGACTGTACTCTCCACCCACAACATGCTCCTGTCCCTTCCCCTCTTTGAGTGCTGGACTGCAGGGAATGCAGCTCCTCATGGGGGTTATGCTGACCTACAGAGGGATCATCTTCTCCCTGGAGTCAATCACGTTTGGTCAGCATAGATGGTGTTGGTTGTTTTGTCTGTGACCCACCTGAGTTCCAGGTCCAGTTCCATACCCTGCTTAGTCCACAGAGTGCTGTCAGTCCCTGTTCCTCAGGGCAGGTGGCCTTATGCTACTGCCTTCACCTACCTATTCCATTGATTTCTTCATTTTCCTAGTAGCCTCACCTGTTTTTGTTCTCTGACTATGACAGGCTTGAAGCCAAGTGAGGTGGCAAGCTTCAGACCCAGTGTATTCCAAGGAAACATTTGGGCAGTTTGTGTTTCTGCTCTTCACCCAATGCCCAGGAGATTTCTGCAGAGAATGTACCTCCCTTGTTCCAGGCTCATGGAAGTGGATATATTGTACAGAGGTTGCATTGGTTTGTCAGCATCTGCTGAAAATATGCCTTCCTTAGTGGTTTCTTTTGTGTAGGTGCTACCTGGTCCTCACAAAGGGGTTGCAGGCCAGTAGTGAGTGGCTAAATATTCATCCTCCACCTGCTCAACCTAGGTGTGTGAAATATCCAAACTTAAAGAAGGCACCAAACAAATGGTACTTGGCTTCTTTCTGAGATGAATGGAATGCAAATGGAATACAGATACAAGGTTGTAGGTTGGAATGGTGAGAATAGCAACACTCCTTATTACTTGAACCAATCTTCTAAACAGAAACTGGGATACTCTGCTTCCCACCTGGACTGACCTTTATCTGTCCCTGTCCCCTGGTGGTGCCTACAAAGATTGCTTTCCCTTCATTGCAGTACTGAAATACTGTTCTAACCCTTCCTGCAAAGTTCAAGGGAAACAATACCTGGATTAAACAATCCTGTACCCTAAGCATCCCTTGGCAATGAAATTCTGGGATTCTGGTCTGCCCCCAAAGAAGGCCTTACTCTGTTAGCACTGCTAAGTAGACACTCATGTCCCTTCTCTGTGTTTGTCTCCCCCTAACTTTCTGATTTCCTCCTCTGTTACTCAGTTGCACCCAGCCATGATCTACTTTGCTACTTGTATGTGGAAAATGAGAGAAAATGAAAGGAGTCTTGGCCACAGGACACAGAATTGAAGCAAGTGATCTCGTCAGATGAGATAATAAATTCTACCCACTCTGCCTGCCTGCAGGCCCCCAGGGCACCTCAGGCAAAGCCAGGCTATGGAAAACTCAGTTGTCTTATTGGAGGCCACACATCTAGTTCTCAGATTGACATCTGCATAGGGTAGGTACATCACCATCCTCAGCCAGTTGTTTTCATCATCATTGATCCAGAGAAGCACTTGCTAAACAAGTAAGCATTTCCATAACCAGCCTGATTCTGGGGAAGATCGTGTACTGAATTATGGCCCAAGCAAGTCCTATAGAGTTGACATTCTCAGGGGTATCTGAGCAGTGGGCCAGCCACACCATCAACATGGAGGAATGCATCCTGGGTCTGCCTGGTCCATTTCAAATGAGAGCAGGCATGAGAAGGATATGATGGCAAGAGTGCAGAGGACCAATATGTGAAAGAAGGTGGAGCAGATTGGCTTTCAGACAAGGCATTTCACGCATGAACCAAACAAGAAGGAAGTGCCTGCTTCCCCCAAGTGAATTGGGATTCCCGATGAGATGGGTTATGCACCAACAAAGACAAAGTTTGGTACCTACTTTTGTGGCATAGCCTCCCTCCTTCCCTCTTTGAACTTCACCACTCCTGATTTTACCTCTTTAAACAGCCAGGCTTTCTCTGGGGACAATGGGACAGAGGGGCCTCATGAATAAGATGCTCTCAGCATCTGCCCCACCTCCTCTCTTTGCCATCCATGTCTAACCTTCTTGTTTCCTGAACTAAATGGACTCACACACCTGATCCCCAGGGCCAATGGATGAGGGAGGAGAAATTCACCTCCTGTAGGACAGGAAACATGCATGGCTTGTCGTACATAATCTCACTTCCAAATCTTGGGGTTATGGTTCCAGGATACATGGGTTGTGGGCATAATTAAATTTTGAGAACCACTTTCTGAAATTCGCGTGCATTTGTATGTCAAGCATCTGTTAGTCATCTCTTTCTTGAGGGACGTATTGAATAAGTGCCTCTTCCTTGTCCCATGATGCATTGAAAAATCATCTTGTGTGTGTTAGAATCCCTGTGGGAGACACAAAATGTTATTGGGCCTATGGGGGAGGGGCCAATGATGCCTCGAATGTGCATGTCCACCTGCAAGGGCCTGTCCCGGGAGCTGCTAAGGGTGTCAATACATTGCAAACACTTCCTAGTAGAATCCCATGGGGGGGCAATAAAGCCTGGACATGCACTGGTGTTCCAGAGCCCTGATGAATGTGCAACATCTTCCCCTCCACCTTTCCCCTCAGCTCCACAAACTGGAGAGTTCCAAGGTGAATTCCATTCCTTAATCTATCCCTTGGTGGTCAGAACTCCCAGGAGGCCTTTGCATTATGCTCCTTGCTGGAGGGAGGCTTGGGGCCACTTCTCAGAAAATGTAGACTGTCTGGCAATAAGTGGACTGCCCCAAGCAACATGCTTCTTTGTCTGAAGCAAGATCCATGGCTGCTTAGCTCATGGCCCCTCAGGAGACTCTGCATTCCCTTTGCCAAGGGATGCTCCTGCGAAGGAAGAGGCTGGAAGAGGGGAAGAAAGACAAAGAATGTTCCTCCTGAAACAGTCCAAGGGACAGCCATGAAGCAAAATTCCCATCAAAATGATTCTACCTGGAGCCAGAGATATCATGAACACCAAGAATCAGAAGTTGTGACCTGACTAAGCACAGAATACTGCAAGCACTCCAAGGGGATGCAAGTCAAAGGCAGCTTACCTGCTTTGCTCTGTCCAGGACCTTGTGCCAGCTCAGTCTGTACCTGCAGCCACAATGAGAGAAAACACATCAGTGGGGCAAAGGTGGCAAGGTCATGGTGAGTTGGCTTTCCACTTCCACATTTGCCATGTCCTACTCCTCCCTGCTTCTTTACCAAATCTCTTCATGGCAAAGACCCAACCTTGCACTGGGGTGCTACAGCCCAGTCAGCACAGCACCTTCTCTGAACTCTGAATTTCTAAATTGTATGTGGCCAATGAGGCTGTCAAGGAGTGTTCCTTCCTGTCCAGTTCCTCCTCTTCCTTTCTCCCTCAAGCTAAGGTGTCATAGAGCATATTCAATGCACCTGGAGAAAGCTGGGTCCTCAGAATGGGTCCTTTATGCTGAGCTATATTTGGATGCTCTTCCCCCTGGAGTCAAGCAAGCTTGGTCTGGATTGAAGATAGCATTTTGGAATTTTCCCTGTGACCCCCCCCCCGAGATGGACTTCCCTTTCCTTATCACACTCAGTCCAGAGAGTGGTTTGAGTCCCTGATCCTCAGGGAGTCCCTAGGGTAGTGAGTTCTCTAACTTTTGCATTGAATTCTTAATTTTCCTAGGAGTCAAAACTGCTTTTGAATTCTGACCACGGTAAGCTTGAAGCCAAGGGAGTGGCCACCTTCAGACCCGATGTATTTCATAGAAGCTTTTGGGCACATGGTATGCCTGGTCTTAATTTATAGTCAGGCAGATTTCTGAAGAGAATGGAACCTCCCTTGTCCTGGGATTAGGGACATGGATAGCAGTGTAAGGAGATTCTCTTGGTTGGTGAACATCTGCTGAAAACATGCCTTCCTTAAAGGTTTCTTTTGGGTAGGTGTTATGTGGTCCCCACAACACAGTTGCAGCCAGGTAGCTGGTCAATGTACACCTTCCACTTGCACAGCCAAGTGTGTGAAACATTCAAATAGTGATACATCTTAGGGCCAAGAGATTTGAGGTCCAAACTTAAATAAGGGACAGAAAGAAAAATTAAGTTTGTATTTCTTCCCTAGATTAATGGAATGCAAATGGAATACAGATACATGGTTGGAGTTTGGAATTGTGAGAGTAGTGACACCTTACTACTTGAACCAATCTTCTAAACAGAAACTGGGATGCTCTGCCTCCTGCCCCCTGGTGGTGCATATAAGGATTGTTTTCGGTTCATTGCAGTGCTGAATTACTTTTCTAACCCTTCCTCCAAAGGGCAAGGGAAACAAAGTCCTGGATTAAGCAATCCTGTACCCTAAGCATCCCTTGGCAATGAAATTCTGGGATTCTGGTCTGCCCCCAAAGAAGGCCTTACTCTGTTAGCACTGCTAAGTAGACACTCATGTCCCTTCTCTGTTTTTGTCTCCCCCTATCTTTCTGATTTCCTTCTCTGGTACTCAATTGCACCCAGCCATGATCTACTTTGCTACTTGTATGTGGAAAATGAGAGAAAATGAAAGGAGTCTTGGTCACAGGACACAGAATTGAGGCAAGTGGTCTCCTCAGGTGAGATAATAAATTCTGCCAACTCTGCCTGCCTGCAGGACCTCGGGGCATCCCAGGCAAAGCCAGGCTGTGGAAAAGTCAGTTGTCTTATTGGAGGCCACACATCTGGTTCTCAGATTGACATCTGCATGTGGTAGGTACTTCACCGTCCTCAGCCAGTTGTTTTCATCATCATTGATCCAGAGAGGCACTCTCTGAACAAGTAAGCATTTCCTTAGCCAGGGTGATTCTGGGGCAGCTTATGTGCTGAGTTATGGCTGAAGCAAATGTGATATCACTGCCGGGATTTGTGGAGGAGCCCACTTAATCCTAGGATGACTCATGTGGAAAGCCTGAGGAGGAAAGCACACTATGTGTAAGCAGGTTGAGGTTCGAATGCAGAGAGAGATTTTCTTCCAAGATGTCTGCTTAAATATCCATCATGACTCGATTTGTCACAACATTCCACCCCATGGGTATGGCCAGGGAGTTACTATTGGCTTAGAACCCAACCCATTCTAACTAATTTTCCCATATCTCACCATTTTAATTTTATTTATTTTTATTTATTTTTTAATTTTATTTATTTCTGTATGTGTATGAATGTACTGTCTGCATGCAAGTCTGTGCACCCGTGTCGTGCAATGCCGCGGAGGTCAGAAGAGGGTGTCGGATTCCCCTGGAACTGGAATTCTCCTGAAATTGGAGTTTCAGACGGTTCTCAGCCACCATGTGGGTGCTGGGGATCGAACCCGGGTCCTCTGCAAGAGCGGTCGGCGCTCTTAACCGCTAGGCCATCTCTCCAGCCCCTTTAATTTTATTTTTTAAATTTTTCTGAGAAGCAGGGGAGCCAATAGGCGAGGCTACAATGCAAAGGAACCTGAGTTTTAAATAGCCGTTGCTCAAGCCTGTTTTGAGTGCTAGGCAATGGGGGACAGGTCAGACCTGAAACTTTATTTTCACACTAAGGCCAATTAATATCCAAAAATCCCAACCATGAAGTAAGCTGATTGTCAGGCATAAGCAATGAATGTAAGTAACATTCATGTAAAACCAATTAGCAAGTATCTATGTCTAAATTTTGAAACAACCCAAGGTTCCCATTGTCCAATTGGAGAAGCTTGTATGCACAAGCATGTTGATCAAATAATAGTCCAGTCTATATTGCTGTAGTCTCACGATTCACCCCAAATCTCTCCACAGCCCTTACATTCTACCACGCCTCCTCTTCCGCAAGTTGTTCCCTAGGCTTTGGGAAAGGGGCACAAGTGGGTGAGAATCAAAACAGTCTATTTTCTCTGGAGATGTCATTTTGGACTCTAGTCTGTTCAGGTTGTTTTCCTTCATGGATTGACTGCTTATCCAGGGTACCCTTTTAATCCTACTAACAAAGCACAAGCAATTAGATGTACAGGCACTTAAACAGGCATTTAAACAACACTAACTATTATGGCAAGCTAAGATGTGAGCATGACACAGAGTTTGGATGGTATGCAATCCACAACTGTGGTTTCTCTATAAAAAGATGACAGTTCTTACTGTGGCTAATAATCTCCTAACCACTAGAGGATGTAAGCTTTGGCATCAGCCATAAATTATCCTCCAAGGAGGAGCTAATAGCCAATTAGATTTGGGGATATATATATATATATATATATATATATTATATATATATTGGCTGCCACTGGTGCACCGTATCTCCAGGCAGTTGAGGTGTAGCTTGATACTGACAGAGGAATTCTTGCTTGACTCAAGGCTACCAATATTTTGCTTTGTTTCATTATGTGGCCTTTGGTAACTCTCTGGCATTTCAGAGGTCCAACTGTTACATTAGCAAGTGATGTTCCCAAAACATTTTTTCATGCTTACACCAGGTTTCGACAACAGGGACTTACCACCTTTCTCCATGCATATATCCTCACTTATAGGCAAAAGGCCTTATAACTTGGGGGGGGGCAGCTTTGGGATCCCCCAGCCAACATCTCCTTGGCAGAATAATCCATTGTCGATATCAGAGCTCTCTCTATATTAATATATTTTCTTAGTTACATGCTTATAAAGACTTTACTATTATATTTGTCTCTAAATAGAGAATTATGCTTTCACAATTCGTATATCTATCAGTCAATTAAAGAAGGTAGTTATACCTGTTTTATACGAAATTACCACTATAACAGTTGGCTCTAATTTACAGTTAGGGAATGACTTCATTACCATCATGTTTTTCTTTTTCCTATAAAAGGGAAGAGGTAGGAAGGCTTCTCAGCATCTGGAAGGTAAACTTCATTAGGGCCCATTATAAACAGTTATCACAAATAGAATTCAGAGAGATGCTCAGTGTCTGTGACTCAGGCAATCTGAGGTTCCTTTTTCTTTAATGTCCAGACGGGTCAGCCTCTCTGCTGGCATTTCCCAGTCCCTCCTGCACAGCCAAAAGTTGTACGTTTTCAGGCATTTAGGTTGGTGTTTTTACCTGTGGGAACATACAAATCTCCTCACATTGTTAGTTTCAAGACCTCAAAATTAAAAAATTATCAAAAGGTTTGGAATACAGAAGGAATATTATACCACCTCCCTCTTTTTGTTTTTTAAATATTTTATGATTTGACCTATAGATGCCTAAGTTGTATTACACATACCCATAAACAGGAACCAAGGTGTAAGTTTTCATCAAATTTATCCAAGCAGTTTATCATTGACTGTATGCTTATTTGGGAAGTGAACTTAAGCCTAATTTCTTTAAATTGTCCTACAAGTAAAGGAAAAATATTACAAGGTGATACTGTATAGCACAGAAGAATATAGAGACCATTTGTGTACCTTAACCCCAAAGTTATTGTTGGAAATTCAATACAGATTGTAAATAAAACAATTAACATTTTATATTCCCAATTAGTTCAAATGCATTACCATTTTAAACTGCAAACCTTACAAAGTGGATTTTGATAACTATCTTTCTCCAAGCTCATCCACAAAGGGAGCCTTTTTCCAAACCAACTGGTCACCCACAGGCCTCAACACCAGCTACCCACTGCTCATCTGAACAAAATGCAGGTTTAGCTTGTATGCGCACAAAAAATTTAAGAATGGCGGCCGCGAATTCCGCAACGATGTTAATCGGAATCCAATTTTTTTTTTTTACTTTTTTACTTTTTTACTTTTTAAATTTTTATACCTTTTATTTTATTATTCCCAAATACCTCAAAACTTATTAACACTTTAATACAATGAAAACCTGGTTGCATCTTTGTTTTAGATGTTGAAAGGGCATAACCAGTAGGTGGCAGTGTAGATCCATTATTTTAAGATTTTAAATAGATAACCCATAACCTTTGTTGAAATTGAATTATGTTTTGGCTGTTTAATATAAATTTGTGTTTTGAGAAGGAAGAGCCACGTTCCAACTCAGAGGCAATGTTTTTACTGGTATCATGACTGTTAACATTGAAATATACTTAGAACGCAAGTATACACATCCATACACATGTGTGTGTGCACATACATACACACATACATACATAATAAAGATTTGTTAGGTTGACCTGTAAGAGAAGAAAGCCATGTTGTTTGATGTCAAATGAAAAATACGAATTTTTTATAATTTGTTATAGGGTTATTTTTACATAATTAGAATAAATATCCTAGTAACCCATAAAACAGCTGAAATACATATGCCACCTCTTAGGCCCATTCCCAACCATTTGCCTTTAATGAACTATACCTAAAGTTTACTATTCTTTCCCTATCCTATCCCTTCTGGTTAATTATGCCTAACCTGTCCCTATATTATTTACAAATCTAAAGATTGAGGATTCCTAAAAGTAGACAGGCTAAAGTTGTTTGTAGTTTTGGACCAATCCATCATGTCTTTTATTATTAAGGACTTTGGAAGAATAATAATTATCCATAATCACGATTACAAACATTATTAATTATTATTAATTATCAATAATTAGCATAGACCATTATTAGTCACAACCATCATTATTATGAATAACAACTGTCAATAATAATAGCCAACAACAATGAACCATTAGACTGAATTTTTATCAATTATTATTAATAATTATATTCAACAATAACTATAACCATTAATAATAATTAACAACAATCTATCATTAAACTGAATAATATGCATACTATAAACCCAATTAAAATTGTTAACACTAAGGGGTATAAAACAAACATTTTTTTATGAATTGAATCTATTTTTGTTTATAGTTAGCTAAGTAGATTTAAACCTGTGGGATTATAATGAATTAAAAGTGGGAACTCACATTCACTCACACATACGTGCAGCTTGAAGATGGACTTAAAGAAACATAAAACAGTTTTATTCAAAAAATTTCTCATTTTAATTGAACCAAAATATCAATTTACGTTGTTAAAGAGACTTTTACCAATGGTCCTAGTGATGGTTAATCCTGGGTGTCAACTTGACTGGACTAAGGAACAAATAAGAGAAAAAGAGTCTTCTGATTGGACTGCCTCAACCCGGATGGCCCACCCTAAATGTGGGCATTCCCTTCTGCTGGCAAGCAGTATTTAAGGCCATGGCAGAAGGAGCTGGTCCCTTTTTTCTCCTGCGGCTTGCCTCTCTCATCTGGTGAGTTTGTCTTGCTGCTGTGATCAAACTTTCGGATCCCAGCGTGTATTGAGACTGACAGATCTCCTGGAACCCATTTGGGCCTTCAGCACTGGATTGGGACTACTGAGACATCCAGCCTTGCAGACTGAGCACTTCCCTGGATTCTCCTCTCAGCCTTTCCAGTGTGGTGCAGCTACTGTTGGAATCCTTGAACTCTGTCACGTGAGCAAATCAATAAATTGTATATAGCTATATATATTCATCCTGTTGCTTCTGTTTCTTTAGAGAACCCTGACTAATACAGATTTTGGAACCAGGAGTGGGGTATAGCTGTGACAGACCTAACCTTGGTGTTTTGGGGAAGGATTGTGGAGTCATTTGGAACTTTGGAATGGGAAGATCATTGAATGCCTAAAGATTGTTGCTGTGGAGCTTGGAGCAGTTTTGCTGAAGGATTTGTAGAAGATGGAGGCCTGGTTTGTGAAGTTTCTAGTTTCAAAGGGAACAGAGATCATCGGGACTGTAATCTGTGGGTTCTGGTCAGTTGGGGCTGAAGAATCAGCTGTAAGTAACAAGAGACCAGAACCTGAAGTGAAATCTTTGTTGTACTGGGAAAATTGATGCTGGTTAGCTGGGGCTGAAGAATCAGCTGTAAGTAACAAGAGACCAGCATCACTGTGGTGAAATCTTCTGGGAAGAATTTCTTCAGGGTCAGCACACAGAAGCTATGATCCAGAGGGGCCCAAGCCTCCATCCTGAGCCAGAAGCAGGACTTGGTAACCTGTAAGAGTCTCCTATATGGTTCCGGTGTTGAAATTTGAAGGGGTCACAGAGAGCAGCCGAGGCTTGGCACTGTGAGAGGTCAGGAAAGACCATTGGTGGAAGTGCACCTCAGTTGCAGTGAAGACCCCAGGATTTCAGGGGTCATGGAGAGAAGCTGAGGCTTTGCACCAGGAGAGGTCAGAAGAGACCATTGGTGAAGGTGCTGCCTCAGTTTCAGTGGCGACCCTAGAGTTTTGGAGATGCTGGGACCGTGGGATGACCACCAAGAGCAGTGGCAGGTGTGGAATGGAGTTGGCCTGGGTCTGCGAGATGAGCTGTGTGTGCCACGGATGGCAGAGTCAGAGAAGGGGAGCTGCCGAAACCCTTTGGAGCCCAGAAGATTGTGAGTGAATCCCAGGTGTCCAGCCTTGAGCTACTTTCTTGGACTTAGGTTTTGTTTGAGAGTGCCTGATTCTTCCCTTTGAAATAAGACAGTACTTGTTTTGGATTTTACAGCAGCCCACAGTTAAGAGACTTTTAACAGACTGTGAACTTTTAAGTGTTTGGACATTTTAAGGACTGTGGGGCTTTTAAGGTTGTACTGTCTTAGGCTGTGATTAATGTTAACATCATACTTTGGGGATAAGAACTGGAAAGTAGTGGTTTAATAGTGATGTGTTTTGTGTGTCAAGTTGACAAGGGGTCAATTGTGCTGGATAGTTTTAGTGTCAACTTGACACACCTGGGTTGAGGGAGCCTCAAATGGGGAATTGGCTCCATTGGATTGGCCTGTGGCCACATCTGTGGAGTATTGTCTTGATGGTTGAGCAGTGTGGAAGGGCCCAGCCCACAATGAGTGGTGCCACCCTGGGCAGGTGGTTGTGTATGGTATAAGAAGGCAGGCTGGGCATGAGCCAGAGGAGCAAGCAAGTGAACAGCATTCCTTCATGGCCTGTGCTTCAGCTCCTGCTTCCAGGTTCCTGCCCTGAGTTCCTGCCTTGGGCTCCATAAGTGATGAACTGTGACCCAGGAGATGTAAGCTGAATAAACCCTTTCCTCCCCAAGTTGGTGTCGATCAGAGTGTTTTGTCACAGCAATGGAAGAAAAACTAGAACGGTCCTTATAAAAGACAATTTATCAGAGCAAGTTTGTTTTGTTAGAACTTCAAAGCCTGTAAATTCTCCTAGAAATCCATCTATCTTGTTTCCAAACTGCTGAAATGAAAAAGATGTTACCTAAAATCAAAATTTAGTGGGTATGATTTAGATACCATGTGCTGAGTGTGCAAGCTGGTATGCATGCACAGCAGGCAGGCTTATGGTGGCAGGCTAGAGCTCAGACCACGTGTGATCAAGAATTCTGTGAGAAGAGATTTTTAAGGTGAAACACATTTAAAAGGAGCAGGATAAAATTAAATTATCAACCATATCTAGGGTACCAGGGGAGTTAAGTAAAAATATTACACTTTAAGTTAAACATGCTGAAATGGATTTGAATTACTGTTAGGTAAATCCCAACCTTGGATCTACAAATAGCCGTCAGGTTTTAGGTAAGAAGAGTTAGATTTAGAAAAAAACCATAAGAAGACAAGAGAGCGATACACTTTTATCCAAAAACAGATTTTGTATACAAAATTTAAGAGAAAATTGGCCAAGGCTTGAAATTTGGAAGAGGATGCTCTTGGAAGAGGGCAGTTCCCTTGAAAGACCTTAATTTGCAACAGAAACTAGTGGGCTCAGGTGTAGGAGAGCTACCAGGAGAAAATTTACATATGAACAAGATTGGAACCGAATTTGAGGAGCTGATTCCTCAGTCTTTATTTGGGGGATGGAATTTAAAACCAGAAAGTTTTTCAGACCTGTAGAATTATGAAAAATTGTTTTAAGGCCAAACATAACTGCTAAGGCTTAATATTAAATTCAGCCTGAGGTCACTGGCTTTTACAGTCTGCAGGAGTGACCATGCCAGGAGGCACATGCCTGGAAGGCACTGGGTGCTCCCTCTGAACCAAATCAGAGGCAGGCTCTCCACATGTACAAAGCCACATGCCCTCAGACCACAGTCCCATCCACCAAGACCAGCAGGAATGACAGCTCCACCACAACAGATAGATATCAGGAGAGAGAGAAGAAAAAGGCAAGATTTAGGAGTATGCATACCTAAGTTGTCAAGGTTTCCTTCTGCTCTACGTTCGGATGCCAAATGTGGTATCATCTCTGGGATTTGTGGTGGGGTCCACTTAATCCTAGGACGACCCATGTGGAAATCCCGTGCAGGAAAGCACACCACGTACAAGCGGGTTGAGATTCGAATGCAGAGAGAGATTTTATTCCAACATATCTGCTTAAATATCCATCATGACTCAATTCGTCACTACACCCCACCCCATGGGTGTGGCCAGGGAGTTACCATTGGCTTAGAACCCAACCCATTCTAAGTTTTCCCACAAGCAAAGTCCTGCAGAGTGGCCATTCTCTGTGTTATCTGAGCAATGGACCAGCCACACCTTCAACATGGAGGAATGCATCCTGGGTCTGCCTGTCCCATTCAAATGAGAGCAGGCATGAGATGGATAGGATGGCAAGAGTGCAGAGGACCAATATGTGAAAGAAGGAGGAGCAGATTGGCTTCCAGATAACAAGGCATTTCATGCATGAACCAAGCAAGAAGGAGGGTCAGGCTCCCCCCCCCCCCCGATGAATTGGGTTCCCGGATGAGATGGGTTATGCACCAACAAAGACAAAATTTTGGTACCTACTTCTGTGGTTTAGCCTCTCTCCTCCCATCTTTGAACTTCACCACTATTGAATTTCCTTGTTTCTACAGCCAGGCTGTCTCTGCAGACCGTGGGACACAGGGACATCAATCGGATCTTCTCAGCATCGGCCCCACCTATTCTCTTTGCCTTACAAGTCCAGCCTTGTTCTTTCCTGAACTAAAGGCACTCTCACACCTGATCCCCAGGGCCCATGGAAATGTGGGGGGGGGGAAATCACCCTCTGTAGGACAGGGAACATGCATGGCTTGTCGTACAGAATATCACGTCCAAATCTTGGGTTCATTGTTCCAGGGTACATGGGTTGTGGACATGATTAAATTTTGAGAAGCACATTTTGAGATTTGCTTTCCTATGTGTGTCAAGCATCTGTCAGTCATCTGTTTCTTGAAGGATGTATTGCATGAGTGCCTTTTCCTTGTCCCATGATGCATTGAGAAATCATCTTTTGTGTGTTAGCATCCCTGTGGGAGACCGAATATGTTCTCGGTTCTATGGGCGAGGGGCCAAACATGCTTAAAATGTGCATGTCCATTTGGAAGGCCCAGGCAGGGGAGCTGTCAAGGGTGTCAATACATTGCAGACCCTTCCTAGTACAGTCCACTGAGGGCCAAGAAAGCATCGATATGCACTGGTGATCAGCAGCCCTGCTGAATGTACAAGATCTTCCGCTCCCCATTTCCCCTCAACTCCAGAAACTGGAGAGTTCCAAGGTGAATTCCATTCTTTAGTCTGTCACTTGGTGGTCAGAAATCCCAGGAGGACTTTGCAAAATGCTCCTTGCTGGAGGGAGGCTTGGGGACAGTTCTCAGAAAATCTAGACTGTCTGGAAAAAGTGGACTGCCCAGAGCAACATGCTGCTTTGTCTGAAGCAGCATCCATCGCTGCACAGCTGATGGACCCTCAGGAGACTTTCTGCATTCCCTTTGCCAAGGGATACTGAAGCTAAGCAAGAGTCTGGAAGAGGTGAAGAAAAAAAGAATGTTGCCCCTGCAACAGTCCAGGAACAGCCAGGAAGCAAAATTACCATCAAAATGACCCTGGAGCCCAGGATATCATGAAAACCAAGACTCAGAAATTCTGTCCTGACCAAGCACAGAATGCAGCAAGCACTCCAAGGGGATGCAAGTCAAAGGCATCTTACCTACTTCTCTCTGTCCAGGACCTGGTGCCAGCTCAGTCAGTACCTGCAGCCACAATGAAAGAAAACACATCAGGGAAGCAAAGGTGGCAGGTCATGGTGAGTTGGCTTTCCTCTTCCACCTTTGCCATGTCCTACTCCTCCCTGCTCCCTTACCAAATCTCTTCTTGGCAAAGGCCCAACCTTGTCCTGGGGAGCTGCAGCCCAATTGGCACAGCACCTTCTCTGAACTCTGAAATTCTAAATTGTATATGGGCAATGAGGCTGTCAAGGAGATTTCCTTCCCATCCAGTTGCTCCTCTTCCATTCTGCCTCAAGCTGAGATTTCACAGAGCAAGTTCAATGTGAGTGGAGAATGCTGGGTCCCCAGAACAGGTCCTCTATGCTGAGCCATAGTCGGATCCTCTTCCCCCTAGAGTCAAGCAAGCTTGGTCTGGATGGAAGTTAGCATTTGGGAATTTTGCCTGTGACCCTCCAGAGATCCACATCTCTTTCCTTATCCCATATCAGTCCAGAGAGTGCTTTGAGTCCCTGATCCTGAGGGAGTCCCTAGGGCACTGAGTTCACCTCACTTTTCCATTGAAATCTGAATTTTCCTAGGAGTCACAACTGGTCTTGATATCTGACTATTGCAGGCTTGAAGCAAAGGGACTGGCAAGCTTCAGATCATGTGTATTTGATAGAAGCCTTTGGGAACATGTCATGCCTGCTCTTCTCTGAATGTCAGTCACTTTTCTGAGGAGAATGGATCCTCCCTTGTCCTGGGATTATGGAAATGGATAGTAGTGCAAGGAGATTATATTGGGTGGTGAGCATCTGCTGAAACCATCCCATCCTTAAAGGTTTATTTGGGGTAGGTGTTATGTGATCCCCACTAAGATGTTGCAGCCAGGTAGCTGGTCAATGTACATCTTCCACTTGCACAGCCTAGGTCTGTGAAACATTCAAAGACTCAGACATCTTATGGCCAACAGTTTTGAGGTCCAAACTTAAAGAAGGAACAGAAAGAAAAATATCAAGGTTGTGCTTCATCTTGACATGATTGGAATGCAAATGGAATACAGACACGTGGTTGGAGGTTGGAGTGGTGAGAGTAGCCACTGTTTACTACTTGAACCAATCTTCCAAACAGAAACTGGGGTGCTCTGCCTGTCACCTGGACTGGCCTTTATCTGTCCCTGCCCCCTGGTGTTGCATACAAGGATAGCTCACTCTTCATTGCAGTACTGAAATACTGCTCTAAACATTCCTCCAAAGGGCAGTGGAAACAAAGATCTGGATTAAGTAATCCTGTACCCTAAGTATCCCATGGACATTCAATTCTGGCATTCAGATCTGCCCCCAAAGAAGGCCTTAATCTGTGAGCACTGCCAAGTAGACACTTATGTCCCTTCTCTGTATTTGTCTACCCCTAACTTTCTGATTTCCTCCTCTGCTACTCAAGTGAACCCAGCCACTATCTACTTTGCCACTTGTAGGTGGAAAATGAGAGAATGAAAGTGAACTTGGCCACTGGACACAGAATGGAGGCACATGGTCTCGTCAGGTGTGATAGTAAATTCTGCTTACTCTGCCTGCCTGCAGGCCCCCAGGGCACCACAGGCAAAGCCAGGCTGTAGAAAACTCAGTTGTCTTATTGGAGGCCACACATCTGGTTCTCAGATTGACATCTGCATAGGGTAGGTACATCACCATCCTCAGCCAGTTGTTTTCATCATCATTGATCCAGAGAAGCACTCTCTAAACAAGTAAGCATTTCCATAGCCAGGCTGATTCTGAGGCAGCTTGTGCACTGAGTTATAGCCCAAGCAAGTCCAGTAGAGGGGACATTCTCCATGGTGTCTGAGCAATGGACCAGCCACACATTCAACGTGGAGGAATGTGTCCTGGGTCTGCCTGGTCCATTTCAAATGTGAGCAGGCATGAGATGGATATGATGGCAAGAGTGCAGAGGACCAATATGTGAAAGAAGGAGGAACAGATTGGCTTCCAGATGACAAGGCATTTCACCCATGAACCAAGCAAGAAGAAAGAGCAGGCTTCTCCCAAGTGAATTGGGATTCCCGATGAGATGGGTTATGCACCAACAAAGACAAAGTTTTGGTATCTACTTCTGTGGTGTAGCCTCCCTCCTCCCCTCTTTGAACATCATCACTCCCGATTTTACCTATTTCAACATCCAGGCTTTCTCTGGGGACCATGGGACAGAGGGGCCTCATGAATAGGATGCTCTCAGCATCTGCCCCACCTCCTCTCTTTGCCATCCATGTCCAACCTTCTTCTTTCCTGAACTAAATGCACTCACACACCTGATCCCCAGGGCCAATGGATGAGGGAGGAGAAATTCACCCCCTGTAGGAGAGGAAACATGCATGGCTTGTCATACAGAATCTCACTTCCAAATCTTGGGTTCATGGTTCCAGGATACCTGGGTTGTGGGCATAATTAAATTTTGAGAACCACTTTCTGAAATTCGCATGCATTTGTGTGTCAAGCATCTGTCAGTCATCTCTTTCTTGAGGGACCTATTGAATTAGTGCCTCTTCCTTGTCCTGTGATGCATTGAAAAGTCATCTTGTGTGTGTTAGCATCCCTGTGGGAGACCCAAAATGTTATTGGGCCTATGGGGGAGGGGCTAATGATGCCTAGAATGTGCATGTCCACCTGCAAGGGCCTGTCCCGGGAGCTGCCAAGGGCGTCAATACATTGCAAACACTTCCTAGTAGAATCCCATGGGGGGGCAATAAAGCCTGGACATGCACTGGAGTTCCAGAGCCCTGATGAAGGTGCAACATCTTCCCCTCCACCTTTCCCCTCAGCTCCAGAAACTGGAGAGTTCCAAGGTGAATTCTATTCCTTAATTATCCCTTGGTGGTCAGAAATCCCAAGAGGCCTTTGCATTATGCCCCTTGCTGGAGGGAGGCTTGTGGCCACTTCTCAGAAAATCTAGACTGTCTGGCAATAAGTGGATGGCCCCAAGCAACATGCTTCTTTGTCTGAAGTAAGATCCATGGCTGCTTAGCTAATGGCCCCTCAGGAGACTCTCTGCATTCCCTTTGCCAAGGGATGCTCCTGCGAAGGAAGAGGCTGGAAGAGGGGAAGAAAGACAAAGAATGTTCCTCCTGCAACAGTCCAAGGGACAGCTATGAAGCAAAATCCCCATCAAAATGACTCTCCCTGGAGCCAGAGATATCATGAACACCAAGAATCAGATGTTGTGACCTGACTAAGCACAGAGTACAGCAAGCACTCTAAGGGGATGCAAGTCAAAGGCAGCTTACCTGCTTCTCTCTGTCCAGGACCTGGTGCCAGCTCAGTCAATACCTGCAGCCACAATAAAGAAAACACATCAGTGGAGCAAAGGTGGCAGGTCAGGGTGAGTTGGCTTTCCTCTTCCACATTTGCCATGTCCTACTCCTCCCTGCTCCCTTACCAAATCTCTTCATGGCAAAGGCCCAAACTTGCACTGGGGTGCTGCAGCCCAATTGGCACAGCACCTTCTCTGAACTCTGAATTTCTAAATTGTATAAGGCCAATGAGGCTGTCAAGGAGAGTTCCTTCCTGTCCAGTTCCTCCTCTTTCCTTCTACCTCAAGCTGAGATTTCACAGAGCATGTTCAATGTGCCTGGAGAAAGCTGGGCCCCCAGAACTTTTCCTCTGTGCTGAGCCATAATCATATCCTCTTCTCCCTGGAGTGAAGCAAGCTTGGTCTGGATGGAAGGCAGCATTTATAATTTTGCCTGTGACCCTCCTGTGATCCACATCCCTTTCCTTATCCCACTCAGTCCTCAGAGTGGTTTAAGTCCCTGATCCTCAGGGAGTCCCTAGGGTACTGAGTTCACCTTACTTTAACATTGAATTCTAAATTTTCCTCGGAGTCACAACTGTTTTTGCTATCTGACTATTGTAGGCTTGAAGCTAAGGGAGTGGCCACCTTCAGACCCAGTGTATTTCACAGAATCCTCCGGGCACTTGGTATGCCTGCTCTTCTCTTATAGTCAGGCAGACATCTGAAGAGAATGGAACTTCCCTTGTCCTGGGATTAGGGAAATGGATAGCAATGCAAGGAGATTCTCTTGGTTGGTGAGCATCTGCTAAATGCATGCCTTCCTTAAAGGTTTCTTTTGGGTAGGTGTTATGTGGTCCCCATAAAAGAGTTGCATCCAGGTAACTGGTCAATGTACATCTTCCACCTGCAAAGCTTAGGTGTGTGAAACAGTCAAAGAGTGAGACATCTTAGGGCCAAGGGATTTGAGGTCCAAACTTAAAGAAGGGACAAAAAGAAAAAAAAAATCAAGGTTGTGTTTCTTCCTGAGATGAATAGAATGCAAATGGAATACAGATATATGGTTGGAGTTTGGAATGGTGAGAGTAGCGACACATTCCTACTTGAACCAATCTTCTAAATAGAAGCTGGAATGCTCTGCCTCCCACCTGTACTGACCTATAACTGTCCCTGCCCCCTGGTGGTGCCAACGAGGATTGCTTTTGCTTCATTGCAGTACTGAAATACTTTTCTAACCCGTCCTCCAAAGGGCAAGGGAAACAAAGACTTGCATTGAGCTAACCTGTACCCTAAGTATCCCATAGCCACGAAATTCTGGGATTCTGATCTACCCCCAAGACTGCCTTACTCTGTTAGCACTGCTAAATAGACACTAATGTCTCCTCTGTATTTGTCTCCCCCTAACTTTCTGATTTCCTCCTCTGTTACTCAAGTGCACCCAACCACTATCTACTTTGCCACTTGTATGTGGAAAATGAGAGAGAATGAAAGCAGGCTTGGCCACTGGACACAGGATGGAGGCACATGGTCTCCTCAGGTGAGATAATAATTTCTTCCCACTCTGCCTGCCTGCAGGCCCTCAGTGCATCCCAGGCAAAGCCAGGCTGTGGGAAACTCAGTTGTCTTATTGGAGGCCACACATCTGGTTCTCAGATTGACACCTGCATGGGGTAGGTACTTCACCGTCCTCAGCCAGTTGTTTTCATCATCATCGATCCAGAGAAGCACTCGCTAAACAAGTAAGCATTTCCATAGCCAGGCTGAATCTGGGGCAGCTTGTGCACTGAGTTATGGCCCAAACAATTCCAGTAGAGGGGACATTTTCTATGGTATCTGAGCAATGGACTGGCCACACCTTCAATGTGGAGGAATGTGTCCTGGGTCTGCCTGGTCCCATTCAAATGAGAGCAGGCATGAGATGGATAGGATGTCAAGGGTGCAAAGGACCAATGTGTGAAAGGAGGAGCAGATTGGCTTCCAGATGACAAGGCATTTCATGCTTGATCCAAGCAAGAAGGATGGGCAGGCTTCTCCCAGGTGAATTGGGATTCTGGGTGAGACAGGTTATGCACCAACCAAGAAAAAGTTTTGGTACCTACTTCTCTTGTGTAGCCTCCCTCCTCTGGTCTTCAAAATTGATCAGTCCTGATTTTCCTCTTTCTACAGCCAGGCTGTCTCTGGGGACCATGGGACACAGGGGCCTCATGAATAGTGTTGTAGTTTGTCTTCCATTGCTATGACAAAACTCTGACCAACACCAACTTGCGGAGGAAAGGGTTTATTCAGCTTACAGCTCCTGGACCACAGTTCATTACTTAAGGAGCCCACGACAGGAACTCAGGGCAGGAACCTGGAGGCAGGAGTTGAAGCACAGGCCATGGAAGAATGCTGTTCACTGGCTTGCTCCCCTGGCTCATGCCCAGACTGCCTTCTTATATGGTACACAAAAACCTGCCCAGGGTGGCACCAATCATTGTGGGCTGGGCCCTCCCACACTGCTCAACAATCAAGACAATACTCCACAGATGTGGCCACAGGCCAATCCAATAGAGCCAATTACCCAATTGAGGCTCCCTCAACCCAGGTGTGTCAAGTAAACACTAAAGCTATCCAGCACAATTGACCCCTTGTCAACTTGACACACAAAACACATCACTATTAAACCTTTCCAGTTCTTATCCCCAAAATATGATGTTAACATTAATCACAACCTAAGACAGTACATACTTAAAAGCCCCACATAACTTAAAATGTCCAAACACTTGGCTGGAGAGATAGCCTAGCGGTTAAGAGCGCCAACTGCTCTTGCAGAGGACCCGGGTTCGATCCCCAGCACCCACATGGTGGCGGAAAACCATATTTAGCTCCAGTTCCAGGGGAATCTGACACCCTCTTCTGACCTCTGCAGCATTGCACGACACGGGTGCACAGACCTACATGCAGACAGTACATTCATACACATATGAAAATAAAATAAAATAAAAATAAAATGTCCAAACACTTAAGTTCACAGTCTGTTAAAAGTCTCTTGACTGTGGGCTGGCGTAAAATCCAAAACAAGTTCTGTCTTATTTCAAAGGGAAGAATCAGGCACACCCGAACAAAACCTAAGTCCAGCAAGGCTGATTCTGGGGCAGCTCGTGTACTGACTTATGGCCCAAGCAAAGTCCTGCAGGGTTGACATTCTCAGTAGTAATTGAGCAGTGGCCCAGCCACACCATCACATGGAGGAATGCGTCCTGGGTCTGCCTGGTCATATTCAAATGAGAGCAGGCATGAGATGGATAGGATGGCAAGAGTGCAGAGGACCAATGTGTGAAAGAAGGAGCAGATTTGCTTCCAGATGACAAGGCATTTCATGCATGAACAAAGCAAGAAGGAGGGGCAGGCTTCCCCCAAGCGAATTGGGATTCCGGATGAGATGGGTTATGCACCAACAAAGACAAAGTTTTGGTACCTACTTCTGTGGTGTAGCCTCCCTCCTCCCCTCTTCAAACTTCACCACCGTTGATTTTCCCTCTTTCTACAGCCAGGCTTTCTTTGGGGACCATGGGACAGAGGGGCCTCATGAATAGGATGCTCTCAGCATCTGCCCCACCTGCTCTCTTTGCCATCTGTGTCCAACCTTCTTCTTTCCTGAACTAAAGGCACTCACACACTTGATCCCAGGGACCCATGGAAGAGGGAGGAGAAATTCAGCCCCTGTAGCACAGGGAACAAGCATGACTTGTCGTACAGAATCTCGCATCCAAATCTTGAGTTCATGGTTCCAGGATACATGGGTTGTGGGCATAATTAAATTTTGAGAACCACTTTCTGAAATTCGTGTGCATTTGGGAGTCAAGCATCTATCAGTCATCTCTTTCTTGAGGGACATATTGAATGAATGCCTCTTCCTTTTCCTGTGATGCATTGAAAAATAATCTTGTGTGTGTTAGCATCTCAGTGGGAGACCCAAAATATTATTGGGCCTATGGCGGAGGGGCCAATGATGCCTAGAATGTGCATGTCCATCTGCAAGGACCTGTCCGGGGAGCTGCCAAGTGAGTCAATAAATTGCAAGTACTTCCTAGTAGAGGTCCAACGGTGGGGGGCAAGAATGTATGCACATGCACTGGTGTTCCAGAGCCCTGATGAATGTACAACATCTTCTCCTCCACCTTTCCCCTCAGCTCCAGAAACTGGAGAGTTCCAAGGTGAATTCTATTCCTTAATCTATCCCTTGGTGGTCAGAAATCATATGAGGCCTTTGCATTATGCCCCTTGCTGGAGGGAGGCTTGGGGTCACTTCTCATCAAATCTGGACTGTCTGGCAATAAGTGGATTCAGTTGTCTTATTGGAGGCCATATATCTGGTTTTGGTACCTACTTCTGTGGTGTAGCCTCTCTCCTCCCTTCGAAATTCACCACTCCTGAATTTCCTTCTTTCTACAGCCAGGCTGTCTCTGGGGACCATGGGACACAGGGTCCTCATGAATCAGATGCTCTTAGCATCGGCCCCACCTATTCTCTTTGCTTTACATATCCAACCATGTTCTTTCCTGAATTAAAGGCACTCTCACACCTGATCCCCAGGGACCATGGAAGTGGGGGGAGAAAATCACCCCCTGTAGGAGAGGGAACATTCATGGCTTGTCATACAGAATCTCACGTCCCATTCTTGGGTTCATGGTTCCAGGGTACATGGGTTGTGGACATGATTAAATTTTGAGAAGCACATTTTGAGATTTGCATTCCTATGTGTGTCAAGCAGCTGTGAGTTGTCTCATTCTTCAGGGATGTATTGCATGAGTGCCTTTTCCTTTTCCCGTGATGCATTGAGAAATCATCTTTTCTGTGTTAGCATCCCTGTGGGAGACTGAATATGTTCTCGGTTCTATGGGTGAGGGGCCAAACATGCTTAAATTGTGCATGTCCATCTGGAAGGCCCAGGCCCAGGAGCTGTCAAGGGTGTCAATACATTGCAGACACTTCCTAGTAGAGTCCCCTGAGGGGCAAGAAAGCATCGATATGCACTGGTGATCCACAGCCCTGCTGAATGGACACGATCTTCCCCTCCACGTTTCCTCTCAACTCCAGAAACTGGAGAGTGCCAAGGTGAATTCCATTCCTTTATCTATCCCTTGGTGGTCAGAAATCCCAGGAGGACTTTGCAAAATGCCCCTTGCTGGAGGGAGGCTTGGGGACAGTTCTCAGAAAATCTAGACTGTCTGGCAATAAGTGGACTGCCCCGTGCAACATGCTTCTTGTCTGAAGCAAGATCCATGGCTGCTTAGCACATGGCACCTCAGGAGACTCTCTGCATTCCCTTTGCCAAGGGCTGCTCCAGTGAAGGAAGAGGCTGGAAGAGGGGAAGAAACACAAAGAATGTTTCTCCTACAACAGTCCAAGGGAAAGCCATGAAGCAAAATTCCCATCAAAATGACTCTCCCTGGTGCCAGGGATATATGACCACCAAGGATCAGAAGTTGTATCCTGACTAAGGACTGTATACAGCAAGCAATCCAAGGGGACACAAGTGAAAGGCAGCTTACCTGCTTCTCTCTGTCCAGGACCTACTGCCAGCTCAGTCAGTACCTGCAGCCACAATGAAAGAAAACACATCAGTGGGGCAATGGTGGCAAGGTCATGGTGAGTTGGCATTCATCTTCCACATTTGCCATGTCCTACTCCTCCCTGCTTCCTTAAGAAATCTCTTCATGGCAAAGGCCCAACTTTGTACTGGGGTGCTGCTGCCCAATTGGCACAGCACCTTCTCTGAACTCTGAATTTCTAAATTGTATATGGACAATGAGGCTGTCAAGGAGAGTTCCTTCCTGTCCAGTTCCTCCTATGGCTTTCTCCCTCAAGCTGAGGATTCACAGAGCATGTTCAATGTACCTGGAGAAAGCTGGGCCCTCAGAAGGGGTCCTTTATGCTGAGCTGTAGTTGGATGCTCTTCCCCTGGGAGTCAAGCAAGCTTGGTCTTGATTGAAGGTAGCATTTTGGAATTTTGCCTGTGACCCCCCCTGAGATCCACATCCCTTTCCTAATCCTACTCAGGCCAGAGACTGGTTTGAGTCCCTGATCCTCAGGGAGTCCCTAGGGTACAGATTTCTCCTAAATTTTCCATTGAAGGCTTAATTTTCCTAGGAGTCAAAACTACTTTTGCCTTCTGACTATGGTAGACTCAAAACCAAGGGAGTGGCCACCTTCAGACCCAGTGTATTTCATAGAAGCCTTTGGGCATATGGTATGCCTGGTCTTCACTTATAGTCAGGCAGATTTCTGATGAGAATGGAACCTCCCTTGTCCTGGGATTAGGGAAATGGATAGCAGTGCAAGGAGATTCTCTTGGTTGGTGAGCATCTGCTGAAAATATGCCTTCCTTAAAGGTTTCTTTTGGGTAGGTGTTATGTGGTCCCCACAATGGGGTTGCAGCCAGGTAGCTGGTCAATGTACATCTTCCACTTGCACAGCCTAGGTGTGTGAAACATTCAAATAGTGATACATCTTAGGGCCAAGAGATTTGAGGTCCAAACTTAAAGAAGGGGCAGAAAGAAAAAAAAAATCAAGGTTGTGCTTCTTCCCTACATTATTGGAATCCAAATGGAACATGGTTGGAGGTTGGAATTGTGAGAGTAGCGACACCTTACTACTTGAACCAATCTTCTAAACTGAAACTGGGATGGTCTGCCTCCCATCAGGACTGACCTTTATCTGTCCCTGACTCCTGGTGGTGCATATAAGGATAGCTCTCCCTTCATCGCAGTACTGAAATACTGTTCTGAACCTTCCTCCAAAGTGCAAGGAAAACAAAGACCTGGATTAAGCAATTCTGTACCCTAAGCATCACATGGCCCTTAAATTCTGGCATTTTTATCTGCCCACCAAGAAGGCCTTACTCTGTGAGCACTGCCAAGGAGACGCTCATGACCCTTCTCTGTATTTGTCTCCCTCTAACTTTCTGATTTCTTCCTCTGTTACTCAAGGGCCCCCAGCCATTATCTACTTTGCCACTTGTATGTGGAAAATGAGAGAGATGAAAGCAGGCTTGGCCACTGGACACAGGATGGATGCACATGGTTTCCTCAGGTATGATAATAAATTCTGCCCACTCTGCCTGCCTGCAGGCCCCCAAGGCACCACAGGCAAAGCCAGGCTGTGGAAAACTCAGTTGTCTTTTTGGAGGCCACACATCTGGTTCTCAGATTGACATCTGCGTAGGGAAGGTACATCACCGTCCTCAGCCAGTTGTTTTCATCATCATCGATCCAGAGAAGCACTCTCTAAACAAGTAAGCATTTCCATAGCCAGGCTGATTCTGGGGCAGCTCGTGTACTGACTTATGGCCCATGGAAAGTCCTGCAGATTTGACATTCTCAGTGGTAACTAAGCAGTGGCCCCGCCACACCATCACATGCAAGAATGCATCCTGGGTCTGCCTGGTCCCATTTAAATGAGAGCAGTTATGAGATGGATAGGATGGCAAGAGTGCAGAGGACCAATGTCTGAAAAAAGGAGGAGCAGATTGGCTTCCAGATGACAAGGCATTTCACACATGAACGAAGCAAGAAGGAGGGGCAGGCTTCCCACAATGAATTTGAATTCTGGATGAGATGGGTTATGCTCCAACCAAGACAAAGTTTTGGTACCTACTTCTGTGATGTAGCCTCCCTCCTCCCCTCTTCGACCTTCACCACTCCCAATTTCCTCTCTTTCAACAGCCAGGCTTTCTCTGGGGTCCATGGGACAGAGGGGCCTCATGAATAGGATGCTCTCAGCATCTGCCCACCTGCTGTCTTTGCCATCTGTGTCCAACCTTCTTCTTTCCTGAACTAAAGGAACTCACACACCTGATCCCCAGGGACCATGGAAGTGGGGGGAGAAAATCACCCCCTGTAGGAGAGGGAACATACATAGTGTGTGTGCTAGAATCCCTTTGGGAGACCCAAAATTTTATTGGGCCTATGGGGGAGGGTCCAATGATGCCTAGAATGTGCATGTCCATCTGCAAGGGCCTGTCCCTTAAGCTGCCAATGTTGTCAACACATTACAAACAATTTCCCAGTAGAGGGCCCTGGGAAGGGGGACAAGAATGCCTGGACATGCACTGGTGTTCAAGAGCCCTGCTGAGTGTACAATATCTTCCCCTCCACCTTTCACCTCAGCTCCAGAAACTGGAGAATTGCAAGGTGAATTCCATTCCTTAATATATCCCTTGATGGTCAGAAATCCCAGGAGGCCTTTGCATTATGTCCCTTGCTGGAGGGAGGCTTGGGGCAAGTTCTCAGAAAATGTAGACTATCTGGCCATAAGTGGACTTCCCCCAGCAACATGCTTCTTTGTCTGAAGTAAGATCCATGGCTGCTTAGCTCATGGCCCCTCAGGAGACTCTCTGCATTCCCTTCGCCAAGGGATGCTCCAGTGAAGGAAGAGGCTAGAAGAGGGGAAAAAAGAGAAAGAATGTTCCTCCTGAAACAGTGCAAGGAACAGCCATGAAGCAAAATTCCCATCAAAATGACTCTCCCTGGAGCCCCGGATATCAGGAACACCAAGAATCAGAAGTGGTGACCTGACTAAATACAGAATACAGCAAGCACTCCAAGGGGACGCAAGTCAAAGGCAGCTTACCTGCTTCACTCTGTCCAGGACCTGGTGCCAGCTCAGTCAGTACCTGCAGCCACAATGAGAGAAAACACATCAGTGGGGCAAAGGTGGCAAGGTCATGGTGAGTTGGCTTTCCTCTTCCACCTTTGCCATGTCCTACTCCTCCCTGTTCCTTACCAAATCTCTTCATGGCAAAGGCCCAACTCTGTACTGGGGTGCACAGCACCTTCTCCGAACTCTGAATTTCTAAATTGTATATGGCCAGTGAAGCGGTCAAGGAGAGTTCCTTCTTGTCCAGTTCTTCCTCTTCCATTCTCCCTGAAGCTGATGTTTCACAGAGAATGATCAATGAACCTTGAGAAAGCTGGGCCCTCAGAATGGGTCCTTTATGCTGAGCTATTGTTGGATGCTCTTCCCCCTGGAGTCAAGCAATCTTGATCTGGATCGCAGGTAGCATTTTGGAATTTTGCCTCTGATCCCCCCATGAGATCCACATCCCTTGCCTTATCCTACTCAGTCCAGAGAGTGGTTTGAGTCCCTGATCCTCGGGGAGTCCCTAGGGTACAGATTTCTCCTAATATTCCATTGAATTCTTAATTTTCCTAGGAGTCAAAACTGCTTTTGACTTCTGACTATGGTCTGAGGAGAATATAACCTCCCTTGTCCTGGGATTATGGAAATGGATAGCAGTGCAAGGACATTATATTGGGTGGTCATTATATGTCAAGGACATTATATTAGATGCTGATCTGCTGAAAACCTGCTTTCCTTAAAGGTGTATTTGGGGTAGGTGTTATATGATCCCCACTTAAGATGTTGCAGCTAGGTAGCTGGTCAATGTACATCTTCCACCTGCACAGCCTAGGTCTGTGAAACATTAAAAGACTGAGACATCTTATGGCCAAAAGTTTTGAGGTCCAAACTTAAAGAAGGAACAGAAAGAAAAATATCAATGTTGTGCTTCATCTTCAGATGATTGGAAGGCAAAGGGAATATAAATACGTGGTTGGAGGTTGGGATTGTGAGAGTAGCCACTGTTTACTACTTGAACCAATCTTCCAAAGAGAAACTGGGGTGGTCAGCCTGACACCTGGACAGACCTTTATCTGTCCCTGCCCTCAGGTGGTGGATACAAGGATACCTCTCCCTTCATTGCAGTACTGAAATACTACTCTAAATCTTCCTCAAAAGGGCAAGGGAAACAAGGATCTGGATTAAGCAATCCTGTACCCTCATTATCACGTGGCCATTAAATTCTGGCATTCTGACCTGTGCCCAAAGAAGGTCTTACACTGTTAGCACTGCCAAGTAGACACTCGTGTCCCTTCTCTGTATTTGTCTCCCCCTAACTTTATGATTTCCTCCTCTGCTACTCAATTGACCCCAGCCGCTATCTACTTTGCCACTTGTATGTGGAAAATGAGAGAGAAGGAAAGCAGGCTTGGCTGCTGGACACAGAATGGAGGCACATGGTCTCCTCAGGTGTGATAATAAATTCTGCCCACTCTGCCTGCCTGAAGGCCCCCAGGGCACCACAGGCAAAGCCAGGCTGTGGAAAACTCAGTTGTCTTATTGGAGGCCACACATCTGGTTCATAGATTGACATCTGCATAGGATAGGTACATCACCATCCTCAGCCAGTTGTTTTCATCATCATCGATCCAGAGAAGCACTCTCTAACAAGTAAGCAATTCCATAGCCAAGCTGATTGTGGGGCAGCTCCTTTACTGACTTATGGCCCAAGCAAGTCCTGCAGAATTGACATTCTCAGTAGGAACTGAGCAGTGGCCCAGCCACACCATCACATGGAGAAATGTGTCCTGGGTCTGCCAGGTCCCATTCAAATGAGAGCATGCATGAGATGGATAGGATGGCAAGAGTGCAGAGGACCAATATATGAAAGAAGGAGGAGCAGATTGGCTTCCAGATGACAACGCATTTCATACATGAACCAAAGAAGAAGGAGGGGGAGGCTTCCCGCAAGTGAATTGGGATTCCGAATGAGATGGGTTATGCCCCAACCAAGACAGTGTTTTGGTACCTACTTCTGTGGTGTAGCTTCCCTTTTCCCCTCTTCGAACTTCACCACTCCTGATATTCAACCTTTCAACAGCCAGGCTTTCTCTGGGGAACATGGGACAGAGGGTCCTCATGAATAGGATGCTGTCAGCATCGGCCCCCCATTCTCTTTGCATTACATGTCCAACCTTGCTCTTTCCTGAAATAAAGGCAGTTTCACACCTGATCCTCAGGGCCCATGGAAGTGGGAAGGGGGAGAAAATCACCCCCTGTAGGAGAGGGAACATGCATGGCTTGTCCTACATAATCTCACATCCTTTTCTTGGGTTAATGGTTCCAGGGTACATGGGTTGTGGACATGATTAAATTTTGAGAAGCACATTTGAGATTTTCATTCCTATGTGTGTCAGGCATCTGTCAGTCATCTCCTTTTTGAGAGATATATTGCAAGAATGCCTTTTCCTTGTTCCATGATGCATTTACAAATCATGTTATCTGTGTTAGCATCCCTGTGGGAGACCAAATATGTTCTCAGATCTATGGGTGAGGGTCCAACATGCTTAAAATGTTCATGTCCATCTGGAAGGCCTAAGCTCAGGAGCTGTCAAGAGTGTTAATACATTGCAGACACTTCCTAGTAGAGTCCCTGTGGGGCAAGAAAGCATTAATATGCACTGGTGATCCACAGCCCTGCTGAATGTACAACATCTTCCCCTCCACCTTTCACCTCAACTCCAGAAACTGGAGAATTCCAAGGTGAATTCCATTCATTAATCTATCCCTTGGTGGTCAGAAATCCCAGGAGGTTTTTGCATTATGCCCCTTGCTGGAGAGAGGCTTGGGGCCAGTTCTCAGAAAATCTAGACTGTCTGGCAATAAGTGGACTGCCCCGATCAACATGCATTTTTGTCTGAGGCAAGATCCATGGATGCTTAGCTTATGGTCCCTCAGGAGACTCTTTGCATTCCTTTTGCCCAGGGATGCTCCAGCGAAGGAAGAGGCTGGAAGAGGGGAAGAAAGACAAAGAATGTTCATGCTGCAACAGTCCAAGGGACAGCCATGAAGCAAAATTCCCATCAAAATGAGTCTCCCTGGAGCCACAGATATCATGAACACCAAGAATAAGAAGTCGTAACATGACTAAGCACAGAACACAGCAAGCACTCGAAGGGGATGCAAGTCAAAGGCAGCTTACCTGCTTTGCTCTGTCCCCAACCTGCTGCCAGCTCAGTCAGTACCTGTGGCCACAATGAAAGGAAACACATCAGTGGAGCAAAGGTGGCAAGGTCATGGTGAGTTGGCTTTTGTCTTCCACATTTGCTATGTCCTACTCGTCCCTGCTTCCTTACCAAATCTCTTCATGGCAAAGGCCCAACCTTGTACTGGGGTGCTGCAGCCCAATTTGCATTGCACCTTCTCTGAACTCTGAATTTCTAAAATTTTTATGGCCATTGAATCTGTCAAGGAGAGCTCTGTCCTGTCCAGTTCCTCCTCTTCCTTTCTCCCTCAAGCTGAGGTTTCACGGAGCATGTTGAATGTACCTGGAGAAATCTGGGCCCATAGAATGGGTCCTCTAGGGTCAGCTATAGTTGGATTCTCTTCCACGAGCAGTCAAGCAAGCTTGGTCTGGATCGAGGTAGCATTTTTGAATTTTGCCTGTGACCCCCTTGAGGTTAACATCGCTTTCCTTATCCCACTCCGTCCAGAGTGGTTTGAGGCCCTGATCCTCAGTGAGTCCCTAGGGTACTGAGTTATACTAAATTTTCCATTGAATTCTTAATTTTCCAGTAGTCAAAACTATTTTTGACCACTGACTATGGTAGGCTTGAACCCAAGGGAGTGGCCACCTTCAGACCCGGTGTATTTCATAGAATACTTTGGGCACATGGTATGCCTGGTCTTCACTTATAGTCAGGCAGATGTCTGAAGATAATTGAAAATCCCTTGTCCTGGGATTATGGAAATGGATAGCAGTGCCAGGAGATTATATTGGGTGGTCAGCATCTGCTGAAAACCTACCTTCCTTAAAGGTTTATTTGGGCTAGGTGATATGTGATCCCCACTAAGATGTTGCAGCCAGGTAGCTGGTCAATGTACATCTTCCATCTGCACAGCCTAGGTCTGTGAAACATTAAAAGACTGAGACATCTTATGGCCAACAGTTTTGATGTCCAAACTTAAAGAAGGAACAGAAAGAAAAATATCAAGGTTGTGCTTCGTCTTGAGATGTTTGAAATGCAAATGGAATACAGATACCTGGTTGGAGGTTGGAATGGTGAGAGTAGCCACTGTTTACTACTTGAACCAATCTTTCTAACAGAAACTGGGGTGCTCTGCCTGCCACCTGGACTGACCTTTATCTGTCTCTGCCCCCAGGTGGTGCATACAAGGATAGCTCTCCCTTCATTGCAGTACTGAAATACTGTTCTGATCCTTCCTGCAAAGGGCAAGGGAAACAAAGATCTGGATTAAGCAATCCTGTACCCTAAGCATCCCTTGGCAATGAATTTCTGGGATTCTGCTCTGCCCCCAAATAATGCCTTACACTCTTAGCACTGCTAAGTAGACACTCATGACCTTCTCTGTATTTGTCTCCCCCTAACTTTCTGATTCCCTCCTCTGCTACTCAAGTGCCCCCAGCCATGATCCACTTTGCCACTTGTATGTGGAAAATGAGAGAGCATGAAAGCAGGCTTGGCCACTGGACATAGGATGGATGCACATAGTCTCCTCAGGCATGATAATAAATTCTGCACACTCTGCCTGCCTGCAGGCCCCCAGGGCACCACAGGCAAAGCCAGGCTGTGGAAAACTCAGTTGTCTTATTGGAGGCCACACATCTGGTTCATAGATTGACATCTGCATAGGATAGGTACATAACCATCCTCAGCCAGTATTTTTCATCATCATCGATCCAGAGAAGCACTCTCTAAAGAAGTAAGCATTTCCATAGCCAGGCTGATTCTGGAGCAGCTTGTGTACTGACTTATGGCCCATGGAAAGTCCTGCAGATTTGACATTCTCAGTGGTAACTAAGCAGTGGCCCCGCCACACCATCACATGCAAGAATGCATCCTGGGTCTGCCTGGTCCCATCAAATGAGAGCAGGCATGAGATGGATAGGATGGCAAGAGTGCAGAGGACCAATATATGAAAGAAGGAGGAGATGATTGGCTTCCAGATGACAAAGCATTTCTTGCAGGAACCAAGAAAGAAGGAGGGGTAGGCTTCTGGCAAGCGAATTTGGATTCCAGATGAGATGGGTTATGCCCCAACCAAGACAAAGTTTTGGTACCTACTTCTGTGGTGTAGCCTCCCTCCTCCCCTCTTCAAACTTCACCACCGTTGATTTTCCCTCTTTCTACAGCCAGGCTTTCTCTGGGGACCATGGGACAGAGGGGCCTCATGAATAGGATGCTCTCAGCATCTGCCCCACCTGCTCTCTTTGCCATCCGAGTCCAACCTTTTTCTTTCCTGAACTAAAGGAACTCACACACCTGATCCCCTGGACCCATGGAAGATGGAGGAGAAATTCAGTCCCTGTAGGAGTAGCAACATGCATGGCATGTCGTACAGATTCTCACATCCCAGTCTTGGGTTCATGGTTCCAGGATACATGGGTTGTGGGCATAATTAAATTTTGAGAACCACTTTTTGAAATCCCCATTCATTTGTGTATCAAGCATCTGTCCCTCATCATTTCTTGAGGGACGTATTGAATGAATGCCTCTTCCTTGTCCTGAGATGCATTGAAAAGTCATCTTGTGTTTGTTAGCATCCCTGTGGGAAACCCAAAATGTTATTGGGCCTATGTGGGAGGGACCAATGATGCCTAGAATGTGCATGTCCATCTGCAAGGGCCTGTTCCAGGAGCTGCCAACATTGTCAATACATTGCAAACACTTCCTAGTAGAGGCCCCTGGGGGGAGCACGAAAGCCTTGACATGCACTGGTGTTCCAGAGCCATGATGGGTATAAAACATCTATAACCTTCACCTTTCCCCTTAGCTCCAGAAAGGAGAGTTCCAAAGTGAATTCCATTCATTAATCTATCCCTTGCTGGTCAGAAATCCCAGGAGACCTTTGCATTTTGCCCCTTGCTGGAGAAAGGCTTGGGGCCAGTTCTCAGAAAATCTAGACTGTCTGGCAATAAGTGGACTGCCCCATGCAACATGCTTTCTGTCTGAAGCAAGATCCATGGCTGCTTAGCTCATGGCCCCTCAGGAGACTCTCTGCATTCCCTTTGCGAAGGGATGCTCCAGCGAATGATGAGGCTGGAAGAGGGGAAAAAAGAGAAAGAATGTTCCTCCTGAAACAGTCTAAGGGATAGCCTTGAATCAAAATTCCCATCAAAATGATTCTCCCTGGGGCCCCGGCTATCAGGAATACCAAGAATCATAAGTTGTTACCCGATTAAGCAAAGAATACCCCAAGCACTCCAAGGGAATGCAAGTCAAAGGCAGCTTACCTGCTTTGTTCTGTCCAGGACCTGCTGCCAGCTCAGTCAGTGTCTGCAGCCACAATGAAAGAAAACACATCAGTGGGGCAAAGGTGGCAAGGTCATGGTGAGTTGTCTTTCCTCTTCCACATTTGCCATGTCCTACTCCTCCGTGCTCCCTTACCAAATCTCTTCATAGCAAAGGCCCAAATTTGCACTGGGGTGCTGCAGCCCAATTGGCACAGCACCTTCTCTGAACTCTGAATTTCTAAATTGCGTATGGCCAGGGAGGCTGCCAAGGAGAGTTCCTTCCTGTCCAGTTCCTCCTGTTGCTTTCTCCTTCAAGCTGAGGTTTCACAGAGTAGGTTCAATGTACCTTGAGAAAGCTGGGTCCTCAGAATGGGTCCTTTATTCTGAGCTATAGCTGGATGGTCTTCCCCCAGGAGTCAAGCAAGCTTGGTCTGGATTGAAGGAAGCATTTTGGAATTTTTCTTGTGACAACCACCCTCAGATTCACATCCCTTTCCTTATCCTACTCAGTCCAGAGAGTGGTTTGAGGCCCTGAGCCTCAGGGAGTCCCTAGGATACTGAGGAACTCAGTATTGAATTCTTAATTTTCCTAGGAGGAAAAACTGCTTTTGAATTCTGACTATGGTAGGCTTGAAGCCAAGGGACTGGCCACCTTCAGACCCAGTTTATTTCATAGAAGCCTTTGGGCACATGATATGCCTGGTCTTCACTTATAGTCAGGCAGAGGTCTGAAGAGAATGGAACCTCCCTTGTCCTGGGATTAGGGAAATGGTTAGCAATTCGAGGAGATTCTGTTGGTTTGTGAGCGTCTACAGAAAATTTGTCTTCCTTAAAGGTTTCTTTTGAAAGACAAAAAAAGAATCCTTGGTAGCTGGCTGGCTTGAAGGTTATTAAACAAGACATATATTTAGATAAAGAATTCAGGACCAGATGTGGGCTGTTCAAGCAGGTTCTGTTGGCCAGAAAACCTCTTGAGGCTCCCAAAACAATGGCTATTTGTTTATTACATTGGATGCACACAAAAAGTGGCCAGTAAGACTCCATTGCTGAAGATACAGCATGATGGGAGTGTGACAAAGAAAAATTATGCTGAGACCTTGACCTACAAAGAGACAGCTGAGTTCATGGTTCCAGAGAGCACTATGGAAAGAAATGGTCCCTGAGGTTCTACTACAGATGTGACTTGCTAAAGTTTTAATGCCAAAGTAGAGGTAGTTCAACTGTGGTATGCAGGAAAATTCCAATGGTATAAATGGCTGGCTTGTTGGGGGAGGGCAATAGGACACAGAATTCATATGGCAAGCCTTCTTGACTCCTAGTTTCAGAAGAATTTATAGGCCACAGGAGAAAGCTATTGCCATCCTTTTGTTAAAGAGCTGTGATACTTCAACTGGGACAGTATCCAAGCATTTGTGTTTGTGCCCATAGTATATATGTTGTAATGGTTATTGTTTGTTTAGATGTCTGTCATTCTTAGCATTTGCATTTTCTTAGTAGCATTAAAAGGAGACACCTGAATGAGCCAACAATCTGTTGAAAACAGAAAAAAAAGGTTTCTTTTGAGTAGGTGTTATGTGGTCCCCACAAGGGGGTTGCAGCCATTTAGCTGGTCAATGTACATCTTCCACTTGCCGAGCCTAGGTGTGTGAAACATTCAAACAGTGATACATCATAGGGCCAAGAGATTTGAGGTCCAAACTTAAAGAAGGGACAGAAAGAAAAAAGTCAAGGTTGTGCTTCTTCTGAAGATTAATTTAATGCAAATGGAATACAGATACAAGGTTGGAGGTTGGAATTGTGAGAGTAGCGACACCTTACTACTTGAACCAATCTTCTAAACAGAAACTGGGATGCTCTGCCTCCCACCCGGACTCTCCTTTATCTGTGCCTGCCCTCTGGGGGTGCCTAAAACGATTGCTTTCACTTCATAGCAGTGCTTAAATACAGTTCTAAGCCTTCCTCCAAAGGGCAAGGGAAGCAAAGTCCTGAATTAAGCAAACCTGTACCCTAAGCATCCCTTGGCAATGATATTCAGGGATTCTGGTCTGCCTCCAAAGAAGGCCTTACTCTGTTAGCACTGCTAAATAGACACTCATGTCCCTTCTCTGCATTTGTCTCCCCCTATCTTTCTGATTCCCTCCTCTGTTACTCAATTGCACCCAGCCATGGTCTACTTTGCTACTTGTATGTGGAAAATGAGAGAAAAAGAAAGGATTCTTGGCCACAGGACACAGAATTGAGGCAAGTGGTCTCCTCAGGCGAGACAATAAATTCTGCCCTCTCTGCCTCCTTGAAGGCCCTCAGGGAATCCCAGGCAAAGCTAGGCTGTGGGAAACTCAGTTGTCTTATTGGAGGCCACACATCTGGTTCTCAGATTGACATCTGCATGTGATACGTACTTCACCATCCTCAGCCAGTTGTTTTCATCATCATAGATCCAGAGAGGCACTCTCTGAACAAGTAAGCATTTCCACAGCCAGGCTTTTTCTCAGGCAGCTTATGTGCTGAGTTATGGCCCAAGCAAAGTCCTGCAGAGTGGACATTCTCTGTGGTATCTGAGCAATGGACCGGCCACAGCTTCATCATGTAAGAATGGGTCCTGGTTCTGCCTGGTCAAATTCAAATGAGAGCTGGCATGAGATGGATAGGATGGCAAGAGTGCAGAGGACCATTGTGTGAAAGGAGCAGCAGATTGGCCTCCAGATGACAAGGCAGCTCAGGCATGAACCAAGCAAGAACAAGGGAGAGGCTTAGCCCATGCGAATTGGGATTCCAGATGAGATGTGTGAGGCACCAACAAAGACAAAATTTTGGTACCTACTTCTGTGGTGTAGCCTGTTTCCTCCTCTCTTTGAAATTCACCACTACTGAATTTCCCCTTTCTACAGCCAGGCTCTCTCTGGGGAACATGGACACAGGGTCCTCATGAATAGGATGCTCTCAGCATCGGCCCCCCTATTCTCTTTGCATTACATGTCCAACCTTGCGCTTTCCTGAACTAAAGGCAATGTCACACCTGATCCCCAAGGACCATGGAAGTGGGGGGGGGAAGAAAATCACCCCCTGTTGGAGAGGGAACATGCATGGCTTGTCGTATATAATCTCACATCCCTTTCTTGGATTAATGGTTCCAGGGTACCTGGCTTGTGGACATGATTAAATTTTGAGAAGCACGTTTTGAGATTTGCATTCCTATTTGTATCAGGCATCTGTCAGTCATCTCTTTTTTGAGAGACATATTGCATGAATGACTTTTCATTGTCCCATGATGCATTGACAAATCATGTTTTGTGTGTTAGCATCCCTGTGGGAAGCCAAATATGTTCTCAAATCTATGGGTGAGGGACCAACATGCTTAAAATGTGCATGTCCATCTGGAAAGCCTAAGCTCGGGAGCTGTCAAGAGTGTCAATACATTGCAGACACTTCCTAGTATAGACCCCTGTGGGACAAGAAATCATTGATATGCACTGGAGACCCACAGCCCTGCTGAATATACAACATCTTCCCCTCCACCTTTCCCCTCAACACCAGAAACTGGAGAGTTCCAAGGTGAATTCCATTCCTTAATCTTCCCCTAGGTGGTCAGAAATCCCAGGAAGCCTTTGCATTATGCCCTTTGCTGGAGACAGGCTTGGGGCCAGTTCTCAGATAATCTAGACTGTCTGGCAATAAGTGGACTGCCCCGATCAACATGCTTTTTTTTGTCTGAAGCAAGATCCATGGCTGCTTAGCTCATGGGCCCTCAGGAGACTCTCAGCATTCCCTTTGCCAAGGGTGCTCCAGCAAAGGAAAAGGCTGGAAGAGGGGAAGAAAGACAAAGAATGTTCATGCTGCAACAGTCCAAGGGACAGCCATGAAGCAAAATTCCCATCAAAATGAGTCTCCCTGGAGCCACAGATATCATGAACACCAAGAATAAGAAGTCGTAACATGACTAAGCACAGAACACAGCAAGCACTCGAAGGGGATGCAAGTCAAAGGCAGCTTACCTGCTTTGCTCTGTCCCCAACCTGCTGCCAGCTCAGTCAGTACCTGTGGCCACAATGAAAGGAAACACATCAGTGGAGCAAAGGTGGCAAGGTCATGGTGAGTTGGCTTTTGTCTTCCACATTTGCCATGTCCTACTCGTCCCTGCTTCCTTACCAAATCTCTTCATGGCAAAGGCCCAACCTTGTACTGGGGTGCTGCAGCCCAATTGGCATGGCACCTTCTCTGAACTCTGAATTTCTAAAATTTTTATGGCCAATGAATCTGTCAAGGAGAGCTCTGTCCTGTCCAGTTCCTCCTCTTCCTTTCTCCCTCAAGCTGAGGTTTCACGGAGCATGTTGAATGTACCTGGAGAAATCTGGGCCCATAGAATGGGTCCTCTAGGGTCAGCTATAGTTGGATTCTCTTCCACGAGCAGTCAAGCAAGCTTGGTCTGGATCGAGGTAGCATTTTTGAATTTTGCCTGTGACCCCCTTGAGGTTAACATCGCTTTCCTTATCCCACTCCGTCCAGAGTGGTTTGAGGCCCTGATCCTCAGTGAGTCCCTAGGGTACTGAGTTATACTAAATTTTCCATTGAATTCTTAATTTTCCAGTAGTCAAAACTACTTTTGACCACTGACTATGGTAGGCTTGAACCCAAGGGAGTGGCCACCTTCAGACCCGGTGTATTTCATAAAATCCTTTGGGCACATGGTATGCCTGGTCTTCACTTATAGTCAGGCAGATGTCTGAAGATAATTGAAAATCCCTTGTCCTGGGATTATGGAAATGGATAGCAGTGCCAGGAGATTATATTGGGTGGTCAGCATCTGCTAAAAACCTTCCTTCCTTAAAGGTTTATTTGGGCTAGGTGTTATGTGATCCCCACTAAGATGTTGCAGCCAGGTAACTGGTCAATATATATCTTTCACCTGCACAGCCTAGGTCTGTGAAACATTAAAAGACTGAGACATCTTATGGCCAACAGTTTTGAGGTCCAAACTTAAAGAAGGAACAGAAAGGAAATATCAAGTTTGTGCTTCGTCTTGAGATGTTTGAAATGCAAATGGAATACAGATACCTGGTTGGAGGTTGGAATGGTGAGAGTAGCCACTGTTTACTACTTGAACCAATATTCCTAACAGAAACTGGGGTGCTCTGCCTGCCACCTGGACTGACCTTTATCTATCGCTGCCCCCAGGTGGTGCATACAAGGATAGCTCCCCCTTCATTGCAGTACTGAAATACTGTTCTGACCCTTCCTGCAAAGGGCAAGGGAAACAAAGATCTGGATTAAGCAATCCTGTACCCTAAGCATCCCTTAGCAATGAAATTCTGGGATTCTGCTCTGCCCCCAAATAATGCCTTACACTCTTAGCACTGCTAAGTAGACACTCATGTCCCTACTCTGTATTTGTCTCCCCCTAACTTTCTGATTCCCTCCTCTGCTACTCAAGTGCCCCCATCCATGATTAACTTTGCCACTTTTATGTGGAAAATGAGAGAGCATGAAAGCACCCTTGGCCACTGGACACAGGATGGAGGCACATGGTCTCCTCAGCTGTGATAATAAATTCTGCCCACTCTGCCTGCCTGCAGGCCCCCAGGGCCCCACATGAAAAACCACGCTGTGGAAAACTAAGTTGTCTTATTTGAGGACACACATCTGGTTCTCAGATTGACATCTGCCTAGGATAGGTACATCACCGTCCTCAGCCAGTATTTTTCATCATCATCGATCCAGAGAAGCACTCTCTAAACAAGTAAGCACTTCCATAGCCAGGCAGATTCTAGGGCAGCTTGTGTACTGACTTATGGCCCAAGTAAGTCCTGCAGAGTTGACATTCTCAGTAGTAACTGAGCAGTGGCCCGGCTGCATCATTAAATGGAGGAATGCGTCCTGCATCAGCCTGGTCCAATTCAAATGAGAGCAGGCATGAGATGGATACGATTTCAAGAGTGCAGAGGACCAATATATGAAAGAAGGAGGAGGAGATTGGCTTCCAGATGACAAGGCATTTCATGAACCAAGCAAGAATGAGGGGCAAGCTTCCCCCAAGTGAATTGAGATTCCGGATGAGATGGGTTATGCCCCAACCAGGACAAAGTTTTGGTACCTACTTCTGTGGTGTAGCATCCCTCCTCCCCTCTTCGAACTTCAACACCCTTGATTTTCCCTCTTTCAAGAGCCAGGCTTTCTCTGGGGACCATGGGACAGAGGGGCCTCATGAATAAGATGCTCTCAGCATCTGCCCCGTCTGCTCTCTTTGCCATCCGTGTCCAACCTTTAACTTTCCTAAACTAAAGGCCCTCACACACTTGATTCCTAGGGCCCATGGAAGAGGGAGGAGAAATTCAGCCCCTGTAGAAGTAGCAACATGCATGGCATGTTGAACAGATTCTCACATCCCAATCTTGAGTTCATGATTCCAGGATACATGGGTTGTGGGCATAATTAAAATTTGAGAACCACTTTTTGAAATCCCCGTTCATTTGTGTATCAAGCATCTGTCCCTCATCTTTTCTTGAGGGACGTATTGAATGCGTGTCTCTTCCTTGTCCCGAGATGCATTGAAAAATCATCTTGTGTGTGTTAACATCCCTGTTGGAGACCCAAAATGTTATTGGGCCTATGTGGGAGGGACCAGTAATGCGTAGAATGTGCATGTCCATCTGCAAGGGCCTGTCCCAGGAGCTGCCACCATTGTCAATACATTGCAAACTCTTCATAGTAGAGGCCCCTGAGGGGGGTGGGCAAGAAAGCCTGGACATGCACTGGAGTTCCAGAGCCCTGATGAGCATAAAACATCTATAACCTTCACCTTTCCCCTCAGCTCCAGAAAGGAGAGTTCCAAAGTGAATTCCATTCCTTAATCTATCCCTTGGTGGTCAGAAATCCCAGAAAAACTTTGCATTATGCCCCTTGCTGGAGAAAGGCTTGGGGCCAGTTCTCAGAAAATCTAAACTTTCTGGCAATAAGTGGACTGGCCCATGCAACACGCTTCTTGTCTGAAGCAAGATCCATGGCTGCTTAGCTCGTGGCCCCTCAGGAGACTCTCTGCATTCCCTTTGCCAAGGGATGCTCCAGCGAAAGACAAGGCTGGAAGAGGGGAAAAAGGAGAAACAATGTTCCTCCTGCAACAATCCAAGGTACAGCCATGAAGCAAATTTCCCATCAAAATGACTCTCCCTGGAGCCCCGGATATCAGGAACACCAAGAATCATAAGTTGTTACCCGATTAAGCACAGAATACCCCAAGCACTCCAAGGGAATACAAGACAGAGGCAGCTTACCTGCTTTGCTTTGTCCAGGACCTGCTGCCAGCTCAGTCAGTACCTGCAGCCACAATGAAAGAAAACACATCAGTGGAGCAAAGTTGGCAAGGTCATGGTGAGTTGGCTTTCCTCTTCGACATTTGTCATGTCCTACTTCTCCCTGCTCCCTTACCAAAATTTTCATGGCAAAGGCCCAAACTTGCACTGGGGTGCTGCAGCCCAATTGGCACAGCACCTTCTCTGAACTCTGGATTTCTAAATTGTGCATGGCCAGTGAGGCTGTCAAAGAGAGTTCCTTCCTGTCCAGTTCCTCCTGTTGCTTTCTCCCTCAAGCTGAGGTTTCAAGGAGCATGTTCAATGTACCTTGAGAAAGCTGGGCCCTTAGAACAGGCCCTTTATGCTGAGCTATAGTTGTATGCTCTTCCCCCTGGAGTCAAGGAAGTTTGGTCTGGATCGAAGGTAGCATTTTGTAATTTTGCCAGTGACCCCTCCCCACCAGATCCACATCCTTTTTTATCCTACTCAGTCCAGAGAGTGGTTTGAGTCCCTGATCCTCATGGAGTCCCTAGGGTACTGTGTTCTCCTAAATTTTCCAGTGACTTCTTAATTTTCCTAGGAATCAAAACTGCTTTAAAATTCTGACTATGGTAGGCTTGAAGCCAAGGGACTGGCCACCTTCAGACCCAGTGTATTTCATAGAAGCCTTTGGGCACATGATATGCCTGGACTTCACTTATAGTCAGGCAGACATCTGAAGAGAATGGAACCTCCCTTGTCCTGGGATTACGGAAATGGGGAGCAATTCAAGGAGATTCTGTTGGTTTGTGAGCGTCTACTGAAAAGTTGCCTTCCTTAAAGGTTTCTTTTGAAAGACAAAAAAAGAATCCTTGGCAGCTTGCTGGATTGATGGCTATTAAAGAAGACATAGAGTTAGATAAATAATTCAGGACCAGAGGTGGGCTGTTCAACCAGGTTCTGTTGGCCAGGAAACCTCTTGAGGCTCCCAAAACAAACACTATTTGTTTATTGAATTGGGTGCAGACAAAATGTGGACAGTAAGACTGTACTGCTGAAGATACAGCATGATGGGTGTGTGACAAAGAAAAATTATGCTGAGACCTTGAACTACAAAGAGACAGCCGAGTTCATGGTTCCAGAGAGCATTATGGAAAGAAATGGTCTCAGATGTTACATGCTAAAATTTTAATGCCAAAGTAGAGGTAGTTCAAATGTGGTACCCAGGAAAATTCCAATGGGAATGATGGCTGGCTTGCTGGGGGAGGGCAAGAGGACACAGAACTCATATTACAAGCCTTCTTGACTCCTAGTTGCAGAAGACTTTACAGACCACAGGAGAAAGCTATTGCCATCCTTTTGTTAAAGAGCTGTGATACTCCAACTGAGACAGGATCCAAGCATTTGTATTTGTGCCCATAGTGTATATGTTGTAATGGTTATTGTTTGTTTAAATGTCTGTAATTCTTACCATTTGCGTTTTCTTAGTAGAATTAAAAGGAGACTCCTGAATGAGCCAACAATCTGTTGAAAAACAGGAAAAAAGGATTATTTTGAGTAGGTGTTATGTGGTCTCCACAACGGGGATGCAGCCAAGTAGCTGGTCAATGTACATCTTCCAATTGCAGAGCCTAGGTGTGTGAAACATTCAAACAGTGATATGTCTTAGGGCCAAGATTTGAGGTGAAACTTAAAGAAGGGACAGAAAGAAAAAAAGTCAAGGTTGTGCTTATTCTGAAGAATAATGGAATGCAAATGGAATACAGATACATGGTTGGAGGTTGGAATTGTGAGACTAGCGACACCTTACTACTTGAACCAATCATCTAAACAGAAACGGGATGCTCTACCTCCCACCAGGACAGTCCTTTATCTGTCCCTGCCCCCTGGGGGGTGCCTACAGGATTGCTTTCACTTCATTGCAGTGCTGAAATACTGTTCTAACCCTTCCTCCAAAGGGCAAGGGAAGAAAAGACCTGGATTAAGCAATCCTGTACACTAAGCATCCCTTGGCAATGAAGTTCAGGGATTCTGGTCTGCCCCCAAAGAAGGCCTTACTCTGTTAGCACTGCTAAGTAGACACTCATGTCCCTTCTCTGTATTTGTCTCCACTTAACTTTCTGATTCCCTACTCTGTTACTCAATTGCATCCAGCCATGATCTACTTTGCTACTTGTATGTGGAAAATGTGAGAAAAAGAAATGATTCTTGGCCACAAGACGCAGAATTGAGGCATTGGTCTCCTCAGGTGAGCTAAAAACTCTGCCCACTCTGCCTGCTTGCAGGCCCTTAGGGCATCCCAGGCATAGCCAGGCTGTGGGAAACTCAGATGTCTTATTGGAGGCCACAATCTAGTTCTCAGTTTGACTTCTGCATGTGGTAGGTACTTCATCATCCTCAGCCAGTTGTTTTCATCATCATCGATCCAGAGAGGCACTCTTTGAACAAGTAAGTATTTCCAAAGCCAGGTTGATTCTGGGGCAGCTTATGTTCTGAGTTATGGCCCAAGCAAAGTCCTGCAGAGTGGACATTCTCTGTGGTATCTGAGCAATGGACCGGCCACACCTTCAACATGGAGGAATGTGTACTCCTTCTGCCTGTTCAGATTCAAATGAAAGCTGGCATGAGATGGATAGGATGGCAGGAGTGCAGAGGACCAATGTGGGAAAGAAGGAGGAGCAGATTGGCCTACAGATGAAAAGGCAGCTCACGCATGAACCAAGCAAGAACGAGGGAAAGGCCTCCCCCAGGTGAATTGGGATTCAGATGTGATATGCTAGGCACCAACAAAGACAAAATTTTGGTACCTACTTCTGTGGTATAGCCTCTCTCCTCCCCTCTTGTAAATTCAGCACTACTGAATTTCCTTCTCTCTACAGCGAGGGTGTCTCTAGGGAACATGGGACACACGGTCCTCATGAATAGGATGCTCTCAGCATCGGTGCCCCATTCTCTTTGCATTACATGTCCAACCTTGCACTTTCCTGAACTAAAGGTACTCTCACACCTGATCCCCAGGGCCCATGGAAGTGGGGGGAGAAAATGACACCCTGTAGGAGAGGAAACAAGCATGACTTGTCTTACATAATCTCGCATCCCATACGTGGGTTCATGGTACCATGGTTCATGGGTTGTGGACATGATTAAATTTTGAGAAACACATTTTGAGATTTGCATTCCTATGTGTGTCAGGCATCTATCAGTTTTCACTTTCTTGAGAGACATATTGCATGAATGACTTTTCCTTGTCCCATGATGCATTGACAAATCAAGTTTTGTGTTTTAGCATCCCTGTGGGAGACCAAATATGTTCTCAGATCTATGCGTGAGGGTCCAACATACTTAAAATGTGCGTGTCTATCTGGAAGGCCTAATCTCGGGAGCTGTCAAGAGTGTCAATACATTGCAGACACTTGCTAGTAGAGTCTCCTGAGGGGCAAGAAAGCATCGATACGCCCTGGTGATCGACAGCCCTGCTGAATGTACATCTTACTCTCCACCTTTCCCCTCAACCAGAGAAACTGAAGAGATCCAAGGTGAAGTCCATTCCTTAATCTCCCCATTGTTGGTCAGAAATCCCAGGAGGCCTTTGCATTATGCCCCTTGCTGGAGACAGGCTTGAGGCCGGTTCTCAGAAAATCTAGACTGTCTGGCAATAAGTGAACTGCCCCGATCAACATGCTTTTTTGTCTGAAGCAAGATCCATGGATGCTTAGCTCATGGCCCCTCAGGAGACTCTCTGCATTCCCTTTGCCAAGAGATGCACCAGCAAAGGAAGAGGCTGGAAGAGGGGAAGAAAGACAAAGAATGTTCCTCCTGAAACAGTCCAACGACAGCCATGAAGCAAAATTCCCATCAAAATGACGCTCCCTGGAGCCACAGATATCATGAACATCAAGAATCAGAAGTTGTGACATGACTGAGCATAGAACACAGCAAGCAATCCTAGGGGACGCAAGTGAAAGGCAGCTTACCTGTTTTGCTCTGTCCAGGACCTGCTGCTAGCTCAGTCAGTACCTACAGTCACAATGAAAGAAAACACATCAGTGGAGCAAAGGTGGCAAGGTCATGGTGAGTTGGCTTTTGTCTTCCACATTTGTCATTTCCTACTCTTCCCAGCTTCCTTACCAAATTTCTTCATGGCAAAGGCCCAACCTTGCACTGGGGTGCTGCAGACCAATTGGCACAGCACATTCTCTGAACTCTGAATTTCTAAATTGTGTATGTCCAGTGAGACTGCCAAGGAGACTTCCTTCCTGTCCAGTTCCTCCTGTTGCTTTCTCCCTGAAGCTGAGGTTTCACAGAGCATGTTCAATGTACCTTGAGAAAGCTGGGTCCTCAGAATGGGTCCTTTATGCTGAGCTATAGTTGGATGCTCTTCCCCCTGGAGTCAAGCAAGCTTGGTCTGGATCGAAGGTAGCATTTTAGAATTTTGCTTGTGACAACCACCCCCAGATTCACACCTCTTTCCTTATCCTACACAGTCCAGAGAGTGGTTGAAACCCTGATCCTCAGGGAGTTCCTAGGGAACTGAGTTCTCTTAATTTTTCCATTGAATTCTTAATTTTCCTAGGAGTCAAATCTGCTTTTGAATTCTGACTATGGTAGGCTTGAAGCCAAGTGATTGTCCACATTCAGACCCGGTGTATTTCATAGAAGCCTTTGGGCACATGATATGCCTGGTCCTCACTTATAGTCAGGCAGACTTCTGAAGAGAATGGAACCTCCCTTGTCCTGGGATTAGGGAAATGGGTAGAAATTCAAGGAGATTCTGTTGGTGTGTGAGCATCTACTGAAAACTTGCCTTCCTTAAAGGTTTCTTTTGAAAGACAAAAAAAGAATCCTTGGGAGCTTCCTGGCTTGAAGTTTATTAAATAAGACATATATTTAGATAAAGATTTCAGGACCAGATGTGGGCTGTTCAACCAGGTTCTGTTGGCCAGGAAACCTCTTGTGGCTCCCAAAACAAAGGCTATTTGTTCATTACATTGGGTGCACACAAAAATTGGCCAGTAAGACTCTATTGCTGAAGATACAGCTTGATGGGAGTGTGACAAAGAAAAATTATGCTGAGACCTTGAACTAGAAAGAGACAGCCAAGTTCATGGTTCCAGAGAGAACTATGGAAAGAAATGGTCTCTGAAGTTCTACTACAGATGCGAATTGCTAAAATTTTAATGCCAAAGTAGAGGTAGTTCAACTGTGGTACGCAGGAAACTTCCAATGGAATTTATGGCTGGCTTGTTGGGGGAGGGCAATAGGACACAGAACTCATATTGCAAAACTTCTGGACTCCTAGTTGCAGAAGACTTTATAGGCCACAGGAGCACAAAATTGCCATCCTTTTGTTAAAGAGCTGTGATACTCCAACTGAGACAAGATCCAAGCATTTGTGTTTGTACCCATAGTATATATGTTGTAATGGTTATTGTTTGTTTAGATGTCTGTAATTCTTACCATTTCCATTTTCATAGTAGAATTAAAAGGAGACTCCTGAATGAGCCAACAATCTGTTGAAAACAGAAAAAAAAGTTTCTTTTGAGTAGGTGTTATGTGGTCCCACAACAGGGTTGCAGCCAGTTAGCTGGTCAATGTACATCTTCCACTTACACAGCCTAGGTGTTTGAAACATTCAAATATTGATAAATCTTAGGGCCAAGAGATGTGAGGTCCAAACTTAAAGAAGGGACAGAAAGAGAAAATGTCTAGGTTGTGCTTTTTCCCTAGATTAATGGAATGCAAATGGAATACAGATACATGGTTGGAGGTTGGAATTGTGAGAGTAGCGACACCTTACTACTTGAACCAATCTTCTAAACAGAAACTGGGATGCTCTGCTTCCCACCAGGACTGTCCTTTATCTGTCCCCACCCCCTGGGGGTGAGGACAAGGATTGCTTTCACTTCATTGCAGTGCAGAATTACTGCTCTAACCCTTCCTCCAAAGGGCAAGGGAAGCAAAGACCTGGATTAAGCAATCCTGTACCCTAAGCATCCCTTGGCAATGAAATTCAGGGATTCTGGTCTGCCCCCAAAGAAGGCCTTACTCTGTTAGGACTGCTAAATAGACACTATGTCCCTTGTCTGTATTTGTCTCCCCGTATCTTTCTGAATCCCTACTCTGTTACTCAATTGCACCCAGCCATGGTCTACTTTGATACTTGTATGTGGAAAATGAGAGAAAAAGAAAGGATTCTTGGCCACAGGACACAGAATTGAGGCAAGTGGTCTCCTCAGGTGAGAAAATAAATTCTGCCCACTCTGCCTGCTTGCAGGCCCTCAGGGCATCCCAAGCAAAGCCAGGCTGTTGGAAACACAGTTGTCTTATTGGAGGCCACACATCTGGTTCTCAGATTGACATCTGCATGTGGTAGGTACTTCACCATCCTCAGCCAGTTGTTTTCATCATTATCAATGCAGAGAGGCACTCTCTGAACAAGTGAGCATTTCCATAGCCAGGCTGATTCTGGGGCAGCTTGTGTTCTGAGTTATGGCCCAAGCAAAGTCCTGCAGAGTGGACATTCTCTGTGGTATCTGAGCAATGGACTGGCCACACGTTCAACATGGAGGAATGCGTACTGGTTCTGCCTGTTCCCATTCAAATGAAAGCTGGCATGAGATGGATGGGATGGCAAGAGTGCAGAGGACCAATGTGTGAAAGAAGGAGGAGCAGATTGGCCTACAGATGACAAGGCAGCTCATGCATGAACCAAGCAAGAACAAGGGACAGGCTTCCCCTAGATGAATTGGGATTCAGATGTGATGTGCTAGGCACCAAAAAAGACAAAATTTTGGTGCCTACTTCTGTGCTGTCGCCTCTCTCCTCCCCTCTTCGAAATTCACCACTACTGAATTTCTTTCTTTCTACAGCCAGGCTGTCTCTCGGGAACATGGGACTCATTGTCCTCATGAATAGGATGCTCTCAGCATTGGTCCCCAATTCTCTTTGCATTACATGTCCAAACTTGCACTTTCCTGAACTAAAGGCACTCTCACACCTGATCCCCAGGGCCCATGGAAAGGGGGAAGAAAATCACACCCTGTAGGAGAGGAAACACGCATGTCTTGTCGTACATAATCTCGCATCCCTTTCTTGGGTTCCTGGTTCCATGGTTCATGGGTTGTGGACATGATTAAATTTTGAGAAGCACATTTTGAGATTTGCATTCCTATGTGTGTCAGGCATCTGTCAGTCGTCACTTTCTTGAGAGACATATTGCATGAATGCCTTTTCCTTGTCCCATAACGCATTGACAATCATGTTTTGTGTGTTAGCATCCCTGTGGGAGACCAAACATATTCTCAGATCTATGCGTGAGCATCCAACTTCCTTAAAATGTGCATGTCCATCTGGAAGGCCTAATCTCGGGAGCTGTCAAGGGTGTCAATACATTGCAGACACTTCCTAGTAGAGTCTCCTGAGGGGCAAGAAAGCATCGATATGCACTGGTGATCCACAGCCCTGCTGAATATACGTCCTCACCTCCACCTTTCCCCTCAACTACAGAAACTGAAGAGATCGAGGTGAATTCCATTCCTTAATCTCCCCGTTGTTGGTCAGAAATCCCAGGAGGCCTTTGCATTATGCCCCTTGCTGGAGACAGGCTTGTGGCCAGTTCTCAGAAAATCTAGACTGTCTGGCAATAAGTGGACTGCCCCGATCAACATGCTTTTTTGTCTGAAGCAAGATCCATGGATGCTTAGCTCATGGCCCCTCAGGAAACTCTCTGCATTCCCTTTGCCAAGGGATCACCCAGCAAAGGAAAAGTCTGTGCAGAGGGGAAGAAAGACAAAGAATGTTTCCTCCTGAAACAGTCCAACGACAGCCATGAAGCAAAATTCCATCAAAATGACACTCCCTGGAGCCACAGATATCATGAACATCAAGAATCAGAAGTTGTGACTGACTGAGACATAGAACACCGCAACTCATCCTATGGGGACGCATGAAGGCAGCTACCTGTTTTGCTCTGTCCAGGACCTGCTGCTAGCTCAGTCAGTACCTACAGTCACAATGAAAGAAAACACATCAGTGGAGCAAAGGTGGCAAGGTCATGGTGAGTTGGCTTTTGTCTTCCACATTTGTCATTTCCTACTCTTCCCAGCTTCCTTACCAAATTTCTTCATGGCAAAGGCCCAACCTTGCACTGGGGTGCTGCAGACCAATTGGCACAGCACATTCTCTGAACTCTGAATTTCTAAATTGTGTATGCCAGTGAGACTGCCAAGGAGAATTCCTTCCTGTCCAGTTCCTCTGTTGCTTTCTCCTAAGCTGAGGTTTCACAGAGCATGTTCAATGTACCTTGAGAAAGCTGGGTCCTCAGAATGGGTCTTTATGCTGAGCTATAGTTGGATGCTCTTCCCCTGGAGTCAAGCAAGCTTGGTCTTATCGAAGGTAGCATTTTTGAATTTTGCTTGTGACAACACCCCAGATTCACATCTCTTTCCTTATCCTACACAAGTCCAGAGAGTTGTTGAAACCCTGATCCTCAGGGAAGTCCCTAGGGAACTGAGTTCTCTTAATTTTTCCATTGAACTCTTAATTTTCCTAGAGTCAAATCTGCTTTTGAATTCTACTATGGTAGTGCTTGAAGCCAAGGGACTGGCCACCTTCAGACCCGGTGTATTTTATAGAAGCCTTTGGGAACATGATATGCCTGGTCCTCATTTAAAGTCAGGCAGGTCTTCTGAAGAGAATGGAACCTCCCTTGCCCTGGGATTAGGCAAGTGGGTAGAACTTCAAGGAGATTCTGTTGGTGTGTGAGCATCTAATGAAAACTTGCCTTCCTTAAAGGTTTCTTCTGAAAGACAAAAAAAGAATCCTTGGCAGCTTCCTCGCTTGAAGTTATTAAATAAGACATATATTTTAGATAAAGATTCAGGACCAGATGTGGGCTGTTCAACCAGGTTCTGTTGGCCAGGAATCCTCTTGAGGCTCCGAAACACGGCTCATTTTTTTTATTACATTGGGGCACAAAAAGTGGCCAGTAAGACTCTATTGCTGGAGATACAGCATGATGGGAGTGTGACAAAGAAAAATTATGCTGAGACCTTGAACTAGAAAGAGACAGCTAAGTTCATGGTTCCAGAGAGAACTATGGAAAGAAATGGTCTCTGAAGTTCTACTACAGATGCGACTTGCTAAAATTTAATGCCAAAGTAGAGGTAGGTCAACTGTGGTACGCAGGAAAATTCGAATGGAATTTATGGCTGGCTTGTTGGGGGAGGGCAATAGGATACAGAACTCATATTGCAAGCCTTCTGGTCTCCTAGTTGCAGAAGACTTTATAGGCCACAGGAGCACACTCTTGTCTTCCTTTTGTTAAAGAGCTGTGATACTCCAACTGAGAGACGATCGAAGCATTTGTGTTTATGCCCATAGTATATATGTTGTAATGGTTATGGTTTGTGTAGATGCCCGTAATTCTTACCATTTCCGTTTTCATAGTAGAATTAAAAGGAGACTCCTGAATGAGCCAACACTTAAGAAACAGAAAAAAAAAAAAGTTTCTTTTGAGAAGTGTTATGTGGTCCCACAACGGAGTTGCAGGCAGTTAGCTGGTCAATGTACATCTTCCACTTCACAGCCTAGGTGTTTGAAACATTCAAATAGTTGATAATCTTAGGGCCAAGAGATTGAGGTCCAAACTTAAAGAGGGACAGAAAGAAAAATGTCTAGGTTGTGCTTTTTCCCTAGATTAATGGAATGCAAATGGAATACAGATACATGGTTGGAGGTTGCAATTGTGAGAGTAGCGACAACTTACTACTTGAACCAATCTTCTAAACAGAAACGGGGCTGCTCTGCCTCCCAGCAGGACTGTCCTTTATCTGTCCCCGCCTCCTGGGGGTGCGGACAAGGATTGCTTTCACTTCATTGCAGTGCTGAATTACTGTTCTAGCCCTTCCTCCAAAGGGCAAGGGAAGCAAAGACCTGGATTAAGCAATCCTGTACCCTAAGCATCCCTTGGCAATGAAATTCAGGGATTCTGGTCTACCCCCAAAAAAGGCCTTACTCTGTTAGGACTGCTAAATACATACTATGTCCCTTGTCTGTATTTGTCTCCCCCTATCTTTCTGATTCCCTACTCTGTTACTCAAGTGCACCCAACCATGATCTACTTTGATACTTGTGTGTGGAAAATGAGAGAAAAAGAAAGGATTCTTGGCCACAGGACACAGAATTGAGGCAAGTGGTCTCTTCAGGTTACATAATGTATTCTGCCCACTCTGCCTGCTTGCAGGCCCTCAGGGCATCCCAGGCAAAGCCAGGCTGTTGGAAACACAGTTGTCTTATTGGAGGCCACACATCTGGTTCTCAGATTGACATCTGCATGTGGTAGGTACTTCACCGTCCTCAGCCAGTTGTTTTCATCATCATCGATCCAGAGAGGCACTCTCTGAACAAGTAAGCATTTCCACAGCCAGGCTGATTCTGGGGCAGCTTATGGTCTGAGTTATGACCCAAGAAAAGTCCTGCAGAGTAGACATTCTCTGTGGTATCTGAGTAATGGACCGGCCACACGTTCAAAATGGAGGAATGCATACTGGTTCTGCCTGTTCCCATTCAAATGAAAGCTGGCATGAGATGGATAAGATGGCAAGAGTGCAGAAGCCCAATGTGTGAAAGAAGGAGGAGCAGATTGGCCTACAGATGACAAGGCAGCTCACGCATGAACCAAGCAAGAACGAGGGAAAGGCTTCCCCCAGGTGAATTGGGATTCAGATGTGATGTGCTAGGCACCAACAAAGACAAAATTTTGGTACCTACTTCTGTGCTGTAGCCTCTCTCAGCCCCTCTTCGAAATTCACCACTACTGAATTTCCTTCTTTCTACAGCCAGGCTGTCTCTCAGGAACATGGGACACAGTGTCCTCATGAATAGGATGCTCTCAGCATCGGTCCCCAATTCTCTTTGCATTACATGTCCAAACTTGCACTTTCCTGAACTAAAGGCACTCTCACACCTGATCCCCAGGGCCCATGGAAGGGGGGAAGAAAATCACACCCTGTAGGAGAGGAAACATGCATGGCTTGTCCTACATAATCTCGCATCCCTTTCTTGGGTTCCTGGTTCCATGGTTCATGGGTTGTGGACATGATTAAATTTTGAGAAGCACATTTTGAAATTTGCATTCCTATGTGTGTCAGGCATCTTTCGAGTCGTCACTTTCTTGAGAGACATATTGCATGAATGCCCTTTCCTTGTCCCATGACGCATTGACAAATCATGTTTTGTGTGTTAGCATCCCCGTGGGAGACCAAATATATTCTCAGATCTATGGGTGAGGGTCCAACTTCCATAAAATGTGCATGTCCATCTGGAATGCCTAATCTTGGGAGCTGTCAAGGGTGTCAATACATTGCAGACACTTCCTAGTAGAGTCTCCTGAGGGCCAAGAAAGCATCCATATGCACTGGTGATCCACAGCCCTGCTGAATGTACGTCTTCCCGTCCACCTTTCCCCTCAACTAGAGAAACTGAAGAGATCCTAGGTGAATTCCATTCCTTAATCTCCCCGTTGTTGGTCAGAAATCCCAGGAGGCCTTTGCATTATGCCCCTTGCTGGGGACAGGCTTGTGGTCAGTTCTCAGAAAATCTAGACTGTCTGGCAATAAGTGGACTGCCCCGATCAACATGCTTTTTTGTCTGAAGCAAGATCCATGGATGCTTAGCTAATGGCCCCTCAGGTGACTCTCTGCATTCCCATTGCCAAGGGATGCTCCAGCGAAGGAAAAGGCTGGCAGAGGGGAAGAAAGACAAAGAATGTTCCTCCTGAAACAGTCCAACGACAGCCATGAAGCAAAATTCACATCAAAATGACGCTCCCTGGAGCCACAGATATCATGAACATCAAGAATCAGAAGTTGTGACATGACTGAGCATAGAACACAGCAAGCAATCCTAGGGGACGCAAGTGAAAGGCAGCTTACCTGTTTGCTCTGTCCAGGACCTGCTGCTAGCTCAGTCAGTACTACAGTCACAATGAAAGAAAACACATCAGTGGAGCAAAGGTGGCAAGGTCATGGTGAGTTGGCTTTTGTCTTCCACATTTGTCATTTCCATACCTTCCCGCTTCCTTACCAAATTTCTTCATGGCAAAGGCCCAACCTTGCACTGGGGTGCTGCAGACCAATTGGCACAGCACATTCTCTGAACTCTGAATTTCTAAATTGTGTATGGCCAGTGAGACTGCCAAGGAGACTTCCTTCCTGTCCAGTTCCTCCTGTTGCTTTCTCCCTCAAGCTGAGGTTTCACAGAGCATGTTCAATGTACCTTGAGAAAGCTGGGTCCTCAGAATGGGTCCTTTATGCTGAGCTATAGTTGGATGCTCTTCCCCCTGGAGTCAAGCAAGCTTGGTCTGGATCGATGGTAGCATTTTGGAATTTTGCTTGTGACAAATACCCCCAGATTCACATCTCTTTCCTTATCCTACACAGTCCAGAGAGTTGTTGAAACCCTGATCCTCAGGGAGTCCCTAGGGAACTGAGTTCTCTTAATTTTTCCATTGAATTCTTAATTTTCCTAGAGTCAAATCTGCTTTTGAATTCTGACTATGGTATGCTTGAAGCCAAGGGACTGGCCACCTTCGCCAGTGTTTTGTGCTGTTTTTTGTGGTTTTTTTTCACAACCACAACTTGTAAGCTGATACTTTAAGAACTTTGGTGACATGATATGCCTGTCCTCATTAAAGTCAGGCAGCTTCTGAAGAGAATGGAACCTCCCTTGTCCTGGGATTAGGCAAGTGGGTAGAATTCAAGGAGATTCTGTTGGTGTGTGAGCATCTAATGAAAACTTGCCTTCCTTAAAGGTTCTTCTGAAAGACAAAAAAGAATCCTTGGCAGCTTCCTGGCTTGAAGTGTATTAAATAAGACATATATTTTGATAAAGATTTCAGGACCAGATGTGGGCTGTTCAACCAGGTTCTGTTGGCCAGGAATCCTCTTGAGGCTCCGAAAACAAAGGCTATTTTTTTATTACATTGGGTGCACCACAAATAGTGCCAGTAGACTCTATTGCTGAAGATACAGCATGATGGGAGTGTGACAAAGAAAAATTATGCTGAGACCTTGAACTAGAAAAGACAGCTACCGTTCATGGTGCCAGAGAGCACATGAATTGGAAAGAAATGGTCTCTGAAGTTCTACTACAGATGCGACTTGCTAAAATTTAATGCCAAAGTAGAGGTAGGTCAACTGTGGTACGCAGGAAAATTCGAATGGAATTTATGGCTGGCTTGTTGGGGGAGGGCAATAGGACACAGAACTCATATTGCAAGCCTTCTGGACTCCTAGTTGCAGAAGACTTTATAGGCCACAGGAGCACACTCTTGTCTTCCTTTTGTTAAAGAGCTGTGATACTCCAACTGAGAGAAGATCGAAGCATTTGTGTTTATGCCCATAGTATATATGTTGTAATGGTTATTGTTTGTTTAGATGCCCGTAATTCTTACCATTTCCGTTTTCATAGTAGAATTAAAAGGAGACTCCCGAATGAGCCAACAATCTGTTGAAAACAGAAAAAAAAAGTTTCTTTTGAGTAAGTGTTATGTGGTCCCACAACGGAGTTGCAGGCAGTTAGCTGGTCAATGTACATCTTCCACTTGCACAGCCTAGGTGTTTGAAACATTCAAATATTGATAAATCTTAGGGCCAAGAGAGTGATGGTCCAAACTTAAAGAAGGACAGAAAGAGAAAAATGTCTAGGTTGTGCTTTTTCCCTAGATTAATGGAATGCAAATGGAATACAGATACATGTTGGAGGTTGGCAATTGTGAGAGTAGCGACACTTACTACTTGAACCATCTTCTAAACAGAAACGGGGCTGCTCTGTCCCAGCAGGACTGTCCTTTATCTGTCCCCGCCTCCTGGGGTGTGACATGGATGCTTTCACTTCATTGCAGTGCTGAATTACTTTCTAACCTTCCTCCAAAGGGCAAGGGAAGCAAAGACTGGATTAAGCAATCCTGTACCTAAGCATCCCTTGGCAATGAAATTCAGGGATTCTGGTCTACCCCCAAAAAAGGCCTTACTCTGTTAGGACTGCTAAATAGATTCTATGTCCCTTGTCTGTATTTGTCTCCCCCTATCTTTCTGATTCCCTACTCTGTTACTCAATTGCACCCAGCCATGATCTACTTTGATACTTGAGTGTGGAAAATGAGAGAAAAAGAAAGGATTCTTGGCCACAGGACACAGAATTGAGGCAAGTGGTCTCTTCAGGTTAGATAATGTATTCTGCCCACTCTGCCTGCTTGCAGGCCCTCAGGGCATCCCAGGCAAAGCCAGGCTGTTGGAAACACAGTTGTCTTATTGGAGGCCACACATCTGGTTCTCAGATTGACATCTGCATGTGGTAGGTACTTCACCGTCCTCAGCCAGTTGTTTTCATCATCATCGATCCAGAGAGGCACTCTCTGAACAAGTAAGCATTTCCACAGCCAGGCTGATTCTGGGGCAGCTTATGGTCTGAGTTATGACCCAAGAAAAGTCCTGCAGAGTAGACATTCTCTGTGGTATCTGAGTAATGGACCGGCCACACGTTCAAAATGGAGGAATGCATACTGGTTCTGCCTGTTCCCATTCAAATGAAAGCTGGCATGAGATGGATAAGATGGCAAGAGTGCAGAAGCCCAATGTGTGAAAGAAGGAGGAGCAGATTGGCCTACAGATGAAAGGCAGCTCACGCATGAACCAAGCAAGAACGAGGGAAGGCTTCCCCCAGGTGAATTGGATTCAGATGTGATGTGCTAGGCACCAACAAAGACAAAATTTTGGTACCTACTTCTGTGCTGTAGCCTCTCTCCCCCTCCTTCGAAATTCCACCCTACTGAATTCCTTCTTTCTACAGCCAGGCTGTCTCTCGGAACATGGGACACAGTCCTCATGATAGGATGCTCTCAGCATCGGTCCCCAATTCTCTTTGCATTACATGTCCAAACTTGCACTTTCCTGAACTAAAGGCACTCTCACACCTGATCCCCAGGGCCCATGGAAGGGGGGAAGAAAATCACACCCTGTAGGAGAGGAAACATGCATGGCTTGTCCTACATAATCTCGCATCCCTTTCTTGGGTTCCTGGTTCCATGGTTCATGGGTTGTGGACATGATTAAATTTTGAGAAGCACATTTTGAAATTTGCATTCCTATGTGTGTCAGGCATCTTTCAGTCGTCACCTTCTTGAGAGACATATTGCATGAATGCCCTTTCCTTGTCCCATGACGCATTGACAAACATGTTTTGTGTGTTAGCATCCCCGTGGGAGACCAAATATATTCTCAGATCTATGGTGAGGTCCAACTTCCTAAAATGTGCATGTCCATCTGGAAGCCTAATCTTGGGAGCTGTCAAGGGTGTCAATACATTGCAGACACTTCCTAGTAGAGTCTCCTGAGGGCCAAGAAAGCATCCATATGCACTGGTGATCCACAGCCCTGCTGAATGTACGTCTTCCCGTCCACCTTTCCCCTCAACTAGAGAAACTGAAGAGATCCTAGGTGAATTCCATTCCTTAATCTCCCCGTTGTTGGTCAGAAATCCCAGGAGGCCTTTGCATTATGCCCCTTGCTGGGGACAGGCTTGTGGTCAGTTCTCAGAAAATCTAGACTGTCTGCAATAGTGGACTGCCCCGACAACATGCTTTTTTGTCTGAAGCAAGATCCATGGATGCTTAGCTATGGCCCCTCAGGGACTCTCTGCTTCCTTGCCAAGGGATGCTCCAGCGAAGAAAAGGCTGGCAGAGGGAAGAAAGACAAGAATGTCCTCCTGAAACAGTCCAAGGACAGCCATGAAGCAAAATTCACATCAAAATGACCTCCCTGGAGCCACAGATATCATGAACATCAGAGAATCAGAAGTTGTGACATGATTGAGCATAGAACACAGCAAGCACTCCTAGGGGACGCAAGTGAAAGGCAGCCTACCTGCTTTGCTCTGTCCAGGACCTGCTGCTAGCTCAGTCAGTACCTAAGGTCACAATGAAAGAAAACACATCAGTGGAGCAAAGGTGGCAAGGTCATGGTGAGTTGGCTTTTGTCTTCCACATTTGTCATTTCCTACTCTCCCAGCTTCCTTACCAAATTTTTCATGGCAAAGGCCCAAACCTTCACTGGGGTGCTGCAGCCAATTGGCACAGCACTTCTCTGAACTCTGAATTTCAAATTGTGTATGGCCAGTGAGACTGCAAGGAGATTCCTTCCTGTCCAGTTCCTCCTGTTGCTTTCTCCCTAAGTGAGGTTTCACAGAGCATGTTCAAGTACCTTGAGAAAGCTGGGTCCTCAGAATGGTCCTTTATGCTGAGCTATAGTTGGATGCTCTTCCCCTGGAGTCAAGCAAGCTTGGTCTGGATCGAGGTAGCATTTTGGAATTTTGCTTGTGACAAATACCCCCAGATTCACATCTCTTTCCTTATCCTACACAGTCCAGAGAGTTGTTGAAACCCTGATCCTCAGGGAGTCCCTAGGGAAATGAGTTCTCTTAATTTTTCCATTGAACTCTTAATTTTCCTAGAGTCAAATCTGCTTTTGAATTCTGACTATGGTAGCTTGAAGCCAAGGGACTGGCCACCTTCCGACCCGGTGTATTTTATAGAAGCCTTTGGGACATGATATGCCTGGTCCTCACTTAATAGTCAGGCAGCTTCTGAAGAGAATGGAACCTCCCTTGTCCTGGGATTAGGAATGGGTAGAATTCAAGGAGATTCTGTTGGTGTGTGAGCATCTACTGAAAACTTGCCTTCCTTAAAGGTTTCTTTGAAAGACAAAAAAAAAAAAGAATCCTTGGAGCTTCCTGGCTTGAATGTATTAAATAAGACATATATTTTAGATAAAGAATTCAGGACCAGATGTGGGCTGTTCAACCAGGTTCTGTTGGCCAGGAACCTCTTGAGGCTCCAAACAAAGGCTATTTTTTTTATTACATTGGGTGCACACAAATAGTGGCCAGTAAGCCTATTGCTGAAGATACAGCATGATGGGAGTGTGACAAAGAAAAATTATTGCTGAGACCTTGAACTAGAAAGAGACAGCCTACGTTCATGTTCCAGAGAGAACTATGGAAAGATGGTCTGAAGTTCTACTACAGATGCGATTGCTAAAATTTAATGCCAAAGTAGAGGTAGTCAACTGTGGTACCAGGAAAATTCAATGGAATTTATGGCTGGCTTGTTGGGGGAGGGCAATAGGATACAGAACTCATATTGCAAGCCTTCTGGACTCCTAGTTGCAGAAGACTTTATAGGCCACAGGAGCACACTCTTGTCTTCCTTTTTTAAAGAGTGTGATACCTCAACTGAGAAGAAGATCGAAGCATTTGTGTTTTGCCCATAATATTGTTGTAATTAGTGTTTGTTAATGTTGTGTCTTTTTATCCATTTATGTTTTATTAGAATTAAAAGGAGACTCCCGAATGAGCCAACAATCTGTTGAAAACAGAAAAAAAAAGTTTCTTTTGAGTAAGTGTTATGTGGTCCCACAACGGAGTTGCAGGCAGTTAGCTGGTCAATGTACATCTTCCACTTGCACAGCCTAGGTGTTTGAAACATTCAAATATTGATAAATCTTAGGGCCAAGAGATGTGAGGTCCAAACTTAAAGAAGGGACAGAAAGAGAAAATGTCTAGTTGTGTTTTTCCCTAGATTAATGGAATGCAATGGAATACAGATACATGGTTGGAGGTTGCAATTGTGAGAGTAGCGACAACTTACTACTTGAACCATCTTCTAAACAGAAACTGGGGTGCTCTGCCTCCCAGCAGGACTGTCTTTATCTGTCCCCGCCCCTGGGGGTGTGGACAGGATTGCTTTCACTTCATTGCAGTGCTGAATTACTGTTCTACCCTTCCTCCAAAGGGCAAGGGAAGCAAAGACCTGGATTAAGCAATCCTGTACCCTAAGCATCCCTTGGCAATGAAATTCAGGGATTCTGGTCTCCCCCAAAAAAGGCCTTACTCTGTTAGGACTGCTAAATACAACTATGTCCTTGTCTGTATTTGTCTCCCCCTATCTTTCTGATTCCCTACTCTGTTACTCAAGTGCACCCAACCATGATCTACTTTGATACTTGTGTGTGGAAAATGAGAGAAAAAGAAAGGATTCTTGGCCACAGGACACAGAATTGAGGCAAGTGGTCTCTTCAGGTTAGATAAAGTATTCTGCCCACTCTGCCTGCTTGCAGGCCCTCAGGGCATCCCAGGCAAAGCCAGGCTGTGGAAACACAGTTGTCTATTGGAGGCCACACATCTGTTCTCAGATTGACATCTGCATGTGGTAGGTACTTCACCGTCCTCAGCCAGTTGTTTTCATCATCATCGATCCAGAGAGGCACTCTCTGAACAAGTAAGCATTTCACAGCCAGGCTGATTCTGGGGCAGCTTATGGTCTGAGTTATGCCCAAGAAAAGTCCTGCAGAGTAGACATTCTCTGTGGTATCTGAGTAATGGACCGGCCACACGTTCAAAATGGAGGAATGCTACTGGTTCTGCTGTTCCCATCAAATGAAAGTGGCATGAGATGGATAAAGGCAAGAGTGCAGAAGCCCAATGTGTGAAGAAGGAGGAGCAGATTGGCTCCAGATGACAAGGCATCAGCATGAACCAAGCAAGAACGAGGGACAGGTTCCCCCAGGTGAATTGGATTCAGATGTGATGTGCTAGGCACCAAAAAGACAAAATTTTGGTACCTACTTCTGTGCTGTAGCCTCTCTCCCCCTCTTCGAAATTCACCACTACTGAATTTCCTTCTTTCTACAGCCAGGCTGTCTCTCGGAACATGGGACACAAGTCCTCATGAATAGGATGCTATCAGCATGGTCCCCAATTCTCTTTGCATTACATGTCCAAACTTGCACTTCCTGAACTAAAGCACTCTCACACCTGATCCCCAGGGCCCATGGAAGGGGGGAAGAAAATCACACCCTGTAGGAGAGGAAACAGATGGCTTGTCTACATAATCTCGCATCCCTTTCTTGGGTTCCTGGTTCATGGTTCATGGGTTGTGGACATGATTAAATTTTAGAAGCACATTTTGAATTTGCATTCCTATGTGTGTCAGGCATCTTCAGTTCACTTTCTTGAGAGACATATTGCATTAATGCCTTTTCCTTGTCCCATACGCATGACAATCATGTTTTGTGTGTTAGCATCCCCGTGGGAGACCAAACATATTCTCAGATCTATGGTGAGGGTCCAACTTCCTAAAATGTGCATGTCCATCTGGAAGCCTAACTCGGGAGCTGTCAAGGTGTCAATACATTGCAGACACTTCCTAGTAGAGTCTCCTGAGGGCCAAGAAAGCATCCATATGCACTGGTGATCCACAGCCCTGCTGAATGTACTCTTCCCTCCACCTTTCCCCTCACTACAGAAACTGAAGAGATCCAGGTGAATTCCATTCCTTAATCTCCCCTTGTGGTCAGAAATCCCAGGAGCCTTGCCTATCCCCTTGCTGGGGACAGGCTTGTGGCAGTTCTCAGAAAATCTAGACTGTCTGGCAATAAGTGGACTGCCCCGATCAACATGCTTTTTTGTCTGAAGCAAGATCCATGGATGCTTAGCTAATGGCCCCTCAGGTGACTCTCTGCATTCCTTGCCAAGGGATCTCCGCGACAGGAAAAGCTGGAGAGGGAAGAAAGAAAAGATGTTCCTCCTGAAACAGCCAACGACAGCCCATGAAGCAAAATTCACATCAAAATGACCTCCCTGGAGACACAGATATCATGAACATGAAGAATAAGAAGTTGTGACATGACTGTAGCATAGACACAGCAGCATCCTAGGGGACGAAGTAAAGGCAGCTACCTGCTTTGCTCTGTCCAGGACCTGCTGCTAGCTCAGTCAGTACCTAGGTCACAATGTAAGAAAACAGCATCAGTGGAGCAAAGGTGGCAAGAGTCATGGTGAGTTGGCTTTTGTCTTCCACATTTGTCATTTCCTTGGCTTTACAAATAGATCCCGAGTTACCTGCAGGAATCCTCTATAAATGGCCGCAGACCAAATCTCTTCATGGCAAGGCCCAACCTTCACTGGGTGCTGCAGACCAATTGCACAGCATCATTCTCTAACTCTGAATTTCTAATTGTGTTATGGCCAGTGGCCAGACTAGCGCGATCAGGAGATATCTGCATCCATCCTGTCCTAGATTCACTACACTGATTCTTTCTCCCTCAAGCTGAGGTTTACAAGAAGCATCGTTCACAATTGTACCTTGGAGAAACCTTGGGCTCCTCAGAATGTCGGTCTTTATGGCTGAGCCTATAGTTGGATTCGCTTCTTCCCCCTAGGTAGTCAAGCAAGCTTGGTCTGGTTAGAGGTAGCATTTTGGACATCTTGCTTGTGACAAATACCCCCAGATTCACATCTCTTTCCTTATCCTACACAGTCCAGAGAGTTGTTGAAACCCTGATCCTCAGGGAGTCCCTAGGGAAATGAGTTCTCTTAATTTTTCCATTGAACTCTTAATTTTCCTAGGAGTCAAATCTGCTTTTGAATTCTGACTATGGTATGCTTGAAGCCAATGGACTGGCCACCTTCAGACCCGGTGTATTTTATAGAAGCCTTTGGGAACATGATATGCCTGGTCCTCACTTAAAGTCAGGCAGGCTTCTGAAGAGAATGGAACCTCCCTTGTCCTGGGATTAGGCAAGTGGGTAGAACTTCAAGGAGATTCTGTTGGTGTGTGAGCATCTAATGAAAACTTGCCTTCCTTAAAGGTTTCTTCTGAAAGACAAAAAAAGAATCCTTGGCAGCTTCCTGGCTTGAAGCGTATTAAATAAGACATATATTTTGATAAAGATTTCAGGACCAGATGTGGGCTGTTCAACCAGCTTCTGTTGGCCAGGAATCCTCTTGAGGCTCCGAAAACAAAGGCTATTTTTTTTATTACATTGGGTGCACACAACTATAGTGGCCCGTAAGACTTATGCTGCAGAACAGCATGATGGGTGAGTTGACCAAAGACAGAAAAATTATGCTGAGACCTTGCACTGCAAATCAACAGGTGATCTTCATGGTGTCAGAGGGCACTATGCAAATTGCTAGAAGAAATGGTCTCTGAAGTTCTACTACAGATGCGAATTGCTAAAATTTAATGCCAATGTAGAGGTAGGTCAACTGTGGTACGCAGGAAAATTCGAATGGAATTTATGGCTGGCTTGTTGGGGGAGGGCAATAGGATACAGAACTCATATTGCAAGCCTTCTGGTCTCCTAGTGCAGAAGACTTTATAGGCTACAGGACCCACTCTGTCTGCCTCTTTGTTCAAGCGCTGTGAATCCAACTGAGGAGACGATCGAAGTATTTGTGTTTATTCCCATAGTATATATGTTGTAATGGTTATGGTTTGTGTAGATGCCCGTAATTCTTACCATTTCCGTTTTCATAGTAGAATTAAAAGGAGAACTTCCCCGGCGGAATGGAGCCAACCATCCTCGTTGAAAACAGAACAAAAAAGTTTCTTTTGAGTAAGTGTTATGTGGTCCCACAACGGGGTTGCAGGCAGTTAGCTGGTCAATGTACATCTTCCACTTGCACAGCCTAGGTGTTTGAAACATTCAAATATTGATAAATCTTAGGGCCAAGAGATGTGAGGTCCAAACTTAAAGAAGGGACAGAAAGAGAAAATGTCTAGGGTTGTGCTTTTCTTCCTGAGATGAAAGGAATGCAAATGGAATACAGATACATGGTTGGAGGTTGCAATTGTGAGAGTAGCGACAACTTACTACTTGAACCAATCTTCTAAACAGAAACGGGGCTGCTCTGCCTCCCAGCAGGACTGTCCTTTATCTGTCCCCGCCTCCTGGGGGTGCGGACATGGATTGCTTTCACTTCATTGCAGTGCTGAATTACTGTTCTAGCCCTTCCTCCAAAGGGCAAGGGAAGCAAAGACCTGGATTAAGCAATCCTGTACCCTAAGCATCCCTTGGCAATGAAATTCAGGGATTCTGGTCTACCCCCAAAAAAGGCCTTACTCTGTTAGGACTGCTAAATACATACTATGTCCCTTGTCTGTATTTGTCTCCCCCTATCTTTCTGATTCCCTACTCTGTTACTCAATTGCACCCAGCCATGATCTACTTTGATACTTGTGTGTGGAAAATGAGAGAAAAAGAAAGGATTCTTGGCCACAGGACACAGAATTGAGGCAAGTGGTCTCTTCAGGTTAGATAATGTATTCTGCCCACTCTGCCTGCTTGCAGGCCACAGNTTTGCCAAGGGATGCTACCAGCAAAGGAAAAGGCTGGAGAGGGGAAGAAAGAAAAGAATGTTCCTCCTGAAACAGTCCAAGGGACAGCCATGAAGCAAAATTCCACAAAATGACGCTCCCTGGAGACACAGATATCATGAACATGAAGAAGTCGTCACTTTCTTGAGAGACATATTGCATGAATGCCCTTTCCTTGTCCCATGACGCATTGACAAATCATGTTTTGTGTGTTAGCATCCCCGTGGGAGACCAAATATATTCTCAGATCTATGGGTGAGGGTCCAACTTCCGTAAAATGTGCATGTCCATCTGGAATGCCTAATCTTGGGAGCTGTCAAGGGTGTCAATACATTGCAGACACTTCCTAGTAGAGTCTCCTGAGGGCCAAGAAAGCATCCATATGCACTGGTGATCCACAGCCCTGCTGAATGTACGTCTTCCCGTCCACCTTTCCCCTCAACTAGAGAAACTGAAGAGATCCGAGGTGAATTCCATTAATTATTCTCCCCGTTGTTGGTCAGAAATCCCAGGAGGCCTTTGCATTATGCCCCTTGCTGGGGACAGGCTTGTGGTCAGTTCTCAGAAAATCTAGACTGTCTAGCAATAAGTGGACTGCCCTGATCAACATGCTTTTTTGCCTGAAGCAAGATCCATGGATGCTTAGCTCATCCCCCTCAGGAGACTCTCTGCATTCTCTTTGTCAAGGGATGCTTCAGCAAAGGCAAAGGCTGGAAGAGGGGAAGGAAGACAAAAAATGTTCCTCCTGAAACAGTCCAAGGGACATCCATGAAGCAAAATTCCCATCAAAATGACACTCCCTGGAGCCACAGATATCAGGAACATCAAGAATCAGAAGTTGTGACATGACTGAGCATAGAACACAGCAAGAACTCCTAGGGGATGCAAGTCAAATGCAGCTTACCTGCTTTGCTCTGTCCAGGATCTGCTGCTAGCTCAGTCAGTACCTACGGTCACAATGAAAGAAAACACATCAGTGGAGCAAAGGTGGCAAGGTCCTGGTGAGTTGGCTTTTGTCTTCCACATTTGTCATTTCCTAGTCGTCCCAGCTTTCTTACCAAATATATTCATGGCAAAGGCCCAACCTTGCGCTGGGGAGCTGCAGACCAAGTGGCACATCACAATCTCTGAACTCTGAATTTCTAAATTGTGTATGTCCAGTGAGACTGCCAAGGAGACTTCCTTCCTGTCCAGTTCCTCCTGTTGCTTTCTCCCTCAAGCTGAGGTTTCACAGAGCATGTTCAATACACCTTGAGGAAGCTGGGTACTCAGAATGGGTCCTTTATGCTGAGCTATAGTTGGATGCTCTTCCCCCTGGAGTCAAGCAAGCTTGGTCTGGATCGATGGTAGCATTTTGGAATTTTGCTTGTGACAAATACCCCCAGATTCACATCTCTTTCCTTATCCTACACAGTCCAGAGAGTTGTTGAAACCCTGATCCTCAGGGAGTCCCTAGGGAACTGAGTTCTCTTAATTTTTCCATTGAACTCTTAATTTTCCTAGAGTCAAATCTGCTTTTGAATTCTGACTATGGTATGCTTGAAGCCAAGGGACTGGCCACCTTCCGACCCGGTGTATTTTATAGAAGCCTTTGGGAACATGATATGCCTGGTCCTCACTTAAAGTCAGGCAGGCTTCTGAAGAGAATGGAACCTCCCTTGTCCTGGGATTAGGCAAGTGGGTAGAAATTCAAGGAGATTCTGTTGGTGTGTGAGCATCTACTGAAAACTTGCCTTCCTTAAAGGTTTCTTCTGAAAGACAAAAAAAGAATCCTTGGCAGCTTCCTGGCTTGAAGTGTATTAAATAAGACATATATTTTGATAAAGATTTCAGGACCAGATGTGGGCTGTTCAACCAGGTTCTGTTGGCCAGGAATCCTCTTGAGGCTCCGAAAACAAAGGCTATTTTTTTATTACATTGGGTGCACACAAATAGTGGCCAGTAAGACTCTATTGCTGAAGATACAGCATGATGGGAGTGTGACAAAGAAAAATTATGCTGAGACCTTGAACTAGAAAGAGACAGCTAAGTTCATGGTTCCAGAGAGAACTATGGAAAGAAATGGTCTCTGAAGTTCTACTACTGATGCCACTTGCTAAAGTTTTAATGCCAAAGTAGAGGTAGTTCAACTGTGGTTCTCAGGAAAATTCCAATGGAATTTATGGCTGGCTTGTTGGGGGAGGGCAATAGGACACAAAACTAATATTGCAAGCCTTCTGGACTCCTAGTTGCAGAAGAATTTATAGGCCACAGGAGCACACTATTGCCATCCTTTTGTTAAAGAGCTGTGATACTCCAACTGAGACAAGATCCAAGCATTTGTGTTTGTGCCCATAGTATATATGTTGTAATGGTTATTGTTTGTTTAGATGTCCGTAATTCTTACCATTTCCGTTTTCATAGTAGACTTAAAAGGAGACTCCTGAATGAGCCAACAATCTGTTGAAAACAAAAAAAAAATTCTTTTGAGTAGTTGTTATGTGCTCCCACAACGGGGTTGCAGCCAGTTAGCTGGTCAATGTACATCTTCCACTTGCACAGACTAGGTGTTTGAAACATTCACATATTGATAAATCTTAGGGCCAAGTGATTGAGGTCCAAACTTAAAGAAGGGACAGAAAGAGAAAAAGTCTAGGTTGTGCTTTTTCCCTAGATTAATGGAATGCAAATGGAATACAGGTACATAGTTGGAGGTTGGAATTGTGAGAGTAGCGACACCTTACTACTTGAACGAATCTTCTAAAGAGAAGCTGGGATGCTCTGCCTGCCACCAGGAATGTCCTTTATCTGTCCCCGCCCCCTGGGGGTGTGGACAAGGATTGCTTTCACTTCATTGCAGTGCTGAATTACTGTTCTATCCCTTCCTCCAAAGGGCAATGGAAGCAAAGTCTTGGATTAAGCAATCCTGTACCCTAAGCATCCCTTGGCAATGAAATTCAGGGATTCTGGTCTACCCCCAAAAAAGGCCTTACTCTGTTAGGACTGCTAAATAGACACTGTGTCTTGTCTGTATTTGTCTCCCCCTATCTTTCTGATTCCCTACTCTGTTACTCAATTGCACCCAGCCATGATCTACTTTGATACTTGTATGTGGAAAAAGAGAGAAAAAGAAAGGATTCTTGGCCACAGGACACAGAATTGAGGCAAGTGGTCTCCTCAGGTGAGATAATAAATTCTGCCCACTCTGCCTGCTTGCAGGCCCTCAGGGCATCCCAGGCAAAGCCAGGCTGTTGGAAACACAGTTGTCTTATTGGAGGCCACACATCTGGTTCTCAGATTGACATCTGCATGTGGTAGGTACTTCACCGTCCTCAGCCAGTTGTTTTCATCATCATCGATCCAGAGAGGCACTCTCTGAACAAGTAAGCATTTCCACAGCCAGTCTGATTCTAGGGCAGCTTATGTTCTGAGTTATGGCCCAAGCAAAGTCCTGCAGAGTGGACATTCTCTGTGGTATGTGAGCAATGGACCGGCCACACGTTCAACATGGAGGAATGCGTACTGGTTCTGCCTGTTCCCATTCAAATGAAAGCTGGCATGAGAAGGATAGGATGGCAAGAGTGCAGAGGACCAATGTGTGAAAGAAGGAGGAGCAGATTGGCCTACAGATGATAAGGCAGCTCACGCATGAACCAAGCAAAACGAGGGACAGGCTTCCCCCAGGTGAATTGTGATTCAGATGTGATGTGCTAGGAACCAAAAAAGACAAAATTTTGGTACCTACTTCTGTGCTGTAGCCTCTCTCCTCCCCTCTTCGATATTCACCACTACTGAATTTCCTTCTTTCTACAGCCAGGCTGTCTCTCGGGAACATGGGACACAGTGTCCTCATGAGTAGGATGCTCTCAGCATCTGTCCACAATTCTCTTTGCATTACATGTCCAAACTTGCACTTTCCTGAACTAAAGGCACTCTCACACCTGATCCCGAGGGCCCATGGAAGGGGGGAAGAAAATCATACCCTGTAGGAGAGGAAACACGCATGGCTTGTTGTACATAATCTCGCATCCCTTTCTTGGGTTCCTGGTTCCATGGTTCATGGTTTGTGGACATGATTAAATTTTGAGAAGCACATTTTGAGATTTGCATTCCTATGTGTGTCAGGCATCTTTCAGTCGTCACTTTCTTGAGAGACATATTGCATGAATGCCTTTTCCTTGTCCCATGACGCATTGACAAATCATGTTTTGTGTGTTAGCATCCCTGTGGGAGACCAAATATATTCTCAGATCTATGGGTGAGGGTCCAACTTCCGTAAAATGTGCATGTCCATCTGGAAGACCTAATCTCGGGAGCTGTCAAGGGTGTCAATACATTGCAGACACTTCTTAGTAGAGTCTCCTGAGGGGCAAGAAAGCATCGATATGCACTGGTGATCCACAGCCCTCATGAATGTACGTCTTCCCCTCCACCTTTCCCCTCAACTACAGAAACTGAAGGGATCCGAGGTGAATTCCATTCCTTAATCTCCCCGTTGTTGGTCAGAAATCCCAGGAGGCCTTTGCATTTTGCCCCTTGCTGGAGCCAGGCTTGTGGCCAGTTCTCAGAAAATCTAGACTGTCTGGCAATAATTGGACTGCCCCGATTAACATGCTTTTTTGTCTGAAGCAAGATCCATGGATGCTTAGCTCATGGCCCCTCAGGAGACTCTCTGCATTCCCTTTGCCAAGGGATGCACCAGCAAAGGAAAAGGCTGGAAGAGGGGAAGAAAGACAAAGAATGTTCCTCCTGAAACAGTCCAAGGGACAGCCATGAAGCAAAATTCCCATCAAAATGACACTCCCTGGAGACACAGATATCATGAACATGAAGAATAAGAAGTTGTGACATGACTTAGCATAGCACACAGCATGCATTCCTAGGGGAACGAAGTAAAAAGCAGCTTACCTGCTTTGCTCTGTCCAGGACCTGCTGCTAGCTCAGTCAGTACCTGGGGTCACAATGTAAGAAAACGCATCAGTGGAGCAAAGGTGGCAAAGTCATGGTGAGTTGGCTTTTGTCTTCCACATTTGTCATTTCCAATCCTCCCTGCCTTTTTACCAAATCTCTTCATGGCATAGGCCCAACCTTGCACTGTGGTGCTGCAGCGCAATTGTCACAGCATCTTCTCTAAACTCTGAATTTCTAAGTTGTTTATGGCCAATGAAGCTGTCAAGGATATTTCCGTCCTGTCCAGTTCCTCCTCTTACTTTCTTCCTTAAGCTGAGGTTTTACAGAGCATGTTGAATGTACCTGGAGGAATCTGGGCCCTCAGAATTGGTCCTCTATGGTGAGCTTTAGATAGATTCTCTTCCCCCAGGAGTCAAGCAAGCTTGATCAGGTTAGAGGTAGCATTATTGAATTTTGCCTGTGACCCCCATGAGTTTAACATCGCTTTCCTATCCCATAGCGTCCAGAGAGTGGTTTGAATCCCTGATCCTCAGGGAGTCCCTAGGGTACTGAGTTCTCCTAAACTTTCCATTGCATTCTTAATTTTTCAGGAGTCAAAACTGCTTTTGACTTCTGAATATGGTAGGCTTGAAGCCAAGGGAGTGGCCACCTTCAGACCTGGTGTATTTCATAGAAGCCTTTGGGCACATGGTATGGCTGGTCTTCACTTATAGTCAGGCAGACTTCTGAAGAGAATGGAACCTCCCTTGTCCTGGGTTTAGGGAAATGATTAGCAATTCAAGGAGATTCTGTTGGTTTGTGAGCATCTACTGAATACTTGCCTTCCTTAAAGGTTTCTTTTGTAAGACAAAAATATAATCCTTGGGAGCTTGCTGGATTGATGGTTATTAATGAAGACATATATGTAGATAAAGAATTCAGGACCAGATGTGGGCTGTTCAACCAGGTTCTGTTGGCCAGGAAACCTCTTGAGGCTCCAAAAACAAAGGCTATTTGTTTATTACATTGGGTGTACCCAAAAAGTGGCCAGTAAGACTCTATTTCTGAAGATACAGCATGATGGGTGTGTGACAAAGAAAAATTATGCTCATACCCATAAACAGGAGCCAAGGCATAAGCTTTCATTACATTTACCCAAACTGGTTCTCATTGATTGTATGCTACTTATTTTGGAAGGAAATTTAAGCTTAGTTCCTTTAACTTGTCCTACAAGTAAAGAAAGTGTTTATGGGTATGTGTAATACAACTTAGGCATCTATAGGTCAAAACACAAAAATCTAAAAAAAAAAAAGAAAGAAAGAGGGAGGTGGGAGGTGGGGTACTATCCTTTCTGGTATACAAATGGAAAACTCTGTGTTTCAATCCTATTGATAAATTTTCAATTTTTCTGATCTTGAAAATAACAATGGGAGGAGAATTTTATGTTCCCACAGGTAAAAATCACCAATATAAATGCCTGAAAACATACAACTTATGGCTGTGCAGGATGAACTGGGGAATGCCAGCAGAGAGGTTGACCCATCTGAACATTAAGGAATGAGGAACATCAGACTGCCTGCGACATGAACACTGAGCATCTCTATGAATAATATTGGGGTTCACTGTTAATAATGGACCCTAATGCTGAGAAACCTTCCTACCTCTCCCCCTCCCCCCCCCTTTTTTTTTAGGAAAAAGAATAACAGTATGGCAATGAAACCACTCCCAAACTGTAAACTAGAGCCAATTGTTACAGTGGTAATTTCCTATAAAACAGGCACAACGTATTAACTGATTGATAGGCATAGGAACTGTGAAAGGATATTTCTCTATCTAGAGCCAAATTCAATAGTAAAGTGTTTATAAGTTGTGTAATTAAGCAAAATATATTACTACAGGAAAGCTCTGACATCAGCAATGAATTATTCTGCCTAGGAGATGTTGGCTAGGGGATTCAAACCCGCCCCCCCCAAAATTATAAAGGCCTTTTGCCTATAAGTGGGATATATGCAAGGAGAAAGGCAGTAAGTCCCTGTTGTCGAAGACCTGCTGTGAGCATGAAAAATGTTATGAGACGTCACTTGCAACCGGCCTCTGAAATGCTAGAGAGCGTTACCAAAGGACGCTACAGCAATACAGCAAAATATTGGTCTCCCTGAGACAAACAAGACTCCTCTGAAAATATCAGCTACACTTCAACAGCCTGGAGATACTGTGCAACAGTGGCAGGCAAGTGCGTATATTATATCCCAAAACTATTTGGCTGTTAGCTCTCTCCTTGGAGGAATAACTCACAGCGGATGCCACAAGCTTATGTCCTCTAGTGGTTAGGCGATGTTATAAGCCACAATAAGAACTTATCACCCTTTATAGAGAAACCACAGTTTGCGGATTAGCATACCATCCAAGCATCTGTGTCTATGCTCACAGCTTAGCTTGACACAATAAGTGGTACTGCTTAAATGCCTGTACATCCAATAGCTTGAGCTTTGTTAGTATGACTGAAAAGGGTATCACTGGGAAAGCTGTCAATCCGTGAAGGGAAACAAACTGAACAGACTGGAGTCCAAAATGACAACTCCAAATAAATTAGACTGTTTTCTTCTCACCCACTTGTGCCCCTTTCCCAAAGCCCAGGGAACAAACTGCGGAAGAGGAGGCATGGTAGATTGTAAGGGCTGTGGAGAGATAGGGGTGAATCACGAGACTACAGGAATATAGTCTGGACACCTGATTGATCAACATGCCTGTGCATACAAGCTTCTCCAACTGGACTATGGGAACCTTGGGTTGTTCAAAATTTGGACATAGATGCTTGCAAAATGCACCAATTACTTAATTGTATGACATACTGAGTAACATCAATGTTATCTGCAAACAACTGTGTCATTATATTGTAGAATCCCTTAAAAATAAAAAAAGAAAAAAAAAAGAAAAATTATGCTGAGACCTTGAAATACAAAGAGACAGCTGAGTTCATGGTTCCAGAGAGCACTATGGAAAGAAATGGTCTCTGAAGTTCTACTACAGATGTGACTTGATAAAGTTTTAATGCCAAAGTAGAGGTAGTTCAGCTGTGGTACCGAGGAATATTCCAATGGGATCGATGGCTGGCTTGCTGGGGGAGGGAAATAGGACACAGAACTCATATTGCAAGCCTTCTTGACTCCTAGCTGCAGAAGACTTTATAGGCCACAGGAGAAAGCTATTGCCATCCGTTTCTTAAGGAGCTGTGATACTCCAACTGAGACAGGATCCAAGCATTTCTGTTTGTGCCCATAGTATATATGTTGTAATGGTTATTGTTTGTTTTGATGTCTGTAATTCTTACCATTGGCGTTTTCTTAGTAGAATTAAGAGGAGACTCCTGAAAGAGCCAACAATCTGTTGAAAACAGAAAAAAAGGTTTCTTTTGAGTAGTGCTATGTGGTCCCCACAATGGGGTTGCAGCCAGTAGCTGGTCAATTTACATCTTCCACTTGCACAGCCTCGGTGTGTGAAACATTCAAATACTGATACATCTTAGAGCCAAGAGATTTGGGGTCCAAACTTAAAGAAGGGACAGAAAGAAAAAAAGTCAAGGTTGTGCTTCTTCTCAAGATTAATGGAATGCAAATGGAATACAGATACATTGTTGGAGGTTGGAATTGTGAGAGTAGCAACACCTTTCTACTTGAAAAAATTTTCTAAACAGAAACAGGGATGCTCTACCTTCCACCAGGACTGTCCTTTATCTGTCCCCGCCCCCTGGGGATGCCTACAAGGATTGCTTTCACTTCATTGCAGTGCTGAAATACTGTTCTAACCCTTCCTCCAATGGGCAAGGGAAGCAAAGACCTGGATTAAGCAAACCTGTACCCTAAGCATCCCTTGGCAATGTAATTCAAGGATTCTGGTCTTCCCCCAAAGAAGGCCTTCCTCTGTTAACACTGCTAAGTAGACACTCATGTCCCTTCTTTGTATTTGTCTCCCCCTATCTTTTTGATTCCCTCCTCTGTTACTCAATTGCACCCAGCCATGATCTACTTTGCTACTTGAATGTGGGAAATGAGAGAAAAAGAAAGGATTCTTGGCCACAGGACACAGAATTGAGGCAAGTGGTCTCCTCAGGTGAGATAATAACTTCTGTCCACTCTGCCTGCTTGCAGGCCCTCAGGGCATCCCAGGCAAAGCCAGGCTGTGGGAAACTCAGTTGTCTTATTGGAGGCCACACATCTGGTTCTCAGATTGACATCTGCATGTGGTAGGTACTTCACCATCCTCGGCCAGTTGTTTTCATCATCATCGATCCAGAGAGGCACTCTCTGAACAAGTGAGCATTTCCCCAACCAGGCTGATTCTGGGTCAGCTTACTGCTGAGTTATGGCCCACACAGAGTCCTGCAGAGTGGACATTCTCTGTGGTATCTGAGCAACGGACCAGCCACACGGTCAACATGGAGGAATGCTTAGGTGTTCTGCCTGGTCCCATTCAAATGAAAGCCGGCATGAGATGGATAGGATGGCAAGAATGAAGAGGACAAATGTGTGAAAGAAGGAGGAGCAGATTGGCCTCAAGATGGCAAGGCAGCTCATGCATGAACCAAGCAAGAATGAGGGACAAGCATCCCCCAGGTGAATTTTGATTCCAGATGAGATGTGCTAGGCACCAGCAAAGACAAAATTTTGGTACCTACTTTTGTGGTATAGCCTCTCCCCTCCCCTCTTCGAAATTCATCACTACTGATTTTCCTTCTTTCTACAGCCAGGCTGTCTCTGGGGAACATGGGACACAGGTCCTCATGAATAGGATGCTCTCAGCATTGGCCCGCTTATTCTCTTTGCATTACATGTCCAACCTTGCTCTTTCCTGAATTAAATGCAGCCTCACACCTGAACCCAGTGCCCATGGAAGTGGGGGGGAGGGAGAAAATCTCCCTCTGTAGGAGAGGGAACATGCATGGCTTGTCGTACATAATCTCATATCCCTTTCTTGGGTTCATGGTTCCAGGGTACCAGGCTTGTGGACATGATTAAATTTTGAGAAGCACATTTTGAGATTTGCATTCCTATTTGTGTCAGGCATCTATTAGTCATCTCTTTTTTGAGAGACATATTGCATGAGTGCCTTTTCATTGTCCCATGATGCATTGACAAATTATATTTTGTGTGTTAGCATCCCTGTAGGAGAGCAAATGTGTTCTCAGAACTTTGGGTGAGGGTCCAACATGCTTAAAATGTGCATGTCCATCTGGAAGGCCTAAACTCGGGATCTGTCAAGAATGTCAATACATTGCAGACACTTCCAAGTAGATTCCCCTGTGGGGCAAGAAAGCATTGATATGCAATGGGGATCCACAGCCTTGCTGAATATACAACATCTTCCCCTCCATCTTTCCTCTCAACTCCAAGGTGAATTCCATTCCTTAATCTTCCCCTAGGAGTTCAGAAATCCCAGGAGGCCTTTGCATTATGCCCCTTGCTGGAGACAAGCTTGTGGCCAGTTCTCAGAATATCTAGACTATCTGGCAATAAGTGGACTGCCCCAATCAACATGCTTTTTTGTCTGAAGCAAGATCCATGGAGGCATAGCTCATGGCCTCTCAGGAGACTGTTTGCATTCCCTTTGCCCAGGGATGCTCCAGTGAAGGAAAAGGCTGGAAGAGGGGAAGATAGACAAAGAATGTTCCTCTTGCAACAGTCCATGGGACAGGCATGAAGCAAAATTCCCATCAAAATGACTCTCCCTGGAGCCACAGATATCATGAACACCACAACTTCTGAAGTTGTGACATGACTAACCACAGAACACAGCAAGCACTCCAAGGGGACGCAAGTCAAAGGCAGCTTACCTGCTTTGCTTTGTCCAGGACCTGCTGCCAGCTCAGTCAGTACCTGTGGCCACAATGTAAGAAAACACATCAGTGGAGCAAAGGTGGCAAGGTCATAGTGAGTTGGCTTTTGTCTTCCACATTTGCCATTTCCTACTCCTCCCAGCTTCCTTACCAAATCTCATCATGGCAAAGGCCCAACCTTGCACTGGGGTGCTGCAGTGCAATCGGCACAGCACCTTCTCTGAACTCTGAATTTCTAAATTGTTTATGGGCAATGAAGCTGTCAATGAGAGTTCCATCCTGTCCAGTTCCTCCTTTTCCTTTCTCCCTCAAGTTGAGGTTTCACAGAGCATGTTGAATGTACCTAGAGAAATCTGGGCCCTCAGAATGGGTCCTCTAGGGTGAGCTATAGTTGGATTCTCTTCCCCCTGGAATCAAGCAAGCGTGGTCTGGATCGAGGTAGCATTTTTGAATTTTGCCTGTGACCCCCCTGAGGTTAACATTGCTTTCCATATCCCACTATGTCCAGAGAGTGGTTTGAGTCCCTGCTCCTCAGGGAGCCCCTAGGGTACTGAGTTCTCCTAAATTTTCCATTGAATTCTTAATTTTCCAGTAGTCAAAACTACTTTTGATTTCTGACTACGGTAGGCTTGAACCCAAGGGAGTGGCCACTTTCAGACCCGGTGTATTTCATAGAATCCTTTGGGCACATGGTATGCCTGGTCTTCACTTATAGTCAGGCAGATGTCTGAAGATAATCGAAAATCCCTTGTCCTGGGATTATGGAAATGGGTAGCAGTGCCAGGAGATTATATTGGGTGGTCAGCATCTGCTGAAAACCTGCCTTCCTTAAAGGTTTATTTGGGCTAGGTGTTATGTAATCCCCACTAAGACGTTGCAGCCAGGTAGCTGGTCAATGTACATCTTCCACCTGCACAGCCTAGGTCTGTGAAACATTAAAAGACTGAGACATCTTATGGCCAACAGTTTTGATGTCCAAATTTAAAGAAGGAACAGAAAGAAAATATCAAGTTTGTGCTTCGTCTTGAGATGTTTGGAATGCAAATGGAATACAGATATGTGGTTGGAGGTTGGAATGGTGAGAGTAGCCACTGTTTACTACTTGAACCAATCTTCCTAACAGAAACTGGGGTGCTCTGACTGCCACCTGGACTGACCTTTATCTGACCCTGCCCCGTGGTGGTGCATTCAAAGATAGCTTCCCCTTCATTGCAGTACTGAAATACTGTTCTGACCCTTCCTGTTAAGGGCAAGGGAAACAAAGGTCTGGATTAAGCAATCCTGTAACCTAAGCCTCCCTTAGCAATGAAATTCTGGGATTCTGCTCTGCCCCCAAATAATGCCTTACACTCTTAGCACTGCTAAGTAGACACTCATGTCCCATCTCTCTATTTGTCTCCCCCTAACTTTCTGATTCCCTCCTCTGCTACTCAAGTGCCCCCAGCCATGGTCAACTTTGCCAGTTGTATGTGGAAATTGAGAGAGCATGAAAGCAGGCTTGGCCACTGGACACAGGATGGAAGCACATGGTCTCCTCAGGTGTGATAATAAATTCTGCCCACTCTGCCTGCCTTCAGGCCCCCAGGGCACTACAGGCAAAGCCAGGCTGTGGAAAACTCAGTTGTCTTCTTGGAGGCCACACATCTGGTTCTCAGATTGACATCTGCATAGGATAGGTACATCACCGTCCTCAGCCAGTATTTTTCATCATCATCGATCCAGAGAAGCACTCTCTAAACAAATAAGCATTTCCATAGCCAGGCTGATTCTCGGGCAGCTTGTGTACTGACTTATGGTCCAAACAGTCCTGGAGAGTTGACATTCTCAGTAGTAACTGAGCAGTGGCCCGGCCACATCATTACATGGAGGACTGTGTCCTGCGTCAGCATGGTCCCATTCAAATGAGAGCAGGCATGAGATGGATAGAATGGCAAGAGTGCAGAGGACCAATATGTGAAAGAAGGAGGAGCAGAATGGCTTCCAGATGACAAGGCATTTCATGAACCAAGCAAGAAGGAGGGGCAGGCTTCCCCCAAGTAAATTGGGATTCTGGATGAGATGGGTTATGCCCCAACCAAGACAAAGTTTTGGTACCTACTTCTGTGGTGTAGCCTCCCTCCTTCCCTCTTCGAACTTCACCACTCCTGATTTTCCCTCTTTCAACAGCCAGGCTTTCTCTGGGGACCATGGGACAGACGGGCCTCATGAATAGGATGCTCTCAGCATCTGCCCCACCTCCTCTCTTGGCCAAACATGTCCAAGCTTTTTCTTTCCTGCACTAAAGGCCTCACTCACTTGATCCCCGGGGCCCATGGAAGAGGGAGGAGAAATTCAGCCCCTGTAGAAGTAGCAACATGCATGGCATGTCGTACAGATTCTCACATCCCAGTCTTGAGTTCATGGTTCCAGGATACATGGGTTGTGGCCATAATTAAATTTTGAGAACCACTATTTGAAATCCCCATTCATTTGTGTACCAAGCATCTGTCCCTCATCTTTTCTTGAGGGATGTATTGAATGAGTGCTCTTCCTTGTCCCAAGATGCATTGAAGAATCAACTTATGTGTGTTAACATCCCTGTTGGAGACCCAAAATGTTATTGGGCCTATGTGGGAGGGACCAATGATGTCTAGAATGTGCATGTCCATCTGCAATGGCCTGTCCCGGGAGCTGCCAACGGTGTCAATTTATTGCAAACACTTCCTAGTTGAGGCCCCTGTGAGGGGGCAAGAAAGCCTGGACATGCACTGGAGTTCCAGAGCCTTGATGAGCTTAAAACATCTATAAAATTCACCTTTTCCCTCAGCTCCAGAAACGAGAGTTCCAAAGTGAACTCCATTCCTTAATCTATCCCTTGGTGGTCAGAAATCCCAGGAGGCCTTTGCATTATGCCCCTTGCTGGAGACAGGCTTGGGGCCAGTTCTCAGAAAATCTAGACTGTCTAGCAATAAGTGGACTGCCCCATGCAAATGCTTCTTGTCTGAAGCAAGATCCATAGCTGCTTAGCTCATGGCCCCTCAGGAGACTCTCTGCATTCCCTTTGCCAAGGGATGCTCCAGCGAAAGATGAGGCTGGAAGAGGGGAAAAAAAGAGAAAGAATGTTCCTCCTGCAACAATGCAAGGGACAGCCATGAAGCAAAATTCCAATCAAAATGACTCTCCCTGGAGCTCCGGATATCAGGAAAATCAAGAATCAGAAGTTGTTACCTGATTAAGCACAGAATACCCCAAGCACTCCAAGGGAATGCAAGTCAAAGACAGCTTACCTGCTTTGCTCTGTCCAGGACCTGCTGCCACCTCAGTCAGTAGTGCAGCCAAATGAAAGAAAACACATCAATGGAGCAAATGTGGCAAGGTCATGGAGAGTTGGCTTTCCTCTTCCACATTTGCCATGTCCTACTCCTCCCTGCTCCCTTACCAAATCTCTTCATGGCAAAGGCCCAAGCTCGCACTGTGGTGCTGCAACCCAAAAGGCACAGCACCTTCTCTGAACTCTGCATTTCTAAATTATGTATGGCCAATGAGGCTGCCAAGGAGAGTTCCTTCCTGTCCAGTTCTTCCTGTTGCTTTCTCCCTCAAGCTGAGGTTTCACAGAGCATGTTCAATGTACATTGAGAAAGCTGGGTCCTCAGAACGGGTCCTTTATGCTGAGCTACAGTTTCATGCTCTTCCCCCGGGAGTCAAGCAAGCTTGGTCTTTATCGAAGGTAGCATTTTTGAATTTTGCTTGTGACAACCACCCCCAGATTCACATCTCTTTCCTTATCCTACTCAGTCCAGAGAGTGGTTTGAGTCCCTGATCCTCAGGGAGTCCCTAGGGTACTGAGTTCTCTTAACTTTTCCATTGAATTCTTAATTTTCCTAGGAGTCAAAACTGCTTTTGAATTCTGACTATGGTATGCTTGAAGCCAAGGGAGTGGCCACCTTCAGACCCAGTGTATTTCATAGAAGCCTTTGGGCACATGATATGCCTGGTCTTTACTTGTAGTCAGGCAGACGTCTGAAGAGAATGGAACCTCCCTTGTCCTGGGATTAGGGAAATGGTAGCAATTCAAGAAGATTCTGTTGGTTTGTGAGCATCTACTGAAAACTTGTCTTCCTTAAAGGTTTCTTTTGAAAGACAAAAAAAGAATCCTTGGGAGCTTGCTGGCTTTAAGTTTATTAAATAAGTCATATATTTAGATAAAGAATTCAGGACCAGATGTGGGCTGTTCAACCAGGTTCTGTTGGCCAGGAATCCTCTTGAGGCTCCAAAACAAAGTTTATTTGTTTATTACATTGTGTGCACACAAAAAGATACAGCATTATGGGAGTGTGACAAAGAAAAATTATTCTGAGTCCTTGAACTACAAAGAGTCAGCTGAGCTTCATGGTGCCAGAGAGCACTATGGAAAGAAATGGTCTCTGAAGTTGTACTACAGATGTGACATGCTAATGTTTCAATGCCAAAGTAGAGGTTGTTCAAGTGTGGTACCCAGGAAAATTCCAATGGGATCAATAGCTGGCTTGCTGGGGGAGGGCATTGGGCACAGAACACATATTGCAAGCCTTCTTGACTCCTAGTTGCAGAAGACTTTGTAGGCCACAGGAGAAAGCTGTTGCTATCCTTTTGTTAAAGAGCTGTGATACTCCAACTGAGACAGGATCCAAGCATTTGTGTTTGTGCCCATAGTATATATATTGTAATGGTTATTGTTTGTTTAGATGTCTGTAATTCTTACCATTTTCGTTTTCTTAGTAGAATTAAAAGGAGACTCCTGAATGAGCCAACAATCTGTTGAAAACAGAAAAAAAAGGTTTCTTTTGAGTAGGTGTTATGTGGTCCCCACAATGGAGTTGCATCCAGTTAGCTGGTCAATGTACATCTTCCACTTGCACAGCCTAGGTGTTTGAAACATTCAAATATTGATAAATCTTAGGGCCAAGAGATGTGAGGTCCAAACTTAAGGGACTGAAAGAAAAAAAGTCTAGGTTGTGCTTCTTCCCTAGATTAATGGAATGCAAATGGAATACAGATACATGGTTGGACGTTGGAATTGTGAGAGAAGCAACACGTTACTACTTGAACCAATCTTCTAAACAGAAACTGGGATGTTCTGCCTCCCACCAGGACTGTCCTTTATCTGCCCCCGCCCCCTGGGCATGCCTACAAGGATTGCTTTCACTTCATTGCAGTGCTGAAATACTGTTCTAACCCTTCCTCCAAAGGGCAAAGGAAGCAAAGACCTGGATTAAGCAATCCTGTACCCTAAGCATCCCTTGGCAATGAAATTCAGGGATTCTGGTCTGCCCCCAATGAAGGAATTACTCTGTAAGCACTGTTACGTAGACACTCATGCCCCTTCTCTGTATTTGTCTCCCCCTATCATTCTGATTCCCTCCTTTGTTACTCAATTGCACCCAGCCATGGTCTACTTTGCTACTTGTATGTGGAAAATGAGAGAAAACCATAGGAGTCTTGGCCACAGGACACAGAATTGAGGCAAGTGATCTCCTCAGGTGAGACAATAAATTCTGCCTGCTCTGCCTGCTTGCAGGCCCTCAGGGCATCCCAGGCAAAACCAGGCTGTGGGAAACTCAGTTGTCTTATTGGAGGCCACACATCTGGTTCTCAGATTGACATCTGCATGTGGTAGGTACTTCACCGTCCTCAGCCAGTTGTTTTCATCATCATCGATCCCGAGAGGCACTCTCTCAACAAGTAAGCATTTCCACAGCCAGGCCGATTCTGGGGCAGCTTATGTGCTGATTTACAGCCCAAGTAAAGTCCTGCAGATTGGACATTCTCTCTGGTATCTGAGCAATGGACCGGCCACCCCTTCAACATGGAGGAATGCATATTGGTTCTGCCTGTTCCCATTCAAATGAAAGCTGGCATGAGATGGATAGGATGGCAAGAGTGCAGAGGAAAAGTGTGTGAATGAAGGAGGAGCAGATTGGCCTCCAAATGAAAAGGCAGCTTGTGCATGAACCAAGCAAGAATGAGGTACAGGTTTCCCCCAGGTGAACTGGGATTCCCGATGAGATGTGCTAGGCACCAACAAAGACAAAATTTTGGTACCTACTTCTGTGGTGTAGCCTCTCTCCTCCCCTCTTCGAAATTCACCACTACTGAATTTCCTTCTTTCTACAGCCAGGCTGTCTCTGGGGAACATGTGACGCAGGGTCCTCATGAATAGGATGCTCTCAGCATCGGCCCCCCTCTTCTCTTTGCATTAAATGTAAAACCTTGCACTTTCCTGAACTAAAGGCATTCTCACACTTCATCCCTAGGGCCCATGGAAGTGGGGGGGGGGGAGAAAATCACCCCCTGTAGGAGAGGGAACATGCATGGCTTGTCATACATAATCTCACATCCCTTTCTTTGGTTCATGGTTCCAGGGTACCTGGCTTGTGGACATGATTAAATTTTGAGAAGCACATTTTGAGATTTGCATTCCTATGTGTGTTAGGCATCTGTCAGTCATCTCTTTCTTGAGAGACATATTGCATGAATGCCTTTTCCTTGTCTCATGATGCACTGACAAATCATGATTTGTGTGTTAGCATCCCTGTGGGAGACCAAATATGTTCTCAGATCTATGGGTGAGGGTCCAACCTGCTTAAAATGTGCATGTCCACCTGGAAGGCCTAAGCTCGGGAGCTGTCAAGAATGCCAATACATTGCAGACACTTCCTAGTAGTGTCCCCTTAGGGGCAAGAAAGCATCGATATGCACTGGTGATCCACAGCCCTGCTGAATGTACAGCATTTTCCCCTCCACCTTTCCCCTCATCTTCAGAAACTGGAGAGTTCCAAGGTGCATTCCATTCCTTAATCTACCCCTTGGTGATCAGAAATCCCAGGAGGCATTTGCATTATGCCCCTTGCTGGAGACAGGCTTGGGGCCAGTTTTCAGAAAATCTAGACTGTCTGGCAATAAGTGGACTGTCCTGATGAACATGCTTTTTTTTCTGAAGCAAGATCCATTGCGCTTACCTCATGGCCCCTCAGGAGACTGTCTTCATTCCCTTTGCCCAGGGATGCTCCAGCAAAGGAAGAGGCTGGAAGAGGGGAAGAAAGGCAAAAAATGTTCCTCCTGCAACAGTCCAAGGGACAGCTTTGAAGCAAAATTCCCATCAAAATGACTCTCCCTGGAGCCACAGATATCATGAACACCAAGAATCAGAAGTTGTGACATGACTAAGCACAGAACACAGCAATCACTCCAAGGAGATGCAAGTCAAAGGCAGCTTACCTGCTTTGCTCTGTCTCAGACCTGCTGACAGCTCAGTCTGTACCTGCAGCCACAATGAAAGAAAACACATAAGTGGGGCAAAGTTGTCAAGGTCATGGTGAGTTGGCTTTGCTCTTCCACATTTGCCATGACCTAATCCTCCCTGCTTCCTTTCCAAATATCTTCATGGCAAAGGTCCTACCTTGCATTGGGGTGTTGCAGTGCAATCGGCACAGCACCTTCTCTGAACTCTGAATTTCTCAATTGTTTATGGGCAATGAAGCTGTCAAGGAGAGTTCCTTCCTGTCTAGTTATTCCTCTTCCTTTCTCCCTCAAGCTGAGGTTTCACAGAGCATGTTGAATGTACCTGGAGAATTCTGGGCCCTCAGAATGGGTCCTTTATGGTGAGCTTTATTTGGATTCTCTTCACACTGAAGTCAAGCAAGCTTGGTCTGGTTAGAGGTAGCATTTTTTTTATTTTCATTTTTTATTGATGCTTTGTGTATTTCAACATCATTTTCCAATTCAGTTCAGGCATATTTCTCTTTCCCTTCCCCCCACCCCACCTCACCCCATCCCAGATCATGCATTCTGCCATAACTGTCCTGCATCTTTCACTCAGTTTTTTTTTTCATTTTTTAACAATAAGTGATAATTTATGAGTACAAGCATCCTTCATGTAAAACCAGTTTGCAAGCAGTTGTGCCCAAATCCACACAGACCATGGGTCCCACCGTCCAGCAGGGGGGTCTTGTATATTCAATCAATTTGATCAAACGAGTGTCCAGACTATATTGCTGTAATTTCAATGTTCACCGCAATCGCAGCCCTTACATTCTACCACGCCTCCTCTTCCGCAGATTGTTTCCTAGGCTTAGAAAAGGGGCACAGGTGGATGAGAAGCAAAACAGTATACTTTCTCTGGAGCTGTTGTCTTGGACTCTGGTCAATTCTGGCTGTTTCCTTTCATGGGCTGACAGTTTGTCCAGGAATAACCTTTTGATCCTACTAATGAAGCACAAGCAATTAGATATATAGGTATTTAAACAGTACTAATTGTTATGGTAGGTTACTTTCATATAGACACAGATGTTTGGATGTCTCCTTGGAAGAATAACCCATGGCTGATTCCACAAGCTTACATCCTCTAATGGTTAGATGTTATAAGCCATAGGAAGACCATGTCATATTTAACAGAAAAAAATATAATTCAGAGGTAGCATTTTTGAATTTTGCCTGTGACCCCCCTGAGATTAACATCACTTTCCTTAACCCACTCCATCCAGAGAGTGGTTTGAGTCCCTGATTCTCAGGGAGTCCCTAGGTACTGGGTTCTCCTAAATTTTCCATTGAATTCTTAATTTTCCAGGAGTCAAAACTGCTTTCGACTTCTGATTATGGTAGGCTTGAAGTCAAGGGACTGGCCACCTTCAGGACAGGTGTATTTTATAGAAGAATTTGGGCACATGGTATGCCTGGTCCTCACTTATTGTCAGGCTGATGTCTGAAGAGAATGGAACCTCCCTTGTCCTCGGATTAGGGAAATGGATAGCAGTGCAACAGGATTCTCTTTGTTTGTGAGCATCTACTGAAAACACGCCTTCTTTCAAGGTTTTCTTGGTAGCTCTTATGTGGTTCCCACATAGGGGTTGCAACCAGGTAGCTGGTCAATGTACATCTTCCACTTGCATAGCCTAGGTGTGTGAAACATTCATATAGTGATACATCTTAGGGCCAAGATATTTGAGGTCCAAACTTAAAGAAGGGACAGAAAGAAAAAAAGTCTAGGTTGTGCTTCTTCCCTAGATTAATGGAACATGGCTGGAGGTTGGAATTATGAGAGTAGCGACAATTTACTACTTGAACCAATCTTCTAAACAGAAACTGCGATGCTCTGCCTCCCACCTGGACTTTCCTTTATCTGTCCCTGCCCACTGGTGGTGCCTACAAGGGTTGCTTTCACTTCATTGCAGTGTGGAAATACTTTTATAACCCTTCCTGCAAAGGGCAAGAAAGCAAAGTCATGGATTAAGCAATCCTGTTGCCTAAGCATCCCTTAGCAATGAAATTCAGGCATTCTGGTATGCCCCCAAAGAAGGCCTTACTCTTTTAGCACTGCTAAGGAGACACTCATGTCCCTTCTCTGTTTTTGTTTGCACCTAACTTTCTGATTCCCTCCTCTGTTACTCAGTTGCACCCAGCCATGATGAAATTTGTGACTTGTATGTGAAAAAAAAAAAGAGAGAAATAGAAAGGAGTCTTGGCGACAGGACACAGAATTGAGGCAAGTGATCTCCTCAGGTGAGATAATAAATTCTGCCCGCTCTGCCTGCCTGCAGGCCCTCAGGGCATCCAAGGCAAAGTCAGGCTGTGGGAAACTCAGTTGTCTTATTGGAGGCCACACATCTGGTTCTCAGATTGACATCTGCATGTGGTAGGTACTTCACTGTCCTCAGCCAGTTGTTTTCATCATCATCAATCCAGAGAGGCACTCTCTCAACAAGTAAGCATTTCCATAGCCAGGCTGATTCTGGGGCAGCTTAGGTGCTGAGTTATCACCCAAGCAAAGTCCTGCAGAGTGGACATTCTCTGTGGTATTTGAACAATTGACCGGCCACACCTTCCTCATGTAAGAATGAGTCCTGGTTCTGCCTGGTCTAATTCAAATGAGAGCTGGCATGAGATGGATAGGATGGCAAGAGTGCAGAGGACTAATGTGTGAATGAAGGAGGAGCAGATTGGCTTCCAGATGACAAGGCATTCCATGCATGAACCAAGCAAGAACGAAGGTAAGGCTTCCCCCAGCTGAATTGGGATTCTGGATGAGATGTGTTATGCACCAAAAAAAGACAAAATTTTGGTACCTACTTCTGTGGTGTAGCCTCTCTCCTCCCCTCTTTGAAATTCACCACTACTGACTTTCCTTTTTTTGCAGCCAGGCTCTCTCTGGGGAATATAGGACACAGGGTCCTCATGAATAGGAGGCTCTCAGCATCGGCCCCACCTATTCTCTTTGACTTACATGTCCAACCTTGTTCATTCCTGAACTAAAGGCACTCTCACACCTGATCCCCAGGGACCATGGAAGTGGGGGGAGAAAAATCACCTCCTGTACGAGGGGGAACATGCATGGCTTGTCATACAGAATCTCACATCCCTATCTTGGGTTCATGGTTCCAGGGTACATGGGTTGTGGACATGAATAAATTTTGAGAAGCACACTTAGAGTTTTGCCTTCCTATGTGTGTCAAGCTTCTGTCAGTCCTCTCTTTCTTGAGGGACATATTGCAAGAGAGCCTTTTCCTAGTCTCGTGATGCATTGAAAAATCATCTTGTGATTGTTAGCATCCCTGTGGGAGACTCAAAATGTTATTGGGCCTATGTGGGAGGGGCCAATGATACCTAGAATGAGCATGTCCATCTGCAAGGGCCTGTTCCAGGAGCTGCCAATGGTCTCAATACATTGCAAACACTTCCTAGTAAAGGCCCCTGGTTGGGGGGCAAGAAAGCCTGGATATGCACTGGTGTTCCCAGAGCCCTGATGAGTGTAAAACATCTATAACCTCCACCTTTACCCTCAGCTCCAGAAACTGGAGAGTTCCAAAGTGAATTCCATTCCTTAATCTATCCCTTGGTGGTCAGAAATCCCAGGAGGCCTTTACATTATGCTGCTTGCTGGAGACAGGCTTGGGGCCAGTTCTCAGAAAATCTAGACTGTCTGGAAATAAGTGGACTGCCCCATGCAACGTGCCTCTTTGTCTGAATAAGATCCACTGCTGCTTAGATCATGGCACCTCAGGAGACCCTGCATTCCGTTTGCCAAGGGATGCTCCAGCGAATGATTAGGCTGGAAGAGGGGAAAAAAGAAAAAGAATGTTCCTTCTGCAACAGTCCAAGGGACAGCCATGAAGCAAAATTCCAATCAAAATGACTCTCCCTGGAGCCCCGGATATCAGGAACACCAAGAATCAGAAGTTGTTTCCCGATTAAGCACAGAATACCCCAAGCATTCCAAGGGGATGCAAGTCAAAGGCAGCTTACCTGCTTTGCTCTGTCCAGGACCTGCTGCCAGCTCAGTCAGTATTTGCTGCCACAATGAATGAAAACACATCAGTGGAGCAAATGTGGCAAGGTTATGGTGAGTTGGCTTTTTTCTTCCACTTTTGCCATGTCCTACTCTTCCCTGCTTCCTTACCAAATCTCTTCATGGCAAAGGCCCAAACTTCCACTGGGGTGCTGCAGCCCAATTGGCACAGCACCTTCTCTGAACTCTGAATTTCTAAATTGTGCATGGCCAGTGAGGCTGCCAAGGAGAGTTTCTTCCTGTCCAGTTCCTCCTGTTGCTTTCTCCCTCAAGCTGAGGTTTTACGGAGCATGTTCAATGTACCTTGAGAAAGCTGGGTCCTTAGAACAGGTCCTTTATGCTGAGCTATAGCTGTATGCTCTTCCCCCTGGAGTCAAGGAAGGTGGGTCTGGATCAAAGGTAGCATTTTGGAATTTTGCCTGTGACCCCTCCCCACCAGATCCACATCATTTCCTTATCCTACTCAGTCCAGAGAGTGGTTTGAGTCCCTGAACCTCAGGGAGTCCATAGGGTACAGAGTTCTCCTAAATTTTCCATTGAATTCTTAATTTTCCTAGGAGTCAAAACTGCTTTTGAATTCTGACTATGGTATGCTTGAAGCCAAGGGACTGGCCACCTTCAGACCCGGTGTATTTCATAGAAGCCTTTGGGCACATGATATGCCTGGTCTTCACTTATAGTCAGGCAAACGTCTGAAGATAATGGAGCCTCCCTTGTCCTGGGATTAGGGAAATGGGTAGAAATTCAAGGATATTCTGTTGGTTTGTGAGAATCTACTGAAAACTTGCCTACCTCAAAGGTTTCTTTTGTAAAACAAAAAAAGTATCCTTGGGAGTTTGCTGGATTGACGGTTATTAAAGAAGATAAAGAATTCAGGACCAGATGTGGGCTGTTCAACCAGGTTCTGTTGGCCAGGAAACCTCTTGTGGCTCCCAAAACAAAGGTTATTTGTTTATTATATTGGGTGTACACCACAGGACACGGAATTGAGGCAAGTGATCTCCTCAGGTGAGATAATAAATTCTTCCCACTCTCCTGCCTGCAGGCCTTCTGGGCATCCCAGGCAAAGCCAGGCTGTGGGAAACTCAGTTGTCTTATTGGAGGCCACACATCTGGTTCTCAGATTGATATCTGCATGTGCTAGGTACTTCACCGTCCTCAGCCAGTTATTTTCATCTTCATCGATCCAGAGAGGTACTCTCTTAACAAGTAAGCATTTCCATATCCAGGGTGATTCTGGGGCAGCTTATGTGCTGAGTTATTGTCCAAGTAAAGTCCTGAAGAGTGGACATTCTCTGTGGTATCTGAGCAATGGACTGCCACACCATCAACATGGAGGAATGCGTCCTGGTTCTGTCTGGTCCCATTCAAATGAGAGCTGGCATGAGATGGATAAGATGACAAGAGTGCAGAGGACCAATGTGTAAGAAGTAGGAACATATTGGCTTCCAGATGACAAGGCATTTCATGCATAAACCAAGCAAGAACTAGGGGTAGCCTTCCTCCAGTTGAATTGGGACTCCAGATGAGATGTGTTATGCACCAACAAAGACAAAATTTTGGTACCTACTTCTTTGGTGTAGCCTCTCTCCTCTGCACTTCGAAATTCACCACTACTGAAATTTCTTCTTTCTACATCCAGGTAGAAAGGACCCAGACACAGGGTCCTCATGAATAGGATGTTCTCAGCATCAGCCCCACCTATTCTCTTTGCCTTACATGTCCAACCTTGTCCTTTCCTGAACTAAAGGCACTCTCACACCTGATCCCCAGGGCCCATGGAAGGGGGGGAGAAAATCACCCCCTGTAGGATACGGAACATGCATGGCTTGTCTACAGAATCTCACATCTCAATCTTGGGTTCATGGTTCCAGGGTACATGGGTTCTGGACATGATTAAATTTTGCGAAGCACATTTTGAGATTTGCGTTCTTATGTATGTCAAGAATCTTCCAGTTGTCTCATTCTTGAGGGACGTATTGCATGAGTGCCTTTTCCTTGTCCCATGACGCATTGACAAACAATGTTTTGTGTGTTAGCATCCCTGTGGGAGACAGAATATGTTCTTAGTTCTATGGGTGAGGGGCCAAATATGCTTAAAATGTGCATGTCCATCTGGAAGGCCCAGGCCTGGGAGCTGTCAAGGATGTCAATACATTACAGACACTTCCTAGTAGAGTCCCCTGAGGGGAAAGAAAGCATCCATATGCACTGGTGATCCACAGCCCTGCAGAATGTACAACATCTTCCCCTCCATGTTTCCCCTGAACTCCAGAAAGTGGAGAGTTCCAGGTGAATTCCATTCCTTAATCTATCCCTTGGTGGGCAGAAATCCCAGGAGGACTTAGCAATATGCCCCTTGCTGGCGGGAGGCTTGGGGCCAGTTCTCAGAAAATCTAGACTGTCTGGCAGTAAGTGGACTGTGCCCAGCAACATGCTTCTTTGTTTAAGCAAGGTCCATGGCTGCTTAGCTCATGGGCTCTCAGGAGACCCTCTGCATTCCCTTTGCCAAGGGATGCTCCAGTGAAGGAAGAGGGTGGAAGACAGGAAGAAAGACAAAGAATGTTTTTCCTGAAACAGTCCAAGCAACATCCATGAAGCAAAATTCCCATCAAAATTACTCTCCCTGGAGCGCCCAATATCATGAACACCAAGAATCAGAAGTTGTGACCTGACTAAGCACAGAATACAGCAAGCAATCAAAGGGGACACAAGTCAAAGGCAGCTTACCTGCTTTGCTCTGTCCAGGACCTGCTGCCAGCTCAGTCAGTACCTGCAGCCACAATGAAGGAAAACACATCAGTGGAGCAAATGTGGCAAGGTCATGGTGAGTTGGCTTTCCTCTTCCACATTTGCCATGCCCTACTCCTCCCTGCTCCCTTACCAAATCTCTTCATGGCAAAGGCCCAAACTTCCACTGGGGTGCTGCAGCCCAATCAGCACAGCACCTTCTCTGAACTGTGAATTTCTAAATTGTATATGGACAATGAGGCTGTCAAGGAGAGTTCCTTTCTGTCTAGATCCTCCTCTTCCTTTCTCCCTCAAGCTCCTCTTCCATTCTGCCTCAAGCTGAGAATTCACAGAGCATGTTCAATGTGCCTGGAGAAACCTGGGTCCCCAGAATGGGTCCTCTATTCTGAGCCATATTCAGATCCTCTTTCCCCTGGAGTCAAGCAAGTTTGGTCTCTATGGAAGTTGGCATTTGGGAATTTTTCCTGTGATCCTCCAGAGATCCACATCCCTTTCCTTATCCCATATCAGTCCAGAGAGCGGTTTGAGTCCCTGATCCTCAGGGAGTCCCTAGAACACTGAGTTCACCTAACTTTTCCATTGAATTCTGAATTTTCCTAGGAGTCACAACTGGTTTTGATATCTGACTATTGTAGGCTTGAAGCCAAGGGAGTGGCAAGCTTCAAATCAAGTGTATTTCATAGAGGGCTTTGGGAACTTGTCATGCCTGCTCTTCTCTGAATGTCAGTCAGATGTCTGAGGAGAATGGAACCTCCCTTGTACTTGGATTATTGAAATGGATAGCAGTGCAATGATATTGTATGGGGTGGTCAGCATCTGCTGAAAACATGCCTCCTTTAAAGGTTTATTTGCAGTAGGTGTTATGGGATCCCCAGTGAGATGTTGCAGCCAGGTACCTGGTCAATGTACATCTTCCACCTGCACAGCCTAGGTCTGTGAAATATTCAAAGACTGAAACATCTTATGGCCAACAATTTCAAGGTCCGAACATAAAGAAGGAACAGAAAGAAAAATACCAATGTTGTGCTTCGTCTTGAGATGATTGGAATACAAACGGAATACAAATATGGGGTTGGAGGTTGGAATGGTGAGAGTAGCGACTGTTTACTACTTGGACCAATCTTCCAAACAGAAACTGGGGTGCTCTGCCTGCCACCTGGACTGACCTTTATCTGTCCTTGCCCCCTGGTGGTGCATACAAGGATAGCTCTCCCTTCATTGCAGTACTAAAATCCTGTTCTGAACCTTCCTCCCAAGGGCAAGGGAAACAAAGACCTGGATTAAGCAATCCTGTACCCTAAGCATCCCTTGACAATGAAATTCTGGGATTCTGACCTGCCCCCAAAGAAGGCCTTACTCTGTTAGCACCGCTAAATAGACACTCATATGCCTTCTCTGTATTTGTTTCCCCATAACTTTCTGATTCCCTCCTCTGCTCCCTAAGTGCCCCCAGCCGGTCTCTATTTTGCCACTTGTATGTGGAAAATGAGAGAGAATGAAAGCAGGAGTGGCCACTGGACACCAAATGGAGCTACATGGTTTCAGCAGGTGTGATAATAAATTCTGCCTACTCTGCCTGCCTGCAGGACCCGAGGGCACCACAGACAAAGCCAGGCTGTGACAAACTCAGTTGTCTTATTGGAGGCCACACATCTGGTTCTCAGATTGACATCTGCATAGGATAGGTACTTCACCATCCTCAGCCAGTTGTTTTCATTATCATCAATCCAGAGAAGCACTCTCTCAACAATTAAACATTTCCATAGCCAGGCTGATTCTGGCGCATCTCGTGTACTGACTTATGGCCCAAGCAAAGTCCTGCAGAGTTGACATTCTCAGTGGTATCTGAGCAGTGGCCCGGCCACATCATCACATGGAGGAATGCGTCCTGGGTCTGCCTGGTCCCTTTCAGATGTGAGGAGGCATGAGATGGATAGGATGGCAAGAGTGCAGAGGACCAATATGTGAAAGAAGGAGGAGCAGATTGGCTTCCAGATGACAAGGCATTTCACCCATGAACCATGCAAGAAGGAGGAGCAAGCTTCCCCCAAGTGAATTGGGATTCCCGATGAGATGGGTTATGCACCAACTTAGACAAAGTTTTGGTACCTACTTCTGTGGTGTAGCCTCCCTCCTCCCCTCTTTGAACTTCACCACTCCTGATTTTCCCTCTTTCAACAGCCAGGCTTTCTCTGGGGACCATGGGACTGAGGGGCCTCATGACTATGAAGCTCTCAGCATCTGCCCCACCTCCTCTCTTTGCCCTCCATGTCCAACCTTCTTCCTTACTGAACTAAAGATGCTCACACACCTGATCCTCAGGGCCAATGGATGATGGAGGAGAAATTCACCCCCTGTAGGAGAGGGAACACGCATGGCTTGTCGTACAGAATCTCATATCCAAATCTTGGGTTTGTGGTTCCATCATACATGGGTTGTGGACATAATTAAATTTTGAGAACCCATTTTGGAAATTCAAGTGCATTTCTGTGTCAAGCATCTGTCAGTCATCTCTTTCTTGAGAGATGTATTGAATAAGTGCCTCTTCCTTGTCCTATGATGCATTGAAAAAATCATCTTGTGTGTTAGCATCCCTGTGGGAGACCCAAAACTTTATTGGGCCTATGTGGGAGTGGCCAATGATGCCTAGAATGTGCATGTCCATCTGCAAGGGCCTGTCCCGGGAGCTGCCAAGGGTGTCAATACATTGCAAACACTTCCTAGTAGAAGCCCATGGGGGAGAAAGAAAGCCTGGACATGCACTGGTGCTCCAGAGCCCTGATGAGTGTATAACATCTATACCCTCCACCTTTCCCCTCAGCTCCAGAAACTGGAGAGTTCCAAGGTGAATTCCATTCCTTAATCTATCCCTTGGTGGTCAGAAACCCCAGGAGGCCTTTGCATTATGCCCCTTGCTGGAGGTAGGCTTGGGGCCATTTCTTAGAAAATCTAGACTCTCTGGCAATAAGTGGATGGCCCCGAGCAATATGCTTCTTTGTCTGATGCAAGATCCATGAGTGCTTAGCTCATGGCCCCTCAGGAGACTCTGCATTCCCTTGCCAAGGGATGCTCCAGTGAAGGAAGAGGCTGGAAGAGGGGAAGAAAGAGAAAGAATGTTCCTCCTGCAACAGTCCAAGGGACAGCCATGAAGCAAAATGCCTATCAAAATGACTCTCCCTGGAGCCCCACATATCATGAAAACCAAGACTCAGTAGTTGTGTTCTGACCAAGCCCAGAATACAGCAAGCACTCCAAGAGGTCTCGAGTTGCAGGCAGCTTACCTACTTCTCTTTGTCCAGCACCTGGTGCCAGCTCAGTCAGTACCTGCAGCCACAATGAAAGAAAAGACATCAGGGGAGCAAAGGTGGCAAGGTCATGGTGAGCTGGCTTTCCTCTTCCACCTTTGCCATGTCCTACTCCTCCCTGCTCCCTTATCAAATCTCTTCTTGGCAAAGGCCCAACCTTGTCATGGGGTGATGCAGTCTAATTGGCACCTTCTCTGAACTCTGATATTCTAAATTGTATATGGGCACTGAGGCTGTCAATGATATTTCCTTCCCATCCAGCTGCTCCTCTTCCATTCTGCCTCAAGCTGAGATTTCACAGAGTATGTTCAATGTGCCTGGAGAAAGCTGGGTCCCCAGATAGGGTCCTCTATGCTGAGCCATAGTCGGATCCTCTTCCCCCTGGAGTCAAGCAAGCTTGGTCTGGATGGAAAGCAGAATTTGGGTATTTTTCCTGTGACCCTCCTGAGATCCACATCACTTTCCTTATCCCATAACAGTCCATAGAGTGGTTTGAGTCCCTGATCCTCAAGGAGTCCCTAGAGCACTGAGTTCACTTCACTTTTCCATTGAATTCTAAATTTTCCTAGGTGTCACAACTGGTTTTAATATCTGACTACTGTAGGCTTGAATCCAAGGGAGTGGCAAGCTTCAAACCAAGTGTTTTTGATAGAAGCATTTGAGAACTTGTCATGCCTGCTCTTCTCTGAATGTCAGTCAGATGTCTGAGGAGAATGGAACCTCCCTTGTACTGGGATTATTGAAATGGATAGCAGTGCAAGGATATTGTATTGGGTGGTCAGCATTTGCTGAAAACCTGCCTTCCTTAAAGGTTTATTTGGGGTAGGTGTTATGGGATCCCCACTAAGATGTTGTAGCCAGGTAGCTGGTCAATGTACATCTTCCACCTGCACAGCCTAGGTCTGTGAAACATTCAAAGACTGAGACATCTTATGACCGACAGTTTTGAGGTCCAAACTTAAAGAAGGAATGGAAATTTAAAAAATCAGGTTTGTGCTTTGTCTTGAGGTGATTGGAATGCAAATGGAATACAGATACGTGGTTGGAGGTTGGAATGGTGAGAGTAGCGACTGTTTACTTCTCGAACCAATCTTCCAAACAGTAACTGGGGTGCTCTGCCTGGACTGACCTTTATCTGTCCCTGCCCCCTGGTAGTGCATACAAGGAGAGCTCTCCCTTCATTTCGGTGCTGAAATACTGTTCTAAACCTTCCTCCAAAGGGCAAGGGAAACAAAGATCTGGATTAAGAAATCCTGTACCCTAAGGATCCCTTGGAAATGAAATTCTGGTATTCTGACCTGCCCCCAAAGAAGGCCTTACTCTGTTAGCACTGCCAAGTAGACCCTCATGTCCCTTCTCTGTATTTGTCTCCCCCTAACTTTCTGATTTCCTCCTCTGTTACTCAAGTGCCCCCAGCCACTATCTACTTTACCACTTGTATGTGGAAAATGAGAGAGAATGAAAGCAGGCTTGGTCACTGGACACAGAATGGAGGCACATGGTCTCCTCAGGTGTGATAATAAATTCTGCCCACTCTGCCTGCCTGCAGGCCCCCAGGGCACCACAGGCAAAGCCAGGATGTGGAAAACTCATTTGTCTTATTGGAGGCCACACATCTGGTTCTCAGATTGACATTTGCATAGGATAGGTACATCACCGTCCTCAGCCAGTTGTTTTCATCATCATCAATCCAGAGAAGCACTCTCCTAAACCAGTAAGCATTTCCATAGCCAGGCTGATTCTGGCGCAGCTTGTGTACTGACTTATGGCACAAGCAATGTCCTGCAAAGTGGACATTTTCTGTGTATCTGAGCAATGGACCGGCTGCACAATCAACATGGAGGAATGTGTCCTGGTTCTGCCTGGTCCCATTCAAATGAGAGCAGGCATGAGATGGATAGGATGGCAAGGGTGCATAGGACCAATGTGTGAATGAAGGAGGAGCAGATTGGCTTCCAGATGACAAGGCATTTCACTCATGAAACAAGCAAGAAGGAGGGGCAGGCTTCCCCCTAGTGAATTGGTATTCTGGATGAGATGGGTTATTTACCCAGGAAGACAAAGTTTTGGTACCTCCTTTGTGGGGTAGCCTCTCTCCTCCCCTCTTTGAACTTCACTCCTGAATTTTCTTCTTTCTACAGCCGGGCTGTCTCTGGGGACCATGGGACACAGGGTCCTCATGAATAGGATGCTCTCAGCTTTGGCCCCACTTATTCTCTTTGCCTTACATGTCCATCCTTCTTCTTTCCTGAACTAAAGGCACTCTCACACCTGATCCCCAGGGCCCATGGGAGAGGGGGGAGAAAATCACCCCCTGTAGGAGAGGGAACATGCATGGCTTGTTGCACAGAATCTCACATCCAAATCTTGAGTTCATGGTTCCAGGGTACATGGGTTGTGGACATGATTAAATTTTGAGAAGCACATTTTGAGATCTGCATTCCTATGTGTGTCAAGCATCTGTCAGTCATCTCTTTCTTGAGGGATGCATTGCATGAGTACCTTTTCCTTGTCCTATGATGCATTGAAAAATCATCTTTTGTGTGTTAGCATCCCTGTTGGAGACCGAATATATTCTTGGTTCTATGGGTTAGGGACCACACATGCTTAAATTGTTCATGTCCATCTGGAAAGCCCCAGCCGGGGAGCTGTCAAGGGTGTCAATACATTGCAGACACTTCCTAGTAGAGTCCCCTGAGGAGCAAGAAAGCATCGATATGCACTGGTGATCCACAGCCCTGCTGAATGTACAACATCTTCCCCTCCACGTTTCCCCTCAACTCCAGAAACTGGAGAGTTCCAAAGTGAATTCCATTCCTTAATCTATCCCTTGGTAGTCAGAAATCCCAGGAGTGCTTTGTATTATGCCCCTTGCTGGAGGGACACTTGGGGCCAGTTCTCAGAAAATCTAGACTGTCTAGCAATAAGTGGACTGCCCCGAGCAACATGCTTCTTTGTGTGAAGCATGATCCATGGCTGCTTAGCTCATGGCCCCTCAGGAGACTCTCTGCATTCCCTTTGCCAAGGGATGCTACCATGAAGGAAGAGGCTGGAAGAGGGGAAGAAAGAAAGAATTTTGCCCTTGCAACAGTCCAGGGGACAGCCAGGAAGCAAAATTCCCATCAACATGACTCCCCCTGGAGCCCCAGATATCATGAACACCAAGACTCAGAAGTTGTGTCTTGACCAAGCACAGAATACAGCAAGTTCTCCAAGAGGATAGGAGTTGCAGGCAGCTTTCCTACTTCTCTCTGTCCAGAACCTGCTGCCAGCTCAGTCAGTACCTGCAGCCATAATGAAAGAAAACACATCAGGGGAGCAAAGGTGGCAAGGCCATGTTGAGTTGGCTTTCCTCTTCCACCTTTTCCATGTTCTACTCCTCCCTGCTTCCTTACCAAATCCCTTCTTGGCAAAGGCCCAACATTGCCCTGGGTGCTGCTGCTCAATCTTCACAGCACCTTCTCTGAACTCTGAAATTCTAAATTGTTTATAGGCAATGAGGCTGTCAAGGAGAGTTCCTTCCCATCCAGTTGCTCCTCTTCCATTCTGCCTCAAGCTGAGATTTCACAGAGCTTGTTCAATGTGCATGGAGAAAGCCTGGCCCAAAGAGAAATCCTCTATCCTGAGCCATAGTCAGATTCTTTTCCTCCTGGTGTCAAGCAAGCTTGTTCTGGATGGATGAAGGCATTTAAGAATTTTGCTTGTGGCCTTCCTGAGATCCACAACCCTTTCCTTATCCCACTCAGTCCAGAGAGATTATTAAGTCCCTGATCCTCGGGGATTCCCTAGGGCACTGAGTTCACCTAACATTTCCCTTGCTCAAGGCAGGTGTGGGGCCACTGCTCAGAAAATCTAGACATTCTGATAATGACAGCACTGCCCATAGGAACATGGTTTTTGGTCTGTACCATGATCCATGTCTGTGTAACTCACGGGTTGCCCTGGGACACTCAGAGGTCTCTTTGCCCCGGGACTCTCCAGTGAAACAAAGGGCTGGAAGAGGGGAAGGAAGAGATAGAATGTTGCCCCCATGACAAGCCAGGGGATAGCCATGAAGCGAAATTCCCATTAAAGTGAATCTCCCTGGAGCCTTGGATATCATGAATACCAAAATCCAGTAGATGGGTTTTGGTATTCATCATATCCAACAGGACCTGAGTCATAGCTTACCTGCTTTTCTCTGTCAGGGACCTGGTTCCAGATCAGGACCTGCAGCCACAATGAAAGAAAACACATTAGAGGAGCAAAGGTGACATAGTCATGGGGACTTGGCTTCCCTCTATCACCTCTGCCATTTCCTTGATGTCCCTGTCTTCTTACTAAATCTTTTCTTGGAAAAGGCCCATTCCTACCCTGGGGTGCTATGGCTAATGTGGCTGTCAAGGACCATTTCTTCCAATTGATTTCCTTCTCTTCCCTTCTCGCTCAAGCTGAGATTTCCCAGACCATGTTCCACATTGGTGGAGACAACTGAGCCATCAGTACTGGGTCCTCCACTGAGGTCACCACTCATGCCTTCTAGATTGCCTCCAGCAAGCCTCTAGTCGTGTCTGGCTTCCTCTTGTGTGCAATGTAGGGTTTCAGCGGAGTTGCCAGAAACCCTAGGCTCCTGGTAAAGCTGAAGGTTGAAAGATGATGAATTGGGTCAGAGACTGTACTCTCCACCCACAACACACTCCTGTCCCTTCACCTCTTTGAGTGCTGGACTGCAGGGAATGCAGCTCCTCATGGGGGTTATGCTGACCTACAGAGGGATCTTATTCCCCTTGGAGTCAATCACGTTTTGTTCAGCATGGATGGTGTTGGTTGTATTGTCTGTGACCCACCTGAGTTCCAGGTCCAGTTCCATACCCCGCTTAGTCCACAGAGTGCTTTCAGTCCCTGTTCCTCAGGGTGGGTGGCCCTATGCTACTGCCTTCACCTACCTATTCCATTGATTTCTTCATTTTCCTAGTAGCCTCTCCTGGTTTTGTTCTCTGACTATGACAGGTTGAAGCCAAGGGAGTGGCAAGCTTCAGGCCCAGTGTATTCCAAGGAAGCATTTGGGCAGTTTGGGTTTCTGCTCTTCACCCAATGCAGAATTCAACCCCCCTTTCTCGCAGGCTTCCTTAGTGGTTTCTTTTGCGTAGATGCTACCTTGTCCCCCAAAATGGGGGTGCAGACAGGTAGTGATTGGCTAAATATTCATCCTCCACCTGCTCCACCTAGGTGTGTGAAACATCCAATCTTTTTTATTTTTATTTTTAGTTTTATTTTATTTATTTATTTATGTGTATGAATGTACTGTCTGCATGCAGGGAAACATCCAATCTCAAAGAAGGCACCAAACAAATGACACTTGGATTATTTCTGAGATCATTGGAATGCAAATGGAATACAGATAGACATGGTTGGAGCTGGGAATGATGAGAGGAAATAATCTTCACTGCTTGAAACAATCTTGGAAACAGATATTGGGATGCTCTGCTTCCCACCTGGGCTGACTGTGATCTGGCTCTGCCCTTCTGACTATTGTAGGCTTGAAGCCAAGGAAGTGGCAATCTTCAGACCCAGTGTGTTTCATAGAAGCCTTTGGGAACTTGTTATGCCTGCTCTTCTCTGAATGTGAGGCAGATGTCTGAGGAGAATGGAGCCTCCCTTGCCCTGGGATTATTGAAATGGATAGGAGTCCAAGGAGATTGTATTAGTTGGTCAGCATCTGCTGAAAACATGCCTTCCTTAAAGCTTTCTTTTGGGTAGGTGTTATGTGGTCCCCACAAAGGGGTTGCAGCCACGTAGCTGGTCAATATACATCTTCCACCTGCACGGCCTAAGTGTGTAAAACATTCAAAGAGTAAGACATCTTAGGGCCAAGGGATTTGTGGTCTAAACTTAAAGAACTTGTTTAGTTTGTATTTTCTCTTCTCTGAATGCTCCCACTTTGTCCATAAAAGGATTGCTTTCTCTGTATTGCAATCCTGAAATTCTTTTCTGACCCTTCCCCCCATGGGCAAGAGAAACAAAGACCCAGATAAGGCAACTATGTACCATAAATACCCAATGGCCACCAAATTGTGGGATTCTGATCTGCCACTAAAGTAGGCCTTATTCTCTTAACACTGCTAAGTAGACACTCATGACCATTCTCTGTATCTGTCTCCACCTATCCATTCTGATTTACTCCTCTGTTACTCAAGTGCACCCAGCCACTATCTACTTTGCCACTTGTATGTGGAAAATGAAAAAGAATGAAACAGGCTTGATTACTGGACACAGAATGGAGATACATGGTCTCCTCAGGGGTGATAATAAATTCTGCCCACGCTGCCTGCCTGCAGGCCCTCAGGGCACCCCATGAAAAGCCAGGCTGTGAGAATCTCAGTTGTCTTATTGGAGGCCACATATCTGGTTCTCAGATTGACACCTGCATGGGGTAGGTACTTCACCGTCCTCAGCCAGTTGTTTTCATCATCATCGATCCAGAGAAGCACTCTCTCAACAAGTAAGAATTTCCATAGCCAGGCTGATTCTGGGGCAGCTTGTGCACTGAGTTATGGCCCAAGCAAAGTTCTGCAGAGTGGACATTCTCTGCTTTATCTGAGCAATGGACTGGCCATACCATCACATGGAGGAATGTGTCCTGGGTCTGCCTGTTCCCATTCAAATGAGAGCAGGCATGAGATGGATAGGATGGCAAGAATGCAGAAGACCAGTATGTCAAGAAACCAGGAGCAGCTTGGCTTCCAGATGACAAGGCATTTCATGCATGATCTCAAGCCCAAAGAAGAGGCCGGCATCACCAAATATACTATGGATTTCAGATGAGGCAATTTAATCACCAAGAAATACAAAGCTGTGGTACCTACTTCTCTGGTATAGCCTTCCTCCTCCCCTAATCAAAGTTCACCAGTCTTGATTTTCCCTTTTTCCAAAGACAGCCTTTCTCTGTGGACTCACATGGATAGGATGCTCTCAGCATCATCCCCACCTACTCTCTTTTCCTTCCATGTTCAACCTGGTTCTTTTCTGAATGCAAGGCCCTCTCACAACTGATCCCCGGGGCCCATGGGACTGGCAGAAAAAGATCCCCCCCAGTAGTAGAGGGAATATGCATGGTTTGTCTTACAGAGTCTCACATCCAAATCGTGGGTTCATGATTCCAGAATACAAGGGTTGTTGGTGTAATTTAAATTTGAGAACCACTTTTTGAACTTCAGGGGCAAATGCATGTCAAGCAACTGTCAGTCCTTCCTTTCATGAGGGACCTCTAGGCTGACTGCATTTGTCCCATGAAGCATGCAAAAATCATCCTGTGTATCTTTGCATCCCTATGGGAGATCCAAGTGTCCTAGGTCCTATGGGTCCAGGCCCAGAAATGCCTAGAAGGAACATGCCTTTCTGGAAAGCACTTGGTTTGGGAGCTGGCAAGGGCATCAATATACTGCAGACTCTTCCAGGTGAGGCCCACAGAGGGCAAGATGGCACGTATGTACATCTGGTGTTCCACAGCCCTGCTACCTGTCCAACAGTCTTCCCCTGAACCTTTCCTTGCAGCTCCAGAAACTGGAGAGTTCCAAGGTGAAATCCATTCCTTAATCTTTCCCCTGGAGGTCAGAAATTCCAGGAGGCTTGTGGGTGAAAGACACTTATTGCAGAGACATATAGGGGCATTTCTCAGAAAATCTAGACAGGCTGGGAATGACTCCAGTGCCCAGAGCAACATGGTTCTTGGTCTGGAGCAGGATCCATGGCTTTGTAGCTCATGGATCCACCTGAGACTCTCTGAGATCACTTTAGCAAAGGATGCTCCAGGGAAGCAAGGGGCTGGAAGAGGGGAAGGAAGAGAAAGAAAATTGCCCCTGTGACAAACCTGGGGACAGGCATGAAGCTGCCATCAATCATCAAAATGACTCTTGCTGAAGCCTTGGAGGATATCATGAATACCAAGACCCTGAAGATGTGTCCTGACTAAACACGGAATACACCAAGCACTCCACCAGAACCCGACTTACAGCTTACCTGATTCTCTCTGTCCAGGACCTGATGTACCCTCAGCACCTGCATCAACAATGAAAGAAAACCCATCAGAAGAGCCAAGATGGAAAGGTCATGGGGAGTTGACTTTCATCAATCACCTTTGCCATTTCCTAGATGTCCCTGTTTCCTCACCAAATATTTTCCTGAAAAAGGTCCAATCACACCCTGGGGTGCTGCAGCCCAATGGGCACAACACCAACTCTGAACTATGAAATTCAAAGTTGTATATAGCCGATGAGGCTGTAAAGGAAAGTTCCCTCCCATCCAGTTCCTCCTCTTTCCTTTTCACTTATGCAGAGATTCCCCAGACCATGTTGAACATGGATGGAGACAGCTGTGCTCCCAGTGCATGGTCTGGAACTAAGGTAACCACTCTTGCCTCCTATGTTTCCTCTAGCAAGCCTTAGGTCATGTCTGGCCTCCTCTTGCATGGAACTCAGGGTTTTAAGGGAACTACCTGAAACCCTAGGCTCCCTGTATAGCTGAAGGTGGAGAGATGAGGAATTGGGTCAGAGGCCATACTCTCCACCCAGAACATACTCCTGTCCCTTCCTATCTTTGAGTGCTAGACAGCAGGGAATGCAGCCTTTATGGAGTCTAGGCTGAACCACGGGCAGATCGTATTCCCCCTGGAGTCAAGCAAGTGGTCAGAAGGGATGGTGTTGGGTGTTTTGCCTGTAGTCTGCCTGAGATCCAGATCACGTTCTATATCTCACTTAGTGGACAGAGTACTTTCAATCCCTGTTCCTCAAGTCTTCCCTATAGTACTGCCCACAACTCCCTATTCCAAGGATTTGTTGATTTTCCTAGTACCCTCATCTGGTTTTTCAATATGAGTATGACAGGCTTGATGCCAAGGAAATGCTTCAGACCCAGTGTATTTCAAGAAAAGTTTAGGCAGTTTGTATGTGTGCTCTTCTCCAAAAGTCAGGCAGATTTCTGCACAGAATGTAACCTCCCTTATTCCAGGCTTGTGGAAATGGATATATTGCACAGAGTTTGCATTGGTTGATCAGCATCAGCTGAAGATATGCCTTCCTTAGTGGTTTCTTATGGGTAGTTGCTACCTGGTCCCCAAAAAGTGGTTGCAGGCTGGTAGTGGCTAAATGTTCTTCCTCCACCTGCTTGGCCTAGGTGTGTGAAACATCCAAAGTTAACAAAGGCACCAAAATGTGTTTGACTTCTTCCTGAGATGAAAGGAATGCAAATGGAATACATATACATGGTTGAAGGTTGAAATGTTGAGAGTGGATACTCCTCACTGCTTGAATCACTCTTCAAAACCCAACTGGGGTGCATTGCTTCCCACCTGGGCTGACCTTGATCTGGTCCTGCTCCCACTTTGTCCATAAAGGATTGCTTTCCATGCATGGCTTTCCTGAAATTCTTTTCTGACCCTTCCTCCAATGGGCAAGAGAATCAAAGACCTTGATTATGCAACTATGTTCCGTAAATATCCGTTTGGCACCAAGTTGTGGGATTCTGATCTGCCACTAAAGTAGGCCTTATTCTCTTAGCACTGCTAGGTAGACACTCATGACTCTTCTCTGTATCTTTCTCCCCCTACAGTTCTGATTTTCTCCGTTGATACTCAAGTGCACCCAGCCACTATCTACTTTGCACTTGTATGTGTAAAATGAGAGAGAGTGAAAGCAGGCTTGGCCACTGGACAGAGAATGACAAGACATGGTCTCCTCGGGTGCCGGACTGCAGCAAAGCCATTGCCATAGCCATTTGGATATTTTGATTAAACTGTTTTCTTGCCATTGGGTCTTCTGAGGTGCCTGTTTGTTTTCCATGATAAAGAAAGGCAGGAAATGTTCATCATTTGGGAAAAGGACAGTTCAAAGACTTACCTCATGGGAAAAGAGAATTTTTCCACAGAGGTGTGCCAACAGCCTGGCTGTATAGATGAGAAATACTGAAAGATAGATTGAATGATTAATATATTGTGAAAGAAAAAGTTTTTCCACAGAGACAGGCCAAATCCTGGCCACTACTCTGAATCCTACATTCAGGGGAGGGGTGGGTACTTTCTCTTTCACAGTGAACCCTCAGAGATTTTCCCTTCTCATGGGGGGAAAGAGAGCTGAGAGAGAGAGAGAGAGACAGCCCAAGGAAATACCTTTTTTCTTCTTCCTTCTGTTGGTGGAGAGTCCACGCTGCACATTTTGGGCACAAGTTGTGGGTCATTTCTAATGTCCGATGTTCCTTTAATCCACAAGATATTCTTCCCTCCTAGAACCAGGCTGGCAGTTGTACAGGATTGCAACCATCAAGGCTGTTTCCTGCCTGCAGGCAGACAATCTCTAGGCTTAGCTCTGGCGAGAAGAGGGGAGGAGACCATGAGGAAGTTACCCAATGGGAAAAGAAAGACGGACACATACTCAGAGAAATTCCGGGAGATAAAACTATCTCATTTATTCATGACAGCAGTGTGCTTATATACTAAAAGTTACTGTGCTCTGGGCAAGGAAGGGAGGGCAGATGGAAGGGAAGGGCGAGCCACCTTGGCTCCTATGGGGGGTTTCAGAGCTCCTGTTTGTGCAACCAGTAAACTAGAGGTGTGACATTTTGCTCAGTACCTCAAAGGAAGGGGCCATCCAGTTCTGGAACTTTGCAGAGATAGGCAAGGCAAGAAAACACTGCAATATCCCAGACCTTCTGGAGCTATAGATATCTCACAGAGACAACTGAATGCACACAAATATATCAGATAACTCTCAGAGAGTCTGTGGGACAGGTCCTTGCCTCAAGCCAGACAAAGTTTCATTCCCACAGAGGACCACTTGTAGAAAATAAAGTTAAACCCCTACTTGTCACCCTGTATAAAAATCACCTCCAAATGAATATCAACATGAAAAAGACCTCAGTGTGAAACCCAAAACTCTAAAGGTGATAAAAAAAAAACTTTGGCAGCAACCTACAAGACATAAACCTACGAAAAGACATTCTAAATCAGATACCAGCTGTGCAGGAAATAAGGTCAATAATAGACAAGTGGGATCTCATTAAACTCAATTCTGTACAGCAAAAGAAACAATCAGTAAAGAGAAAACCCACAATATGAGAGGAAACATTCACCAGTGATAGATCTGACAGAGCATTAACATCCAGAATATATAAACTACTCAGAAAACAAAGAAGTAAGAAAACAAATGACTCACTCAAAATATGGAGTAAAGAGCTGAACAAAGCTGGGGGTGATGGCACATGCCTTTAATCCTAGCACCTGGAAGGCAGAGGCAGGCGGATCTTTGTGAGTTCAAGGCCAGCCTGGTCTACAGAGTGAGTTCAAGGACAGCTGGAGCTACAGGGAGACTCTGTCTCAAACAGATTAAAAAAAAAGAGTTGAACAATGACTTCACAAATGAGGAAATAAAGATTGTTGAGAAAACATCTTAAAAAATATTCAACATCATTAATAATTAAGGAAATGCAAATTAAAACCATTTTAAGATATCATCTCATTCTGATAAGACTGGCTAGGATCAAGAAAACAAATGATACTAAATGCTGGGGAGGTTGTGGGGAAAGAGGAATACTCATCCACTGTTGGTCGGAATGTAAACTCGTACAACCATTATGAAAAGCAGTATGAAGAAGCCTTAAAAGACTCAAAATGAGCCTACCACCTGATGCAGTCATACCACTCCTGTGTATATACCCATAAGATTCATCCTACCACAGAGATACATGCACATCCATGTTTATTGCAGCTCTATTCACAATAGTAGAGTTGGAACTGGGCTAGAGAGATGGCCTAGTGGTTAAGAGTGCCGACCACTCATGCAGAGGACCGTGTTTGATCCCCAGCACCCACGTGGTGGCTGAGAACTGTTTTTAACTGCAGTTCCAGGGTAGTCTGACACCCTCTTTGACCTTCATGGTACTGCATGACACGGGTGCACAAACCTATATGTAGACAGTACATTCATACATATAAAAAATAAATAATAATAATAAAAAACTGTTGGAACTAACCCAAGTGCCCTTCAACCAACAAGTGGATAGAGAAAATATGGTACATCTACACAAGGGAATTCTATGCAGTAGTAAAGAAAGATAACATCATGAACTTTGCAGGTAACTGGATGGAACTAGAAGATATTATGCTAAGTGAAGTAACACAGTCCCAGAAAAACAAACGACAAATGGTATCCCCCATTTGTGGATGCTAGCACCAAATCCCTAGTTGTAAGGCAAACTGAGCAATGCTAATGTTATATTCCTCTTTATTTGAAAGCAACTGTGCTCTTGTAATGTAAATCAATTAACTGGCTCTAGAATTAACCTACCACTTATTGTCAGACTTTGGAATCTTAGTAAACGGGTGTAAGGTATGTATGCGTATTTTAGAGTAGTATAAAGTTAAAAGGGAAAAATGTGAATCCTGAAATATGATTTGGAAATAACAAACAGTTTATTTTCAGAAGACATAATTTTAGTATATGTGTCACACACATACATGTATATATATATATATATATATATATATATATATATATCCAATATAAATTGGAGGGAACAACAATTAACTGGGACAAAGAACCAAATAAAATAGTAAAGTTTTCCCCAAACAATAATCCTCTGCTTTGAAAAAATTTATAATGATTCAGAAAAAGATACAAGACATGCATGGCAAAATGCATAAACTTGGGTTGGGTGGGGGGCATGGAAAGGGGAATGAGTCTAAATAGTACTGAGAATTGATGTCTCAAATACACAAAACTTCAAAAAATATGAAAATAAGATAAGGATGTATTGGGCCTCTTTGTCTCTTCTGATTAATTTTAATTTGAGGTCTATTTTGTCTGATATTAGAGTAGCAACTCCTGCTTGCTTTTTGATACCATATTCTTGAAATATTTTTTCCATCCTTTCACTTTGAGTTGTTGCCTATCCTTCAGGGTTAGATGGATTTCTTGTAGACAGCGTATAGATGGTTTCTGTTTCCTGATCCATTCTCCGAATCTATGTCTTTTGATTGGGGAGTTTAGACCATTAATATTTAAAGTTATTATTGAAAGATGTGTGTTACTTCCTTTCACCTTATTTTCGGTTTAAATTCTTGGTCTAGGTTTGTATTTCTGCAGTTACACTGTTATTAATTACTCTCTCTAGCTGTTGGGGATAGTTGCTCCTTTCCTCTTACCTTTGAATTGCTTCAAGTATTTTCTGAAAGGTTGGTTTTCTGGACATGAAAGATTCTCTTTCTCCTTCAACTATAAGCGACATTTTTCCTGAGTATAGCAATCTGGGTTGGCATCTATAGTCATTTATTGCAGGGAATACTTTGGTCCATTTTTTCTGGCTTTCAACATTTGCACTGAAAAGTCAGCTGTAATTCTTATGTGTTTCCCTTTATATGTAACTTGTTGTTTTACTCTTGTGGCCTTCAGTATTTTGACTTGTTTGGGGCATCTAGTGTTTTAAGTAAGGTATGGCATGGGGAATTTTTTTTTCTGATCTTGTCTGTTTGGTATTCTATGTGCTTTTTGTATTTGTATGGGTTTGTTCAGTTTGGGGAAATTTTCTCCTATTATTCTGTTGAAGATATGATCAATACCATTGTCCTGGGATTCTTCTCCTTCCTGTATCCCTATGATGTGGAGTTTTGGTCTTTTCATACTGTCCCACATTTTCTGATTGTTCCACTCTTGTGTTTGTTTTATTTTATTTGTTCATAAACTTTTCTTGAGCATTCTACTTTTTCTATCTTACCTTCCTATCTTGATTATCTAGTGTTTGCTTCATCTGATCTATTACTGAGGCTTTCTCCCATCCTTTCCTGCTGATTGGATATGTGTTTGATTTCCTTTTTCATTTGATCATGTGATTTCTTTAGTATTTCCATTTCCTTTTGGAGCTTGTCCTTCTCTCTTTTTAGATCCTGGTTCGTTTCCTGATTCAGTTCAGTGTGGGATCTTTTCAGTGTTTCCATTTCTTTCTGCCATTCGTCTTTTTCTCCCTCTAGTTCTTTCCTGAGTTTGTCATTCTCTCCCTTCAGTTCTTAGATTTGTTCTTTATATTCCTTGATTTCTTTGAGTGTGTCTATGATTGTTTTTTGATTTGTGTCCTGGGTTACCTCCAGGGAGAACTCATTGTTGGAGTATTCAATAGGACTAATAGAATTTGGTGGGGTTTATTATTTGCTTTTCCCATGTTGATGAATTTTCATTGTGCTTTTGGCATGTGGATTTGATTGGTTGATTGTAATCTGAGGTGAAATTTGAGTGTTTCTTCAATGGATTGAGCACCTGTTCCTCAAGGTTGGCTGTGGAGTGGAAGGTTTGTTGTCCCTTCTCTCTTCTGTTACCTTGTGCCCCAAGTTTCTATAGCTGTTCCCATAGGGATGGCTGCAGCATGCAGGGGGGGGGCACTGCACTGGCGCCTCATCTAGTCACCTCTGAAGAGCCCAGACCATTACTTGTTTCGGACAAAAATTTGCACCACCTGGGTGCAGTCCCTGTTCCAGATCTGGTCTCCATTGCATGGTGCAGAGTTGCCCAGTAGTACTGAGATACTTACCAGACCTTGCAGAAAGTTGGGGTGGCACAGGCCACCTGGGCACAAACCCTGTCCCCTATCTGATTGCTGCTAGGTTGAGCAGACATGCACAGAGGTGCTCAGTCCCTTACTGGTCTACATAGCAAAGATACCTCTTTTACAGTTAGTAAAATATTATCTTAGCCTAGGGATGTTTGAATCTTGGAGAATTGTCTAAGATCTATGACTTCTCCAGTTGTGTACATCTGCTCATATTAACAACACCACACATTTCTCTCACTACATGGGCTTTGGGTCCAATTTGTTAGCCATTGATTTCCACTAAGATAGAAGTATCACTTGTTGTAAGGGGTCAGTTCCACAATGGAACAGGCCATGGAGAATGTACACACATACAAGCACAGCTGGGGGATACATGACTGAGAGCTATTCAAAGTACAAATGCCACTTTATTCAAATGCAACATGTCATTATATAGGCAACATAACACCTCTAGCATCCAATCCCAGGTGTTTGTATCATCACCATCATTCAAACTCATGGGCATAAACAGAGAGGTCCTGTGACCCTCACTTCTGCCTCTGGATCATGCTGGCTGTAATGTTAGTGCTCTCTCTCTCTCTCTCTCTCTCTCTCTCTCACACACACACACACACACACACACACACACACAAACCTCAGCTCAGATTAGACAAACCCACGTCTACTATTCCAAGAGTGTTGTATAATGTGCTGGTCATTTGCATGGATATTTGATCTTGAGGCTGATTTTGGACCACTGTTTGATGTTCTCTCTTAATGGCTTGCATAGTGCTCTCCAAAACTATGAGAGCTAGCTTTCAGTTTTAAAGTACAAGACAACCTGCCCAGGGGTGACACTGTCCACAGTTGATTGAATCCCCCCATCACTCCACAATGAGTCATGACTGCAGGCCAGTCCAATGGAGTCAATTCCCCAATTGAAGCTCCCTCAACCCGGGTGTGTTAAATTGAAAACAAAAGCTATCCAGCACTTCCATAGATGTCAGGAAACAAATACAGAATCATTTGGGGATTTTGTGAGAGGGGAATATATAAAGTGGGAAAGGGGAATAATGGAATAAGAAGGGTTAAACTGGGCAATGAATGGGAGAGTGTAATTGGAGGGTAACTAACACTAAAGGCCTTTTTAAAAACACATATGGAAACCTTCTACTAATGTTAATCCCTTAACCAACTCTAGAATTAACCTTCCACTTATTTTCAGATATTGTAATTTCGGCGTGTGGGTGGAGCATTCATATATTAAAGTAGTAAAAAATTAAAGGGAAAAAATGTGAATTCCTAAACATGTTTTGCAATTAACATACAGTTTATTTTCAGACAACATAATGGTAGTATAGGTGTGACATATATACAGACATATTTTTATGTATGTTGACCCTCATTTGTGGAACCTAGCACCAAATCTCTATGTATAAGGCAAATTGAATCATTCTTTTTTTCTTTCTTTTGTAGTAAATATAATAGCTGATGTTACCCATCAACTTGCTATGTAATGTAGGAATGTAAAGTAGTAATTTTTCTTTACCTGCATACAACTCTACTGTTAAAATGTGAGTCGTCAAACATGTTTTGGAATTAGCCTATGGTTTATTTTCAGATGGCATAATTTTTATATCTGTGTGGGATGTAGATATACACATTTTGAAGTGAAACAAATTGGAAGGAACAACAACAACAAAGAAGACTTGATTAAAGAATTGACTCTAACAGTAAACTTCTGCCCAAAATGGTAAACTTTTTTGTCAAAAAATTCAAAAAAAGACTAAGAAAAGGATGAAAGACATGTATGGAAGAATGTATGAGCTCTGTCTGGGTGGGCTAAGGAAGGGGGAATGGATCAAAATTTGATTAAGAAATGTTGTATGCAAAAAACTTCAATAATTTTTAAAAATCTCCTTTTAATTCCTGGGTAAAAGGGGCCACATGAATAAAACTTATGTAATATTTTGTGAGACAAAGTCTAAGTATATGCCTCTGGCTAGCTGGAACTTGCTACTTAAACCAGGATGTACTCAAATTCAGAAATCTGCCTGCTTCTGCCTTCAGGAAGCTGGGATTAAAGTTATGTGCCACCACCCAGACTCAAAAATTATATTCTCTTTTAAACTATGACAATGAAGATGATCAGTGAGTTGTAATTATAGCAGTCTTAGATGAAATTTCATTGGACAAAACTTTATTATTTACTTTTTAAAAATTTTTTTATTTACTTCTGTATGTGTATGAATGTACTGTCTGCATGCAAGTCTGTGCACCCATGTCGTGCAATGCCGCGGAGGTCAGAAGAGGGTGTCGGATTCCCCTGGAACTGGAGTTCTCCTGTAATTGGAGTTTCAGATGGTTCTCGGCCACCATGTGGGTGCTGGGGATCGAACCCGGTTCCTCTGTAACAGTAGTCAGTGCTCTTAACTGCTAGGCCATCTCTCCAGCCCCTTATTATTTACTTTTTAAATGTTTTGGTCAAGTGACTTTTGTATTTCATAGAATATATCTTGATCACATTTAGACCCTCTTCCCAATCCACACCCCTATGGCCCCCCAGGCTGGACTTCATTCATTTTTTCATATATGTTAAGCCTTATCTAGCTAAGCATTTGTACTCAGATGTCTCTCAATGTAAGTTAATCCACTGGAGTCCATTTCTAGACATATAAAATTACTTACTGGATGCTAAATACGGACACTTATGTTTATATTTACAGACAAATATACCATACAGCACTCATAAAAGAAGCTTTTTTTTGCAATAGATGGAGGCCATTACATAGTTCCACAACTGGTCATACATAAACCTCATTATTTTAAAATATGAAAATGAAGATAAAGAAATGATAAAAATTTGTAATATTTGAAAAGAAAAAAGTATCATAATAGGAGCAAGGATAAGCATCAAGGCATAAATTAATCAAAATTAATTTTAAATTTAAGATGTATAATTAATAAATAAAAGTTGTTTTAATGTTAACTACAAAGGCAATCTAGTTAAACTTATCAATAAAGAAATAAACTATTTGTAAAAATTCAGTTGTTAGGTATGAATGGGCTGGCATTCCAACCAGTACCCCCTAGTGCCTAAGTGGGAGTCATAGGACCTCCCTGGCCATGATCATGGAGTGGGGTGTGGTGATGCAAAGGTCTTACATTGGGCCCTTGGAAATGAAGTCACACTGCCTATAAAACCTGGCCATTTTGAATAAAAGCTCATTCTGTATTTGGATACCTTACCATGTGTCTGTGTGCTGTGCTTTCCCGTGCATGCTTCCTACATGGCTCATCTTGGGAATAAATGGGACAACCTACAAATGGCACCCAGATATGCAGCTGTAGGAAATCCTGAAAAATTCGGTATGCAAACCTCACAATCTTGCCTTTTTACTATCAACCTCTTTCTCTCTTTCCTAATATCTATCTTGTGCCATGAAGCTGGCTCTCCTCCTTGGTTGAATGGATTGGAGGCCAATCTGGGAAAATGTGGCTTTTTATGCATGGAGGAAATTGGCATATTCTTGGCCCATTTTCTTTCAGCTTGCCCATGTGTAAGCCATAGAGATAGACAGATTCCTGGCCTGGCTCTGTTTTGGCTTGGGAATGAGCATCGATCTCCCAGGGCATGTGACTCATAACTCAGTAACTCCTGCAGGCTATAAAAGTCAGCAAATTCCAGGCTGAGTGAATGTCAAAGTTTACTAGCCAGGGTTGACTTTCGAATCATTTTTCATAATTTTACATTCCAAAAATAAAACCTTGGGTTCTAATTCTAAAAACTTGTCTTGAGGCTGGAGAGATGGCTCAGTGCTTGGGAGCACCTACTTCTCTTGCAGAGGACCCGGGTTTGATTCCTAGCACCCACATGGTGGCTAAGAACCATCTTTAACTCCAGTTCCAGGGGAATCCAACACCCTCTTCTGGCCTCTGTGGCATTGCACGACACAGGCGCACCAACTTACATGCAGACAGTACACTCATACACATAAAAATAATAAATAAATACATAAAATTTAAAAGAATAAAAAAGAAAAACAATATATTAAAAAAAACGTGTCTTGCCCTCCTTCTGTAAAAAACTGGTTTTCAGGCTCAGCTCCAGCTTAATTCTTCATAAGTAAATGTCTCCCACGCTTGATCCAGTGCTCAAAAAGGCTGGATCCCACTCCCTTCTGATGCAAATTAAGGCCTTTAACAGTAACTATCCTACAGGGACAAGAGTAGTTTTTGTTTTGTTTTGTTTTGTTTTGTTTTGTTTTGTTTTAACTAAGGAATAAGTTTGCCATCTTAAACTGTAAAGTTAAAGAAATTATGTTCCCACATGGCGGCTGAGAACCGTCTGTAACTCCAATTCCAGGATAACTCCAGTTCCAGGGGAATCCGAGACCCTCTTCTGACCTCCGCGGCATTGCACGACATGGGTGCACAGACCTGCATGCAGACAATACATTCATACACATGCAAAAATAAATAATAATAAAAAAAAATTAAAAAAAAAAGAAATTATGTTGTAAACATCTCTAATATGTACTGAACTTTTCAATTTGCCTTGCTCTTCCTTCTAAAAGCCTTTTCTATTTTGGGTTACTTGGGTAACTGTATTTAATCTCCACAACATTTTATAGAGAATTTTAATCCATGGCCACTTAATAGCTTTCTCTTAAATTTTGTATACAAAACCTGCTGATTCAAATTCATCTCAACATGCTTAATTAAGATGTACTATTTTATATAAACCCAGATACCCTAGATATCTTTTGAGTAAAAAAATATGTGCACAATTAAAATTAATTGATTGATTCAATTTTAAGGTTCTAGGCATTAAAATTCAGTTTGATCTTTTAAATGTGTTTCACCTTGAAGACTTTATTCACTGATCCTGATTACATGTAGTTTATGCTCTGGCACCACATGCTTGCCTCTTGTGTGAATACCAGCCACTGAGCTGAGCACATGGATTTTTAATAATAATAGTTTTTCCTAACTCATGCTTAAATTTAACTTAAACAGTTTTAAAATTTGACTTAAATCAATAGTCTTTTAATTTCAGCATTGTGGAGACAGAAACAGATGGAATTCTATGAGAGTTTGCAGGCCCTCAGGGTCTGAGAAGACAGTGGCTCTGATAAATTATTTTTTTGATAACTATTAGTAAAAGCTTCTTTAACAGCATAAATTAAAATCTTAATTCAAAAAAAAAACTTTTCTATGTTTCTCTTTAAGCCTATGTGTGAGTGAATACATATTTGTGTTTTAATTCTTTATAATTTTACAGGTTTATGTCTAATTTGGAGTCAAATGTAAATAAAGATAAATAGATTCAACTCATAAAGACTGTTTTATACCTTTTTGTGTTAATTATTAATTGGGTTTATGTAAAATTTTAGTATTTATTTAATTCAGTCTAATTTAGATAAAAACTTTGTGGGTAATTTCATATTTTTCTTTAAATTTCAAATATTCCTGAATAATGAGACAAGATACACAAATTATAAAAGACTAAAAGCAACTGTAACCTTTATACTTTTGAGCCCCCCTCCAACCCAGACCTTTGGTTCTGTGAATAAGACAGGGACAGACAATTAGACTTAGCATAGGGGCAGCCTAGGTATAGTTGGCCAGTAGGGACTGGATAGGAGAAAGCATAGAAATAGACATTAGGGATAGTTTATTAGAGACAAGTGGTTGGGTAAGGGCCTAAAGGATGACATATGGATCTCAGTTATTTGTGTGTTACTAGGACATTTATTCTAATTATGTAAAAAATACCCCTAAAAAACTTTGTAAAAAATCATTTTGTGTGTTTTTCATTGAACATTAAACAATATTGTAACTTCTCTCATAGGTCAACTTAACCTTTTGTTTATTATGTTTGTATGTACTATATATGTGTGAACACATGCATATGTGTGGGTGTGTGTATTTATGTTTTAATATATTTTTAATGTTAACAGCTCTTAAAAATTATTTATGTATATTATTATATATTATTATGTGATATTATTATATTAGTGATATTATTATATTAGTGATATTATATATTAGTGATATTATTATAAAATCAGTAAAAAGCTGCATCTGAGTTGGAATTTGGCCCTTTCTTCCAGGACATAGGTTTATAATTAAACACCCAACACATAATTTAAATTTCAACCAAAAATATGGTTTGAATGGTTTTGCTAGAAATAAAAAGTTTTATTGGATATTCTGATGCATTTATGCTTCCACCTATTTGTTGTACACCTGAGACAGACTCAAACACGTTTTTATAGTATTAAAGTGTTAATAGAGTTTTGGGTCTTGGGGATATGGATTAGTTTTCAAAAATAACTACTTCTATTTACAAACACAGTTTTGGGACATATTCAAATGTATCTCACCTGTAAAGCATGATTTCTGGATCCATATTTTCTACTAGTGTGTAAGTTAAACCCATTAGTCTTGTGTTTGTGGTGAATACTAGAGGGTATAGGTTGGAAAGGGGTCTTTCTCTAAGACCACCAACCTGGGAAGTGAATATCGAGTAGCCAGCTGTGTTTTGACTGGACAGAGGCTTGCAAATAGCCATCAGTCTGTGAATTCTGGGTTGAGAAGTGGTCCATGGCAGATGAGATTTATTTGGCCATCAGGAGGTGGTGGCTGATGCTACAAGGCCAAAGGTCTGCATTGGGGCAATTAGCATGGCCAGACAGGGCAGTATGGCAGAATTCCTCATGACCAGATGATGTGCTGTGCCCTTGTTTCAACTCCTATGAGAAGCTGATGATGGCTTCTTCTTCCCCTCCTCCCTTTTGTTCCCTTTGATCCTGCAGACGTGGAGCTAACCAAAGCTGGCTTGTGTTGAATGGTGTGTGGTAATGTAACCTTGGCTGGGGAGAACTAATCCAGTGACAGCCTACGAAGTCCAGTATCAGTGCCATAAGCAGGAAGACTGGTGTGAATGTATTACTTGTGACATTTCTTTTGCCTATAAGACATACAGGTCAATATAGAGACTGTTTAAATATACTTACTGGACCTTTACACCTAAGTTCCTGTCTATAGGTATGTGTAATACAACTGTCTTTTAGACATTTATAGGTCAAAATATAAAAATTTTAAAAAATGAATATAAAAATTTTAAAAACACAAAGGGAGAGGGGTAGAGGACTCCCTCTGGGATATAGTCAAATAGATAACTATTACAAACATATTTTCAATTTTGAAATCTTAAATCTAACTATGGGAAAAATTTGCATGTTCCCACAGGTAAAAACATCACCAACTTAAATGCCTGAAAAAGGTACAGCTTTGGGGTGTACAGGGTGGACCAAGAAATACCAGAAGAGAAGCTGGCCCATCTAAACATTAAGAGGATGAAAACTTCAGACTGCCTGAGTCACAGGAATCAAATATTTCTTTGGATTCTATTTAAAACAACTGTTTATAATGTACCCTAATGATGTTTACTTTCCAGGTGCTGCTAAGTTTTGATAAAATGAAACAAAAAACATTTCTACCTCTCCTTTTTATAGAAAAAGAAAAAAAAACAATGGCAATAGATTTGTTCCTTAACTACAAAAGAGCCAACTGCTATGGTAAGAATTTCTCAGGGTGCATATATAGCCACTCTCTTTAATTAAGTAATGGGAATAAGAAATGTAAAGAAATTTTATTTAGAGCCAGAAATAAATGTAAAATCTTTAAAGTCTTTATAGTTAAGCAAAATGTGTTAATAAAAGAAAGCTTTAGTAGCAGCAATGGGTCATTCTGCTGAGGAGTTTTAGCTGGGAACTAATGGACCCCCAAAACAAAGGCTATTTGCCTTCAAGTTGGGATACACACAAGTGGGCATTAAGACCCTGCTGCTGAAGACCTTGTGTGAGCATTAAAAGGACATAGAGACCACTCTTTTAAGTGGAAAGTATGTCTCTGGAATGCCAGAGAGTGTTACCAAAGGCCACTGGAAAGAAAAAATATTGGTCTCGTTGAGTCACACAAGAATCATCACCTACACCACACATGCCTGGAAGATACATGCAGCCAGGGGGGCAACCAAAAATATTAGTGTACCCCAAATCTAATTGGCTACTAGCCCACTCCTTTGGAAGAATAACATGTGGTGGCTATTAAAGGTTAAAAACCTCTAGTGACCTACTTTTTTGTTGTTGTTTTAAAATCTCTAGTGACTTATAAATGGTATAAAAAAAGCTATAGTTCCTAGACTAATATACCATCTAAATATTTCTATTATATTTCTTTTTTGGGGGGGGGGGCTTTTCGAGACAGGGTCTCCTTGTAGCCCCAACTGTCCTGGAACTCACTCTGTAGACCAGGCTGGCCTTGAACTCACAAAGATCCGCCTGCCTCTACCTCCCAAGTGCTAGGATTAAAGGCGTGTACCACCACGCCCGGCTTCTATTATATTTCTACCTGTGCCCACAGAGTAGCTTTTCATGATAATCAATGCCATTTAAATGCCTAAACCTCTCATTGGTTGTATTTTGCTAGTAGGATTAAAAAAAATGGACTCCTGGATAGACTGTCTGTTAGGACCAGGTCAGAAAGTGTTAATTAGAAGGAATGAGTCTGTAAAATTGAATTAGCTAAAGCAAGCCTGGTTCCCATGACTACCTTAACCACAACAATACAGTCTGGTCCTTAGTTACTAGTTCGCACAGCTATATGAGGTCAGGATGCACTTTCTCAAGCCTAGGGGGAGTGCTTCCCACCCTGTAAGGAGTCCATTCCTCTCCAAGGGGCTTCACATTGCTAAACACAACCAATAAGTTTAAAGGTTACCATTGCTTGTTTTGTGTTTCCATAGTCTCACAATTGTGTTTCTATGGTGTCACAAAATTCCTCTAGTTTGTGGGTTCTGTCCTTAAAACTCTCTGTAACAGACAGTCGAGGTTGCACTCATCCCTGTGTGGAGTGGCTGCATCCCTGGTCTACCAGATTTCCTCAATTGGCTCCCTGGTGGACCAGCAAATTAAATAAATTTTGTTTTAAAGACTGAATCCAGGTCTTGAGAGATTTTCTGTGCACTTTTAGGACCCAACATGCCAAAATGTGGGAGAAAAATAATCCTGGACAAAGCTGAGAGTCCAAAGTCCACTTAAAAGTAGAATGCTTTTGCTTCTCACCTACTCTTCACTCCTTTTTGCAAAGCCTAGGGACCATTCACAGGAGAGGCAGGTGCATTAGAATATAAGAGCTGAGGAGATAGTGGTAATTCCTGAGATCTCAACAAATATGGACTGGACTCTTATTTGATCAACATGTCTGTGTATACAAACCTCTACTTTTGGACTATGGTGACTTGGGTTGTTAAAATTTGGGCATGAATATTTGCTAATTGGTTTTGCATGAATGTTACTTACAGTCATTTCTTATGCTTGAAAATTGGTTCACTTCATGGTTGGTTTTATGGATATTAATTGGCCTTAGTGCAAAAAATAAAAATCTCAGGTCTGGCTTGTTCCCAACCTGACATTCAAGAAAGGCTTGAGCAGCTGGCAATTCAAAGCTTAAATTCCTTTGTGATGTTAGCCTTTCCCGTGGGCTCACCTGTCTCTCAGAAAAAAATAAAATTAAAAGGATGAGATGTGGGAAAATTCAGTTAAGTTAGGTATGAATGGGCTAGGATTCCAACCAGTGGCCCCTAATGCATAAGTGATAGTCATGGGATCTCCTTGGCCATGCCCATGGAGTGGGGTGTGGTGATGCAAAGGTCTTACATTGGGCCCTTGGAAATGAAGTCACACTCCCTATAAAACCCAGCCATTTTGAATAAAGGCTCTCTCTGTATTTGGATACCTTACCATGTGTCTCTGTGCTGTGCTTTCCCACATGTTCTTCCTACATGGCTACCTTGGAAATAAATGGGAAGACCTACAAAACTGGATCCTCCCCCAAAGACTCTTTTCTCATCAAAGTAGAGTTCCACAGAAAAGATAAGGTCTGATTTATATTTCATCTCATGTCTTCAATAAAATACAAGGTCTTATCGCTGGCATAAGCCATGGTGTGCGCTCTCTCTCTCTCTCTCTCTCTCTCTCTCTCTCTATATATATATATATATATATATATATATATATATAAAACAACACCTGACAAAATGACATTCCTAGACCATAGATGAGTTTGATAGGAAATCGACATAGCCCCATATACATCTATACTGTTGTTAACCAGAGGGTCCTTCCTTAGTTCTACTTTTCTATAAATCAAGTTATGAAATAATGATTTCCCATGATAATGACCAATACATTCTATTCCTTAGTTGAATTAGGTGTTAAAATACTCATCACAGAGCATATAGATCATTTTATTCATCATACAACATAAAATTAAAATATTTATAAGGGTTCTTAAATTTTGAGAATCTCTAATGTATTGAAGGTAGAAATAAGAACTTAAATTAGTCATCCTTGTTTATGTGTCTTTTTTAATGAAGCCCAATTCATAATACTTACTTCATCTGTTGCTAACATTTCATTAAACTGTAGCTCTACACACCTCATAATTTAGAAAATAAATAAGTCCTAATTATATTTCATTTCATGAATAATGGAAAATACATATATCAGAAGTCAAATATGTAGACAATGTTATTGTATTTACATTGTGATCCATCAATAAAACACAAACACAAAAACATAGCAACCTGATATGTATATTTGTTTATGGTTAATATGCTTAATACTGTATTTTACTGAGAGAATATGGAAACTTTGAGACTGAACTTTTAATCACAATACTTATCAATACTATACCAATAAAATTTCAATGAAAATTGAAGTTTTCCTTTCATAAATCCCAAGATACTCATTGAGGAAAAAACTGGCCTATCGGTAGCCAGATTGACTGAAAATCTGATTTATATTACCGCAAGGATCCTGTTAACATTTAACATTACTCTTAGCACCCACTTTCATCATAATTAAAATAATAGAGCCAAGTCATACCTTGGAGGTGAAAAATAAGTTATCATTTTCCTTATGTATTTACCCAATTCTGTTTCATGAGCATGCATAATTATTAAAAAATCATATTCTTAACCTAATTGCAAGCATCCTTCATTTCACCAGTGATAAAAATAGCCTAACTCTGTTAAAAGTTGTAATAATACCCTAGCAAAATTAATTATTCATCTTAGACACCAATGGCTTTAGCACATTGAAAACAATCCCAAAATATTTTTTCTTTTAAAAATATTTTTATTAAAGTTTTGTGCATTTAGTACATCATTTCTCATTCCAATTTAGACTAATTTCCATGTCCACCACCCCACTTGAGTTCATGCATTCTGCCATACATGTCTTGTTGAAAGATTTCCTAGAAAATATTGAATAAATGTAACTTTCAGCATATGTGAGGTCAGTGGGAGCCAAATTTTTGTATATCCCAAATCTAATTGGCTACTATCTCTCCCCTTGGAGGAATAATTCATGGCTGATGCCACAAGCTTAAGTCTTCTAGTGGTAAGACCTTGTCAGCCTTTACAGAATGGATAAGCATACCATCCAAACATCTGTGTCTATACCAATGTAACCTACCATAATAATTAGTACTGTTTAAATGCCTGTATATCTAATTGCTAGTGCTTCATTAGTAGGAATAAAAGGTTATTTCTGGATAAACTGCCAACCAATGAAAGGAAACAGCCTGAACTGATCAGAGTCCAAAATGACATCTCCAGAGAAAGTAGACTGCTCTGCTTCTCGCCCACTTCTGTCCCATTTCTAAAGCCCAGGGAACAATCTTCGGAAGAGGGGGCATGGTAGAATGGAAGGGCTGTGATTGGGGTGAGTTGTGAAACTACAGTAATATAGACTGGACTCTTATCTGATCAACATCATAGTACTCATAAGCTCCTCCATCTGGACAATGGGGGTCTCGGGCTGTATAAGTTTGGGTGTAGCTACTTGCAAATTGGTTTTACATGAAGGGTGCTTGTATTCATTACTTATAACTTTTATTAAAAATAAATAAATAAATAAATAATAAATAAATAAATAAGAAAAGAAAAAACTGTTTCGGTAGGGAATCTAAATTAAGATCACTGCTCCTTACCCTAAAGGATGAAACTCATGAAATAAGGCAGAAGACTAAACACTATATTTTTTAACTAAAAGAAGGTAATTCACAGAGATGTTTTTAAGAGGTCTTTTTAAAGTTTTTAGAGAACTTGTTAAAAATACACCCACAACGATATTTCAAATTACATTCACTCTCCTGTCTCTTCTCCCCACAAAGTGTTCAGACTGCCAGTTTAGAGGAAAGGGATAACTAACCGAGCAAAAATGCATCCGAATGAAAAGCGGTTCATGGTGGATGGCAATGGAAGGGTCCTGGTCTTGGCCAACATGCTGGTTCCTTCACAATGCTATAAACCTTTCATACATAAGGCTGGCATTAGTCAGGCCTCAGACATCAGGCTATTACTGTGTTCATCCATAGTCATGCATCTCCTCATTTTCAACTTTCTTTTAGCCTCAGAGTCTTAGGAAGAGAAAGTAGGAAGGAGAGGCTAAGAGCTCAGAGATAAAATTAGCAGGAATAGAAATAGGAATATATACACTTGATGCTGGGATTTAGCAATGCTAAGCATTAAATCAGATATTCTGTCTTTATCTGCATTGTTAAAAAAACAAGAAAAATTTAATGTTTTAAAAATATCATCATAGGCATTTTCAGTTTCATTTTTTTAGCTTATGGCATGGCAGTCTATTGAGTTGTCATAACAAACATAAATGAGAATAAAATATATTTTCAAACTTAAAAAATTATTCAACATCATTAGTAATTGAGGAAATGTAAATTTAAACCATTTTAAGATTTCATTTTACCCTGGTAAGCCTGGCTATGATCAACAAAACAAATGATACCAAATGATGGAGAGGGTGTGGAGAAAGGAGAACACTAATTTATTGCTGGTGGGATTGCAAACTCATGCAATGCCTATGGAAAGCAGTGTGGAGAACTCTTAAAAGACTAAAAATGAGCCTACCATTTGAGCCAATCATACCACTCCTGGGTGTATACCCAAAGGACTCATCCTATATCAGAGATACATATACAACTCTTTATTTCTGCTCTTTTCACAATAATGAAGAACTGGAAGCAACCTGAGTGTCCCTCAATGGAGTTCTTTTTTAAAAAATTTATATATATCAAATCTAGACCCGTATCCCCCCCATCCCCCCACCACACCAGAGCTCACACATTCTGCCAAACATGCTTTTCATCTTTTTCTCAGTCTTTCTCAATATTCTCCATGTGGAAGTTTACTGTTTTGGGCAGAAGTTCACTGTTTCAGTCAGTTCTTTGATGCAGTCCTTTCTGTTGTTGTTTCCAATATGCATCACTACCAAAGGCATTGCTCAAGGGACCATGCACAAGAAATACTTATAACTAGGTAATGGGGCACTAGCATCCACAGATGAGGGATACCATTTGTCATTTGTTTTTCTGGGACTGTGATATTTCACTCAGCCTGATGTCCTCTAGCACCAGCCATTTTCCTGCAAAGCTCATGATGTCATCCTTCTTTACTGCTGCATAGAACTCCATTGTGTAGATGTACCACAATTTCTCTATCCACTCATCAGTTGAGGGGCATTTGGGTTGGTTCCAGCTCCTTGCTATTGTGAAGAGATCTGAAATAAACATGGCCGTGCATGTATCTCTGCAGTGGGGTGAGTCTTGAGGGTACATGCCTAGGAGTGGTATGGCTGGGTCGGGTGGCATGTTCATTCCAAGTTTTACAAGGGTTCTCCACACTGCTTTCCATAGTGGCTGCACGAGTTTACATTCCCACCAGCAGTAGATGAGTGTTCCTCTTTCCCCACAACCTCTCCAGCACTTGGTATCATTTGTTTTCTTGATCCTAGCCAGTCTTATTGGAGTAAGATGATATCTTAAAGTGATTTTGATTTGCATTTCCTTAATGATTAGTGATGTTGAACACTTCTTAAGGTGTTTCTCAGCCATCTGTAATTCCTCACTTGTGAAGTCTCTGTTCAGCTCTTTGCTCCATCTTTTGAGTGGGTCATTTGTTTTCTTTTTTCTTTGTTTTTTGAGTAGTTTATATATTCTGGAAATCAATGCTTTGTCAGATGTTTCTGAGGTGAAGGTTTCCTCCCACTCTGTGGGATTTCTCTTCAATTCCTTGATTATTTCTTTTGATGTACAGAAGTTTTTTAGTTTAATGAGGACCTCAATGGAGTTCTGTGCAGTGGTACAGAAATATGACATCATGAAATTTGTAGGTAAATAGATGGAGCTAAAGTTGTTATGTTAAGAGAAGTAACAGAGTCTCAGAAAAACAAACGATGTATGTTATCCCACATTTGTGGATCCTAGCACCAAATCCTTGTATATAAATCAAAGTGGGTAATTATTCAGTAAAGATAAGGCTGGACATGGTGGCACATGCCTTTAATCCTAGCACTTGGGAGGCAGAGGCAGGCGGATCTTTGTGAGTTCAAGGCCAGCCTGGTCTACAGAGTGAGTTCCAGGACAGCTGAGGCTACAGAGAGATCCTATCTCGAAAAGACCAAAAAAAAAAAAAAAAAAAAAAAAAGAAAAAGAAGAAAATACCACATTGAGTGATATTGTTATAGATAGAACATGAAGTATATGTCTGTATTTCCCTCAGTTTTAAGATTTATAAGAAGAAACTTATTTTTAAAGTACATTAAAACATTCATCAACTTTCTATGTAATTTAGAAATGTAAAGTTATATTTCTTTTTACCTGCATGCAAGTTTATAGTTAAACTGTGAATCCCTAAATGTGTTTTGGAATTAATCTATAGTTTATTTTCAGATTTTGTGAATTTGGTATATCTATGGAGTGTAATAAAAGCTAAGAGTAGAATCATGTATATCAGATGCTGGGATAGAAGGAATGTGTGGATGAAACTGATCAATGAATATCAAGTTGCAGTTATATAGTGCATGATGTTTTCATATATGTATTTATAGTAGGATGAATATAGATGCAATTTTGCATGCATTTCAAAAGACTCAAAGAAAGAACTGATGAAGTTTTAACCACAAAGAAATTATATATATTTAATGACATAGTCATGTTCAGCAGATTTAAGCTTTAAACAATCTATATATGCATGAAAGATCATGTGACCATTGTAATATGTGCAACTTTATACCCGTATATGTCAGCCAAAATAAATTTAATTTAAAAATTCCTATGAAGTCCCAAAGGACAGGTATAGTACACAACAAGTAAACAGCTCAGAGACATGCTCAGTCAGTTCAGTAAGTCCAAGAAGAACAGGCATGAAAGGGAGCTTTGTGCCAGGAAACACTGTTCTACCAGATGCTCAATACATCTAAAATAGTCCTGTACAAAGCTATCTGTAACATGAGGGGGGGGGCAGCAACTGACCAGGTAACGACATGAAGTCCAGAGTTTGAACTAAAAGCACAGGACACAGGCTTGAATCAACATAGTCCCCAAATGACATATACCTTCCTCATAAGCCTCTAGTCTGTCCAGGCACCAGTATACCAAGCTGCTGGTCTGAAAAATGTTATAACCGGGGTCAAGATACAATTCCATTACAGCTGGAGGCATCTTGGATGACCATTTAAGAATACATACAGAGCGGGGATAAATCATGATTTGGGGTGTGAAAAGCTGACTTTCTGCTCTAGGGATGTAGATACTGTAGTTCTTGATTTGAACTAGTGACTCCTTCTGAAAACCAACAGAGCTTTCATGAAAGTGGGGTGAAAGTTGCAGGTATTCCCCTAAACAGTATATCTTAACTGTCATCCTATTAATACAAATGTACCATCTTAAAGTCCTGGTAGATGATGAAATTGGTCACATGATAAAAGACACCAAGCTCAGGAGAAGCTGAGTCAAAGTCAAGAACCCATATCATCTGGGGATCTGCCAGAACCACAGACCTTAGAGCAGACCACAATTCCTGCTGTGTTCCCATATTGCAACCCAAACACAACATTCTTTCCAAAGCCAGGAACTTTTGGCTAGTATATATATGGCAAGTATGAAAACACCCGCCCTGAGTTTGTGACCATATGGATACCAAGTTCTTTGGGCTGTCCTAAGCTTGAAAACAAGTCAGTTTTTCCAGTCCCTTTGTTTATTTTATTTTATTTTATTTTTATTTTTTTTAATTTTTTTAAGGGATTCTACAATACAATGACACAGTTGTTTGCAGATAACAATGATGTTACTCAGTATGTCATACAATTAAGTAATTGGTGCATTTTGCAAGTATCTATGTCCAAATTTTGAACAACCCAAGGTTCCCATAGTCCAGTTGGAGAAGCTTGTATGCACAGGCATGTTGATCAATCAGGTGTCCAGACTATATTCCTATAGTCAGGCCCAGTGAACTTCTGAACACTCTGCAGAATTAGGTAACACTGCTGTGCTCACAGAAATTAAGAACAGCCCCACGTGTAATGATTTACATTCTGGTCATAATAGAAGCTTGATTGTGTGTCAAGACATGAGAAGTCTGTCTGAAGCTCCAGAGCTAGGCAGAAAACTACATACTCACTTACCCAGAGGTCAGACTTGGAACAATACAAGATGGACACGTGTCTGAAAAGCAGAGCCCTGACATTTAAAATGCACTGCCATTTCAACCTATGGTATATCAGGTAATGACATGTGAAACATCTAATTGCAAGGACAAATCAGAGCTCATGAGGGGGCAAAAACTGATGCACTTCTACAATGAACTAAGGTAGGCCAGGGTGCAATTGTGTATGGGTCACCTATCAGGCCTTACTGACCTCTTTGGAAGTTTGGGAAGAAGCACAAGGTTTACCACTGAAGGAAAAACTAGATATAGTACCTTCTATTGGCAGTGACAGTTCAGAGGTTAAAACCAGGGGTCAAAAAACTGGCAAATAAGAAAAGAATCCAGAATGGTAAAACCTGAGCAGCGGCTGAGCAGGTGCCTGTCCCTGGAGCAGTGTGGGAAAATGCAGATTGGGTTAAGTATGAAGGGGGTAGCTTTACAGCCAGCATTTCTCAGGGACACAGGTTTTGGACTTAAGGACTTCTTGGCCCCACCCCGCAGGTGAGAGTACCCTGTGATATAGAGAGAAAAACAGCACTCATGACTCAACTTGTGACCTGACTTGTGGCCCAGCGCATGATGTGGGTGGGGGGGAAGAGGACAATAGTGAGTGATGTATACAGGGGGCATGATGCAGAGGTCTGGGGTTTGCTGTAAAGAGTACATTATCTTGGCTATATAAGGAATGTACTGACTACAATAAAGTGTATCTTCATTGCCACCTGACAAGGTCCCTGGGTCTGTTACTCCATGCATATCTAAGTGATAGCCCATCAGGCTTGAGTTTTGAGTGATGAGTCCTAGCAGTGCCTAGGGAGAAACTAACTGGTACTAGCCTGTAAAGTCCAGCATTGGAATCAGTAGCTTCATGACTGGAGAGTGTGGTGTGCTAGTAGGAATGACTGAGGAGAGCTAATCAAGTGTCTGTCTGAGAGGTAAAAATGGCTGAAGAGAGCTAAGGAAGCATCATTCTGAGAGGTCCAACAGTGAAATCAATAGTTCCCTCTCTGGTGAAGGAGTTGGGTGGTAAAGGGTGGGCTAGATAAATGTAATCAGCCACTAGCCTGAAAGGTTAGGAGGTAGCTGCAGGCAGCTCCCCCCCACACACACCTTTTTCCTTATCAGAACCTGGTTCTATGTAACTAAGAAGGAGCTTGGTTACTACAGGGCAGTAATCCCCAGCACTGCTCACTGAAACACAGTGGAAGAGACAAGGACATGAACAAGGCAAGGACAGGAATTCCAGATCTCAGGCCCACCGAGTCACAGGAGGTGAAAGGTGCACATGGGCCTAGCTCACTGTAGAGAAACGGGACAAATTTGGGATAGTCATCCTCCTTGCATGGCCTGGGCCTCTCCCAGTCCTCAGGACCTCACCCTGATCATTCCTTGTCCACCACTGTTGCTTGGTTGTGCCTCAGTGTAATCCTATTGAGCATAATTTTTTTTTATGTCATCGCCTCTCTTCATGATATTATGGGTGTCATCATTGATCTAAGCTGACCCAGAACCCTGACTGTGCCCACCATTACTGACAGAAGGTCACACCCTTGCTTACCACAGGGTCTCAGTATGCCATCAACTTGTGTACTTTATGGGAGTGGAGCAGATGGCTTTGATCCCTTTTCCTTGGGCTAGGTTTCTCAGAGCTCTCTCTTCATCTCCCTCACTCTCTCTGGGAACAGTGTCTATGTGGAAAGGAAGATACAGATGTCAAAACATGTTGTCACCATCCTGGAGGGTGAATGCCCATCAGCACAGAGAGTTGCCCTGTATTCTCAATGGAAAAGTCTGGAGATGTGAAACAGGTGGGAACCACTGGACCTCAGTGAAGTAGGTTCATAATAGGAAGTGAGCTGAACAAGATACCCCCACGAAACCTTAACCTTCTAGCAGCCCAGTCCACCCAAAATCTGTCTACTAGGGCCTGAATAGTACTGCAACTTGATTCACCACTGGGTCCTCCTGGGTCACATCAACATCCAGGTAAAGAAATGGAAACTGTCTGGCCCAGGGGCTTCAATTAAAAGCGGTATGCAGGGCTGGAGAGAGGGCCTAGCACTTAAGAGTGCTGACTGCTCTTGCAGAGGACCCAGGTTCGATCCCCAGCACCCACATGGCAGCTGAGAACCATCTTTAACTCCAGTTCCAGGGGAATCTGAGGCCCTTTTCTGACCTCTGTGGCACTGCACGCCACAGGTGCACCAACCTACATGCAGACAACACATTCATACACATAGAAAAATGAATAAATAAAATAAAAAAAAGCGGGCTGGAGAGATGGCCTAGTGGTTAAGAGCACCGACTGCTCTTACAGAGGACCCGGGTTCGATCCCCAGCACCCACATGGCGGCCGAGAACCGTCTGAAACTCCAATTCCAGGAGAACTCCAGTTCCAGGGGAATCCGAGACCCTCTTCTGACCTCCGCGGCATTGCACGACATGGGTGCACAAACCTGCATGCAGACAGTACATTCATACACATACATAAATAAATAAAATTTTTAAAAAAAATTAAAAAAAACATTAAAAAAATAAAAAATAAATTAAAAAAGCAGTATGCCCATTTTCGGAGAGGCCTACTATGTTACCACCCAGCCTGGACCAATGTCTAACAGTGGTAACTGGAAATCACAAGGTTCTACCATCTCAAATTGGAAGTATCGCAAACACTCTTTGGTCAAATTGCCCACAAGGCATGGACCAAGGTGGACTCCTGAACCAAATGAAAGTGAAACCCTTCCTATTTGACCTAGAGGGTGCCAGTCTTTCATTGCCCGTGGCTCCACTAAACTCATGGGAAATTTGGAAGGAAAAGCAATGCATAACCTTGAATTAAGCATTCTGTCTAGCACCTTCCTTTAGCATTGTGAGTCCAGAATTTAGAATCCATGATGAGATGAATAATTGGAGACTGTGAAAATAGTCAAAATGGGGATAAGTGATTCACAGTAGAGGGTACATACCACCTCTGGGAATCTCCTTGACTAGAATCCCAGGGACAGACTGGGTTGCTGCTAGAACACTCCCAGCTAGACAGTGACAGGCTCTGCTCTCTATACCCTGGGTATTTTTTCATTTAAGACTCCTCCTTCAGGGCTGAGCACCACAACCCTCAGCCCTCTGATGCCATCAGACAGAGGCCTCATGGACCTGAAGCTATCTGGAAAGGTGCAAACCAAGTAGAGTAATATCCTGATGGTGGTCATGGTGGCTGCTACTGGGTTAGAACCCCCTAATTGGCTATCAGACTGAAGGGATTGTCCACAGCTTAGTCCAATGCAAGGCCATCTTTCCAAATCAGATTCCAATTATTAATGAGATGGAATCTCTACTTTCGACGTGTATCTGGACTAAGGGCCGAGGATCAAACCTGGCCAGTCTTAGACAGCTGTGCTCCAGGCTCTGGACTGGAAAGTCAACACTCACCTGAAGGGTGCCTGTCCCTGAGGCAATATTAGGCATCATTGCTTACTGAAACACAGAGGCAGAGAGGGACCTGGGCATAGAAGGGACAGGAATCCCAGACATTAAGACCACCAACCCCCAGGAGCTGCTTGGTGCAGGAGCAGCTCAAGGGTCTTGGTCACTGTGGAGCAGCCTGACAATCTTGGTATACCCCAGTTGTTCTACATGGCCTAGGCATTTCCCAGCCTCTTGGTTATTCTTTAGTGTAACCCTGTTAGAAGCATGATTTTCCTTTCATTATGTCCCTCCAAAATAATAGGAAGATCATCATTTTTCCAAATTAAATCAATGTTCTGCCAGTGAATGTTTCTACTTGCACACCTGCCTTTCATTCCAATACAGATCATTGTTTAGACTTTCAATGTCATTCTTATACTTCTATCTCTTTTAGCCTTGGATTACCCATAAAATCATTTGATTGAATATTATATTTCTGCTATACATTTTTATTTTATATTATGTGTGTCCTTAATCTTTGAGAGTCATACATCCACTTGGATATTTTCTCTTTTTTTAGAGAGACTTTTTAAAAAAATATTTATTTATTTATTTTGTATGTGTATGAATGTACTGTCTGCATGTAAGTTTGTGCAGCCGTGTTGTGCAATGCCGCGGAGGTCAGAAGAGGGTGTCGGATTCCCCTGGAACTGGAATTAAAGACGGTTTTCAGCCACCATGTGGGTGCTGGGGATCGAACCCAGGTCTGACTGCAAGAGCAGTCAGCACTCTTAACCACTAGGCCATCTCTCCAGCCCCCTATTACTATTTTCTATACGCTTTTTTCATTATTGTGGTTGTACTCACCTCATGTGGGTACTTTGTTTGTGAAAACCATTTCAGATGATCTTACTGTGAAGCTAAATATAAAAAAAGAACCTAGCAAGTTGGTTCCATTTTACTCTGTAGCTAGAGTAAGTAGTGTGCCCTACTCTCTACGATCATCTGTATATGCTCATGGAACCCTTTTGCTTTGTTGGACATCAGTGTATGTAGCCCCAATAATCATTTCAAAAGAAAACAATAATAGCATCATTCTCTTCTAGCACTGTCTTATTTTGTTAATCATCTTTTACCTAGCATGGTTTTTATTTTCTTGCTCTCTTCATGTCAATAGTTCTCAGCATGACAGTGTAAATTTTCATCATTGACTGAATCTGAGAAAGAGCCCTCTTCATGCATACTTCTATGTGCACACCTTCGTTTGTTTTTCTTAGAAGTAGCTAAGTGGCCTGAGTTTCAAAATACATTGCATTAAGGTTCTAGTGAATGGCCTTTGTTCCAGGGCCAGTAAGTCATTGTGTCTCTTCCTCTGTAATAACATATGTCTCAAATTTGAATTCAGATTTTGAAGCAAACCACAGGCCTTCCCTTTAGCTATGTCTCATTCTATCATTTCTTCCACTCATTGGAATGATTAATATTTCATCTTGACCCATCTTTCAATTTGTCTACAATCAGTATATGAAGCCCAGAATAAACAGGGTGAATTCTTACCTCATGTATAGATACTGTTCATTCCTTATTTTACTTATAACTACTAATTCCAGCAGTTAGAAATTCTTTGAGTCATTGTCCAATTAAATATCACCACAAGAGACTAAAGACAGGAATTCATGTGCTTCTATATGCCACTTAGATAAACATGTACAGCCTTAAACAATCTTTATCTAAGTCACCCCTTTAGGCCACACATACCCCAAATCACACACTGTTGTTCTGGATCATTTTCTTTTGTGCATAGGGGTCATCCCTAGATTTCAGAGAGATAAACACAAAGGATGCAAATATGTGTGAGAATCTTTAGCCCTTATTAGGCCAAGCATTGCCTAGCTTTATCTGAAACTGGGGTTTGTCAAGAGAAATCATAGCTGTGGATACTGATCAATATATTTCCTCTTCTTCGCCATATCCCACTCATCCCATTCAATGGGAATACACAAATCATTGTAAATGTATCTCTTTTTTTACCTAGTTGCAAGATATTTCTAACTAAGAATTAATATGGTTATCATTTCGGGAACTGTTTAGTAAAAAGTCAGTGTTTCCCTCTCAGGAGCATTCTCTCAGATAGCTACCTAAGGGGAAGTGATATTTCCAGTGAAATGCTGGATCCTGGTAATACTATATATAGGGACTCTATTATATCTATATATATTCTCCACCTTCTGTTTTTTTAGCATCTACCTCACTCTCAACCAATTTACATACTTCCCCCATACCCATTGATACATCATAGTTGCCACTCAACTATCCCATTTGTCAATATTACATGCCCACTTGGCAACAGGAATGATCCTTTTCTAAATCTTAAACTCTGTTTCAAGTGCTTGACCTATAAGTGGCTAATATTCTCCTGTGACATAAGTAGCTTCCAGAGCCCATTGATCTACTCAATCCTATCAGTACCACTGGCCTGATATTGTCTTATATTTAAGTGTTCATTCCAGTTGTTTTTGTGAAGGAAGATTTTTCAAAATGTTTTTCACCATTGCAAATTATTTAAAGGTTTTATGGATAAACTCCAGTAATAGTATACAATAACCTGAATGTATTCCCATGTTGAGATTCAAACCATCTAAATGTGTCAGTGATTTTGTCTCTAGTGGTAACCCTTCATGATTTAAGTGATACTGGGTATGATTCATGACTCCTAACTTCTACTCACCTATGATAAATATAGAGGTGCCAATACTGGCAGCATATATCAGCTCATGAAAGAGAAAATTAGTGAAAACTAGTTTTATAAGGGGCCATCGGTACTTTTGGACTTTCATTTCTGGGGTATATACCAATTCCCAAATGACATTTTCATCTAGTGTTGGTGTCTAGCATGAACTAATGTAGAATAAGTTGAGTCCCACCTGTATCTCGGGGCAGAGACACTGAAAACAGTATCTCACAAAACCCTGCCAGGAAGAACACTGACCAACTGATAATTGAGTCCACAGCGGGCTATAGGGCCTAAATCTCCTTACTTAGTGGCCTTCAGTTGTTAACTGCCTCACACTGGTCCTTTGTGGAAAGCCTTTCCCAACTTCTTTGTAAAAAAGTTCACGTCTTGTTTATCCAAACGTTCTCTTAGAATGTTTTTGTTTTCTGCCGGGCGTGGTAGCACACTTATGACTACTAATAAATGTCATTTATGTTTTTTGTATTACACAAAGTTTGCTTAAATATTTATTTTACTCATAACAAAATAATTTGACTCAAGAAAAGGTTGATTTTACTGGAGGAGCCCTGTTTTCCACTCCTGACCTCCATGAGCTGCTAGACAGAAGGGAGATTAGGAAACTTGCTTGGACAGAGTTTCCCCATGAAAGACTCAGGTGACTGAGCCTCTGTTTACTGTAAAGGATTTCTTTAGTCAAGCATCACACAAGTTCTCTTAGTAAAGTCTTCTTTATTAAAGGGAGAGAGAGAGAGAGAGAGAGAGAGAGAGAGAGAGAGAGAGAGAAAGATTGGATAGATAGATGATAGGTAGATAGATTCTATTTTCTTTGTATAGGCTCAATATATATGAAGGAAAAGGATGTGGTAGGGACTTACAGATTGTGCTCACATCAAAGAAGGAAGGGGATAATAAGCTTTTAGGAGAAATACAAATTTTGGAGGAAGGCTCTAATTTACCTAAAATGAATATGTAAAAAAGGATAAAAGCAAGAACAGTCTAACACTAACATGTGACAAATAGATGCTTTCCCAGGATGTTTAATCCACAGATCAAAGGAATTCTAGAGGTTGCAGGGAGTCCAACTCGGTGTGCCAGGAGACAAAGTTGTGAAACTGAGCTCTGGTTTCAAATACTCAGTCGCTGCTTGGACAGGGTGGCAAGTCCAAACTCCCTTCTATCAATGAATTACCCATTCTGGACTATAAAATTTTACCTCCTTGAACTAGAAGTATACAGTCCATAAGGAAACAATTTCAATGAGCTTGGTCTGAATTCTAATCAACTTATTTCCTATCTACAATGTATGTGATATGAACTCCTCCCTTCCTTCTGAAAACTGTAAATAAGGGTATGGGGGGGAGGGACTGGAAAACAAAATGAAAAAAGTAGCTTTTTTTTAGTATAACGATTGCTTGAAATAGACCTAAAAATTTCTTTTTAAGTTCCTTTCTTCAGCTATGCCTACTTAACTTATGATGTTAAATAAAATTTTTACTAACTTAGTCCTAGTCTTCCTATATTATATGGATATCTGATTACATACCTAAATCTACTAAAGCAAATATTAATTTTTCAAGGTCACATCTCAGTCAAACCACAAATTAATTCTAATAATCAATGCCATCAATGTGCTCCTTTTCTTTTTTAGGACCTATGACTAGAGTAAATTCTGAATAATGATATGATTTTGCAAACTGGTTTAACCCACATCTGAATTTGGAAGAGTTAAATATGGTCATTGTACTGTAGACAGCTATTCTTTAGCTTTAAATGCTACAGTCTATATAGGAGAGACAACCAAGGATGTAATTAAACACCTCATGCAACCATTTTCTGTTTTAGACATCCCACATCAAATAAAAACAAATAATGGATCTGTATATCCCAATGAAGTTTTCCAACAGGTCTGCCAAAACTTGAAGCATTTCTCATAATACTGGCATCCCTTACAATTCCACAGGTCAAGCAATAATAAAAGGCCAACACAAGCACCTCAAAGATCAAATAAATAAAATAAATACTGGGGAGTCGCCTATACCTGGGAAACAGTAAAAATCCTCGTTTTTATTGTCTAGATCATTACTCTCTTTAAATTTTTTACATTAAATGATCAAGGAATACTCCAATGGCAAAGCACTGGCAGGGACTCAATTCCACACCCCTTGCCACAAGTCCTTTAGAGGAACATAAAATCAGAGCAATGGAGTAAACTCTGGCCCCTTCACTAATAATGAGAAGAGGGTATGCTTGTGTATTTCAAGAAAATGACTCTTCCCCCAGATGGGAGCCACTTCTGTTAATCAGACAACCCTAACCAAGCCCTCCACAGCAAAGATGTCTACACTGAACTTGGAAAAAAGAGGAGACACCAGAAGAAGAAAATGTGGACTCCTATGACTTAGGGGATGATTAAGACTTTGATGAACAGTGCACAGAAGCTGAGACAACTCCAGGGTCAAGTTATAACTAAGCCTAAAGTTCTTTTTGTCTGTGTCCTATCTTAACTAGAAACAGAGGTGGGGAGGTAAAAAAAAGGGGGGGGCACGGGTCTATATTTGATTGGAAATTTTGTATGGAACACACAAAGTTTCAATAAAAATTGTCTTTGAAAAAAAGACAGAAAAATGTATAATTACTAATTCTGTTAAAAATGTACCCCTGGTGGTATTAGGCCTAATATGCCAATATTAGGCCTAATACCTGTTACAAAAGGTTGCCCAATACCACCTTGGCCCATCCTTTGGGAAAAAGATGCAAAAGTGATATATAGCCAGATAAATGAAGAAAATTTTATTTGGAAATAATATTTAATGATCAAAGTTTAAGAAATGATTTCAGCATCTTTGAGGAAGCAATAAATTCAGGGGCCACAGACAATTATAGTTGTATACAAAAAAGAAACCTGCTACAGGTATTAATCTGGTTCAATCAACTATATCTTTACAAATAAAACTGACCCTGTCTAATGGACTCACAGAGAACTTATGGGTTCACATTGCACAACAGGGTTAAAATAAACAAAGTCTCTATGTCCAAGGAGACCCTTCAGTAACAGGACTATTGAAAAATAACTTAATATGTGTAAGTGTGCATATAAATTTTTATAAACAGATAGCTGAGGATGATATGTATAGTCAGATACAACCTATTGATAAAACAATTGGGGATCTGCCTGTGTCTCATGTTTTTGCTAATCATTGTCTATGTTTTGATTGTACATTTAGTCTTTTATATTGTAGTTCCACCTCTAATCATTCCTTAAGCAAAGGAATATATCTACCTATAGGGGTGGACATTCTTTATTTAACAATGAAACCATTAAGGCTTAGCTCACGGGATAGCAAGGAGTTTTCCATATTGGACACATGGTGCACCTATTATTAACCCCACCTAAAATAATAACTAGCAAGTCTCCACCAGAAAATACTGAAGAATCATTTCCTCTATTAGACCCAAAAGTTGTAGCTGTGTGGTCAGTTATTTATCTTCCTATACACGGCTTGGTGACCAGAACAGAAAGAAATTTCCAAACTTGCTTGTATAACTAGTAAAAGCACCAGTGTTTTACTATGCAAATATATTGGGAGAAATTAATTAGGAAATGGGTAAACTAAGAACTGCTATATTACAAAACAGAGCTGCAATTGATTACTTGTTAAAAAATCATTTGGGTTGTAAACAATTTCCTGGTATGTGTTGTTTTAATATTTCTGATTTTTCACGTACCACAGACACTCATATTAATGAACTAGAAAATGAAATTGACAAAATTACTTATTTTCCCATCCCCTGGTCAACGTGGCTTCAGACATTCACTCCCTTTCTGGGACCAATAACGGTAGGTATGCTTCTCCTTATTGGAGCACCAATTCTTTTATGGCAATATCCTTTTTGTAATTTAAAAACAAAAATGGAGGTGATGTTGGAGACTAGGAAGAATTAACTTGGAAGAAGCTGAGCCTGGCAACCTTGGATGCAGCCTGTGCTCAGATAGGGTAGAGAACCCAAAAACAACATCTCACAAAACCCTGCAAGGAAGAAGACTCCTCTGGCTGATATGAGCATCTGGACAGCCACCTGGAGGATCAAAAGGCCCCTTGTTCTAGGAAAGGATATCTTGGTCAGTAACCTTCAGCTGTTATCTGCCTCACACAGGTCCTTTGTGTAAAGATTCTTCTAACTTCTCTGTAAGTCATATTTCTCATTTTTTTCAAACTTTCTTTTGAAATGGTTCTTCTACATGGAATTGCAAATGGCTGCCAACTTTTTGTCTATATAAACATGGGTCTTTGGGGAAATAAATGGATGTTCTGTATAAGATGATAATCGCAAGAGTAGTTCTGTCAACTGGAAGCCACTCCAACCTCGGCTCCCAGGGGATTAGGGGCATATTTGTGATTAATGGAAACTTCCCCAATCTAGCAACCTTAGAATGGCCTGAATATGTTGACAATCAGAAGTACTTTTCATTTTAGTTATCTTATGGGGAAATATACCTCCCAATATCTTTTTAGGATTTTCATGTATGGCAGGCTTCTGTTCATTCCTATCTAGTGTAATTTTAAGTCAACACTTAATATTTGAAGCAAAGAAAGTTCTTCACCTTCCATTTATAGTCTCTTTGACTTGAATGCAATTACCTCTCGTTATTCAGAATTTTTATTATATAGGTATTCTTTTGGCAGAAGCATTTAGGGAGTCAGCAAGTAGCCTCCAAGCCTAGACTCCTGCTGAGACCCTGCCTGTTTGTGATATCTGCCCCTGCACCAACTGTATTTCATGCCTTGGGTAAAGCATTGTCGTGTTCCTGTAGTATATGGCCTGGAGCCCCACCTTTCCCAACCCACAGTTCTGTGTGTCACAGCCCCCTGCAAGTTTCTGTATAAAAAACCCTGAGTTACAACATTAAACTGAGTTTTCCCCCTGTGGAATTACTCCCAGTCTCTCTGAATCTGTCTTTCTTTCTCTCTGGGTCTTACTTTCTACCTCCCTCATCTTCCCTGCTGAGGCCCAAGCTTGGACTTTTAACCAGCTGTTCAGAGACAATGCCAAGGCTTGCAGTACCATGGAGCTGTGAGCCCTGGTCCAAAGGAGAAGAACATGAGGTGGAAGAAAGCTCACGTGCGTGATACACATTTATTTTAATTTTTTATTTTTTTAAATTTATTTTCATATGTGTATGAATGTACTGTCTGCATGTAGGTCTGTGCACCCGGGTTGTGCAATGCCACAAAGGTCAAAAGAAGTCATCAGATTCCCCTGGAACTGGAGTTAAAGACGGTTTTCATCTGCCATGTGGGTGCTGGGGATTGAACCCGGGTCCTCTGCAAGAGCAGTCTGGGCTCTCAACTGCTAGGTCATCTCTCCAGCCCCATGTGATACACATTTAAAGGAACACCAGATGATAAATGTCAGATGATATTCTTTTTTGTTTGTTTGTTTGTTTTTTGGTCTTTTTGAGACAGGGTCTCCCTGTAGCCCCAGCTGGCCTGAAACTCTCTCTGTGAACCAGGCTGGCCTTGAACTCACAAAGATCCGCCTGCCTCTTCCTCCCAAGTGCTAGGATTAAAGGTGTGCACTACCACCAGATAATAAATGTCAGATGACATTCTTATGAGGATGATGATGTGGTTCTGGTGTTCAGAGCACTGGCCACTCTTGCAGAAGACTGTTTGGTTCCCAGAATTCAAATGGCAGCTAACAACCATCCATAACTTTAGTTCCAGGAGATCCCACATCCTTTTCTGGCTTCTATAGATATTACCTTATATCGTTGCATTTACATAAATGTGAGTAAACCATTCATATGCATTGAATAAAAATGATTAAATAAAATGTTTAAAGTCATCTTTCTATTTCATTAGAAATTTCATTGTTATTTTTAAAATCTCATAGGAATGTTTTGTTTTCACAGTTTTCTGTAATTCTATGTCAAATGTACACAACTTTATCTAATAACGTATGGATATATCAGTATTTTCCTTAAAGGTTGGTATGTAATATGTTGTGCTGGAAGGTATAGACTATTGATCATCTAGCACACAATCGAATCATAATACAGGACACTTCACTTAGTATTACCACTCATGATATATAATTTATTGATTTCCCTTAGTGATAAACTGGGACCTGAAAAATGTAGGACAAAATAAACACTTTTCTTCCCAAATTAATCTTGGTCAGTGTTTTAGCACAACAATATAATTTAACCAGAACAGAAACCCATACTAGGAATGTTGTATGCCATTGTGACTGACACAACCATGTCACCTTTTAGAAGATTGTAGTAGCCTTTGGAACCTTAGGGTGGAAAACCTTTTGGGTGTTTGGAGCTTAGTGAGCTGCTCTGAGGGAACTTGGATAAATGCAGATGATGGAGATATGGCTTTTGAGGTTTCAGAGGGAAGTTTGAGAATCCATCAGAGACCACTTGTGAGATATTTTAAATTGAGAATCTGTGGTTTCTGGTCAGCTGGGGCTGACAAATCAGCTGTGATTAGGAAAAGGCTAGTAGCATTGTGGCAAAATCTTCTGGAAAGTGTTTCCTTGGTGTCAGCACACAGAAGCTGTGGTCAAGAGAGTGCCTGGAAGCAGGACTTGGCAATGTATAAGAGTCTCCTACATGCTACTAGTTTTGAAAGCATGAAGGGGTGATGGAGAACAGCTGAGGCTTGGTACTATAACAGGCCAGAAATGAGCACTGGTGATTGTACAACCTTGATTGGGGTGAAGAACTCCAGGGTTGAAGAGGCCATATATATCTGAGGCTTAGAACTATGTTAGGTGAGGCCAGGCCATTAGTGAAAGTACAGCCTCAGTTGCAATGAGGATGCTAACATACTACTGGGCAACCATCAAGAATAGCAGCAGGTATGGAGTGGAGCTGACTTTGGCTTAGGTGACAAACTATGTGTGCTATGGACTGCAGAGCCAGAGAAGAGCAGCTGCTCAAGACCACTGGAGCCCAGAAGATTGAATGAATTCCAGATTATATATATATATATATATATATATATATATATATATATGCTGGATTTCACTTTTGCTTAAGTGTGCCTAATTCTTACCTTTTGAAATAAGAAATTATGTAATTTTTTTTAATCTTCCAGGAACTCATAATTGAAAGGTTATTAGATACATTGTAGTTTTTAAGTGTTCTATTTTTAAAGACTGTGGGACTATTTCAGTTGAACAATATATTATATTGTGATATTAATATCAATACCATATCGTAAGGACAAGAAAGAAAATGTTTATAATTTAATGGTGATATGTTTATGTGTCAAGTTGACAAGGGGTCAATTGTTCTGGATAGATTCAGTTCTCAACTTGATATATCTGGATAGAAGAAACCTCAAATAAGAAATTTCCTCCAATGGATTGGCCTGTAAGAGTATCTTTAGGGGCATTTTCTTGACTGTTGAGTGACATGAGAAGGCCCACCTCTCTGTGGGGGTGCCACTCATGGACAGTTTCTAATGGGTTGTATAAGAAAGTAATCTGAGACCAAGCCAGAGAGGAAGCCTATAAGCAACATTTTTCCACTGTCTCTGTTTCAGTTTGTACCCTGACTTTGTCAGTGATGAACTGTGACTTGGAGGTGTAAGATAAAAGAATCCCTTTCCTCCCCAAGTTGTGTTGGTCAGTTTTTTTTAAATCACAGCAATAGAAACTAACCAGAACCCTTGGCAGTGAGTGTATTTGAAACTTCTATCAGGATATCTTTTGTTCTTTCTCAGTTTTATGGGTTCTGTGAGAATTTCATGTGATGCATTTCAATATTATTCATCCTCCCAGGTGCTACCCCCTTCCCTACCCATTCAACTTTATCTTACCCACATCAGAAAGGCTAAGATACAAAAAAAATGACCACAAATGCCTGTGTGAGTGTGGAGAAAATGGAACATTTATTCACTGCTGGTGCAAGTGCAAATTGACTTAGTCACTATAGAAATTGCTGTGGAATTTCCTCATAAATCTAGAAAGAGGGCAACCAATTAATCTAGTTATATCAGACTTCAAACTATACTCAAAGGACTTTATGTTCTACTACAGAGAGAGGTGCTCATCCATGTTCATTGCTGTTGTATTCAAAATACCAGGAAATGGAAACAGCTAAGTTAACCAATAAGGGACAATGAACTGTTGTACACTTCTACAATGGGATATGTAGCTCTTAAAAGAAATGAAATTGTAAAGTTTACAGGTAAATACATGGATTTAGAAACAACCATCTTGAGAGAGATATATCCTGAAAGAAATTTGTGGATATTTGTTTGAATCTGTAGAAATGTGTAACTTCATTTGGAATGTCTATAGAGGTCAGGACATTAATAAGGGGCCAGAAAGCAGGGACTGGGTGAGGGGGCGGTTCAAGGCAAGGAAGATATAATGTAGTGGTTGATTTTTATTGCATAACTATATATGGTTTGTTTTGATAGTCTTGCTACTACAGTGGTCTGTTTTCTTAGTATTTGAGCAGTTCAAAATGCTGAATTCTCAGCAGAAGTCTTCTCAGTGAACAGATTGCAATATGATATCAAGGGAAATATGTACCCAACAGATGTGCAAACCGAAAGTGTAGAAATACAAGAAATATGAAAAAGTAAGGCAGCATGACTCCTCTAAGAGTTTAAATTAAGTGAATTTAAGATTAGTTTGTGATTGTAAAAGCCAAAGTTGCTGCATGAACATAAGAAGACAGATTTTCAGGCCACTGGAATTTGTTCATATAGAAGACAGACACATGTTAATATGATCAGACAGAAACCCAACACAGAGCAGGTGAGATGTACAGCAAAGCCTAAATCTAGCCCAGGCACTACGACAAATGATTACTGCTCAGTGGGGGGAAATAGATCTTTAAGTGAGTGATTCTAGATTGGTTGACTGGACAGCTAGATAGAAATGCTTTACTGAGTCTGGTGTGGTGGCCCACACCTTTAATCCCAGCACTCAAGAGGCAGAGGTAGGCAGATCTCTGTCAGTTCAAGGCCACCCTGATCTACTTAGCAAGTTCCAGGACAGCTGGGGATACAGGGAGATCCTGTCTCAAAAAGACCCCACCCAAAAAAAAAGAGAAATGTTTGACTGGATAGGACTAATGTACATTACAGAATACCTGAAATCTGGAGGTGGAGCCATTGAGGGTGAAAAGCAGGGAGGGAGGGTCTAAATTTGATTAAGATGTATAATATGAAATGCACAAAAACTGAAGATAAATATTAAAACTTATGAAAGTAAAACAACAATAAAAGAACCCAGTGTGATGGTTGATGCCTTTAATTCCAGGACCTTGAAGGTGTGGAGGCAGAGGCAGGCAGATTTCAGTGAGCTCAAGGCCATTCTAGTCTGCATAGTAAGACAATGCTACATAGTAATACCTATTCTTAAAAAAGCAACAAGAAAAACAAGACAAACAAACAAAGCAATAAAAGAACAATGAAATTAAGGGTTAGTTCTTTGAAAAGAAAATCCAAAAAAAAAAAAAAAAAGAAAAAGAAAAGAAAATCCATACCAAAAACCTTTTAGCCAAATTAACCAAAAAAAGAAAACCCAAATCACTAATATTAGATATGAATAGGGAAACATTACAACAGATACCAATGAAATTGGGAAGATCATAGGGTGAGATCTTAAAAATCTATAATCTGTTAAATGGGAAATGTGGGAGAAATTAATGAATTGCTCAAAGTACATGACCTACCAAAGTTAAATTAAGATGAGATAAACAATTTAAGAAGACTTGTAACAAATGTAAGAAATAAAAAATAACAGTCTATTTTAAAAGGTTCTTTGATTAAGTGTAGGTCCCGATTCAAATAAAAACATTGGATTCTGCTAATCTAGCATCTACCCCCACATCAAAACTCCTCTATTCTTGTTACCCCAACCCAAACTAAAATTATTAACAGCCAAACTCACTTGCCCATGTGAAAGTCAGGTGTATGATAAGCTTTCAAATAAATTGGAAGTAAAACACAGAGATGAAACCACAGTTTTGGTAATACACAAGCATACGTGGCAGAGGAAAAGATAAGACTAGAAGATATTTAAAGACTGCACCATACTTTTTACTCAGCCAATGAGAAAAGAAAGGAGGGATCTGTATTCAGTGTTCTAAAAGCTATTCTCTGCCCTCCATCGGGGTATTTGCTATCTGGAACGATGGCTTGCTTTGCAAAATTGTAAATTAAACAGTCTCACTTTTGTTGCTCTGACACTTCAGTGTTCTTATTATGAAGTGATGACCCATGATTCTCCAAATTTTAGGCTCTCCCAGATTTGGGGGAGAAAACCCTCCAGTCTTTTGAGAGTGGGAGACATTTCTGGGCTCACATTTGGGCAGCACATTTTTATAGACTTTGGTTTCTCTCCCCAACACTTCAGAAAATATGGGAGAAAATTTTTGGCAGAATCAAACAAGACAGGAAGACTTGGAGAGCAACTCCATACTTGGATCAGGGTAGGAAAATTGAAGGATAAAGTATTGCCTTGGTGCTGGGGATCTTCAGAAGGAGAACCTTGGTAATCTGGCAAAACCCATGCATGAAACGAGGTAGAAAAAGTTGACAAGGGAACCAGTATAGCACACTGTGATGGCCTGACATCTCCAGAGGCTGAGTGTAATTGAGATATCTGTCACCGGATCACTCAAATTTAACAGGAGAAAGGCTGGATGTAGTAGGTCATGTCTTTAATCTCAGCCTCAGAAGTAAGAGACAGGTGGAACTTTGTCAGTTCAATGCCAGCCTGATCTACATAGCACATGGGCATGTCTGAGCATGGGCATGTGTTCACTACTACTTCAGCCAGCATGTATTGAGATCACTAGACAAATCACAGGACTTCTCTGTTTATGAGCCATGAGCTGGGAACTTGATAGTACAAAGGTCCGGGATTGGCTGCTGGGAAATGATGTCATACTGCCCCTCCCAAGACTATATAACTGGTTGCCCTGCTACAATAAATAGAATTTCTTACAATCTTTGCCACCTGACTGAGATCTATGGGTCGTTATTGTGCATATATTTGCCTTAGCCAGATCAGTCATGGAACTGTTAATCTTTCAGCGTTTCAGCTTATCCAGTTGTAGTAGCCAGTATGTTGAGAATTATGCATCCACAGAGCTTGTCCCTCATCAACCTAACCTGCTGTAGGCAGGTGAGACCATACAAGCAGCAGATTTGCAGCAGGACCAATCACAAGGCGACAAGAGGAGAGCGGGAATGTGAACAGTACATAACTGGTAACCCTGCCCCGAATAAATGAGTCCATGACAGCTTGCCCTCTGTCTGTGGTCACCCAATTCCCAGGGTCTGTGTCTTGACTCTGCCCCTCTCACCCCCTTTCCTTCATGGTTGGACCCCGAAATTCTCCAGCAGGCCTGGGGGATTGTCTACATCTGGTGCCCAGCATGGTTTTTCAACCCCCTGGTGCTGGCGAGGCACCCCCTTTCCTTAATCAGTGAGTAGGCCCCCTTTTGAGTTCTTTGTTTTTTGGCCAGCATTAGGGTGAGCACCTGGCCCCCACCCCCTACCCCCACGTCTCCTTCTCTCTATGTTAGTTTTCTGTGTGTTTGCCCTTAGCTATGGACATACATTCCTGCACTGCTGCTTTGTTGGTTCTTCCCTCTAATACTTAACCTCCCTTATCATTTCCTGTCCTCATGGATAATATTCCTCCCCACATTCAGGAGCCATGGACAGCCGCCCCACTCCTCCAGACCCGTGGCCTTAAAATGAAATCCCAGGACTTGGATTCATTTAGGAGGAGGCCGTTTGCATTGCCCCTCCTCGCCATAACTGCAAGCCTTAAGGCCGCCTTGGCAGAGGATGTTCTGCGTAAGCATAACTCAGCTTGCCGGGGGAACACCAAGGAGAAGTTGGCCCTGCCCTGTGTTCTTGACTTTCACCAGGACAAGGAAGTTTCTCCCCCATCCCAATCCCCCCAAACTCCCTTCATCTGCCCTTGCTAGGGACAATCATTCACCCTCCACCAATATACCATTGGAGGGGGGACAGGAAGCTCTCTCCCATTGGAGGGACTAGAGACACCTCATTTGGCTGGCTGTGTCTTTTGTGTAAGAAAGGACTCAATTCTTTTTTTCTTTTTACTTTCATTTTGGTTATGTTTAAACTCAAGTTTCTGGTCTGGGGTGCTCAGTTAGGAAAAACTGGACTCAGTATTGCTCCTTTAGTGCATAGATGGGGGACGCCCTAACTCTCCACTGGTAAAGTGCAAACATGGGGTCCACCTCAGTGATTTGGAATTCGGGCAAGTTTTCTGGATTTTTGGTTTCAGGACCAACAAGGCGTAGGCTCCATGTGTGCAGTTTATGGTAACTGTTCTTCCGTGAGTCTAAGTGTACGTCTAAGTTTTTGTGTGTGTTTGTAATTTGGTCATTATAATTGTCTCATGTTGATTCTGTCAAAAAAGTGGCCACTTCAAGTTTCAATCCTTTTTTTTTTTTTTTTTTTTTTTGGTAATTTTCAGACAGAGTCTCCCTGTAGCCCCAGATGTCCTGGAACTCACTCTGTAGACCAGGCTGGCCTTGAACTCACAAAGATCCACCTGCCTCTGCCTCCCGAGTGCTAGGATTAAAGGTGTGTGCCACCAAGCCTGGCTCAATTTTCAATCCTTTAAAATGCACAGAATCATTCATTTTGGCATGCCAGAGTAGACACACATGTGCAAACTTTAAAAATTGATATTTAAAAGTGCATTTAAAGGCCTAAAATTTGGTTTGTGCCTGCTTTCCAAAAGGGATTATGTGAGGTAACTTGCTTGCTTCAAAATTGTCTACCCTTTTTTGAGACCTCTGCAGGCCAGATTCTCTGGGTGGATGTATCCTAGGTTTAATATTAACTAGCCTTCTGGGAATGAATTCTTGGACCAGGTGTGGTGGCACACACGATTAATCCCAGTCCTTGGGAGGCTGAGGCAGGCAGTTCTTTGTGAGCTCAAGGTCAGCCCCTCTAGTCTACTTTGGTGAGTTTCCTCCACCCAGTTGCTATCTCAAAGGACTAAAGATAATCTGCCTCTTACTAGCTAGTAAAATTTGCATCAGCAGTTAGTCAGGAATCCTGGTCTGGTTTGGGAAGAGGTCTTTAGAGCTTGGGGAATTCCTGAGATCTCTGGAGTGCCAATGTGGCAACCTTTCAGGTTCTGCTAGAGACCCATTTGGGGGTCTGGCACCTGGATCAGTTGGGGTGTCACATGGCTTCCAGGGATGCATTATAGGCTCTTGCCTCCAAGGGGTGAAGGGGAGCAGTCTGGAGCAGCTTTTAGGCTCCGTTATGTTTCTGCAAGAATTTTTGAGCCTGTTTCCTTCCCTCCCTTCTTCCTCATGGGAGGAAGAGGGACCTCTCTGGGTCTGTGCCGTCCTTGCTGATCTGTCTGGCAGGCTGTGTGTGTGTGTGTTGAGGAGGAGTTGGTCTCAGAGAACTGGGTGAATCAAATTCATGAAAACTGTACTTCATTCCATGCTTTTAGCCTCCATTGGATCAAGGCGTTACATACAATTGTTGTGATCACTTTAAGGTGTTAGAGCATCCCCCTTGCCCCAGGCTCCTGATGTTTTGGAAGTGTCTTTGAGTCTTTTTAAACTATAAAACCTCAGTTCAGCTTATGGGTAAGAGTATATTTGGAGGGTGTAAATGCCTTAAGCCCTCATACTTAGTAAAATCTTATTCTGCCACACCTAATCAGAAATATAAATATTTTAGTGGTATAACTTGGGTATCCTTAAAAAAACATCTTTCCAAACTCTCTTCCAGCAGCTGGGAGACAAATGCATGTGGATATCTTGGTCTGGTTTGGGTGGAGATCTGAAACCAGAATGGCCTGGGCCATCCCTGTTTCTTGCCTCCAGGGTGGGAGAGCTACCCCTCCTGGGGTAGCTAATGGGCTTTTTGGTGTTTCCTACCTGTTCCCCCTACCCCCTTCCTCCTCATAGGAAGTAAACATACCTCCCTGGGTTTGAACTGCTGTCCTGACAGTCTGGCCACTCCTGGAATTTCCACAGCCAGGTGTTGCGGGCCACACCTTTAATCCTAGCATGCCTTCAATTCTTGCACAGCCAAGGTTTCTAGGCGATTTTCCTAATGCTTTTTGTACAAATCAGAGACCAATAGCTGTGACAGGCCATACAGTAGGGGCTCAAGGGCCTCACACTAGACTAGATCCAGACTCCAGCAGGCTTATCTGAGAAGGTAACCTCTTGTGAAGTTTACAATATTGTTATGTTGACTGTTATAAACTTAAGAGTAACATCTTCCTATGATTTAAGTTTTTATCTCTAATTTAGAGTTTTCATCAAGGTGCTGATGGAGATGTTTACAGGTAAACTTTCATGTGAGCTAAAACTGTTTAAATTACACTATGATCCTTGGTACTTATATTTTAAGTTAATTTTAAGGAATAATCACTTCTGTTCTAGGGTGAAATTTATTTCCACACATTACACGTGTTGAGGACATTTGCCAGGCCTAGGTAAAGTACCTCTAAGCACTCAAAGAAAATTGGTCATTCAAAACCTGCTCCTGAGCTGGCATGAACATTTCACAGTTTATACTAGTGTATTTGAGATAACTGTCCCATCTCATTACATGGAAAGTAAATATAAATTACTGCACAATTAAAGGCTAATATGTTTATAAATGCTATGTCTCAAGGCAATAAAAGGATATAAAAAGGTGGAAAATGTTAAAAAGTTATTTTTCATAATGACTTATGTGAAGATGATGAAAAAGTTTATGCAAGTGATAAAAGTCTGAGTAGATTTGTTGTGACAGGTAAAAAGGACACTATATAAATAAGCTTAAATTTCCAATGTTCAGTCAACTACTTCAAAAATAGAAATGCGGGGCTGGAGAGATAGCCTAGTGGTTAAGAGCACCGACTGCTCTTGCAGAGGACCCGCGTTTGATCCCCACCACCCACATGACGGCTGAGAACCGTCTGTAACTCCAATTCCAGGAGAACTCCAGTTCCAGGGGAATCCGAGACCCTTTTCTGACCTCTGCAGCATTGCACGACACAGGTGCACAGATCTACATGCAGACAGTACATTCATACACATACAAAAATAAATAAAATTAAAAAAAATAGAAATGCATATCTAATCAAGATTTGCTTAAGAGTGTTCGGTTTTTGTCCAAGCTTCATATGCATATCACATGGGACTTCAAGTTTTAGTAAAATAAGATACGTGTATTAAGTTAAATTGGTATAAACACTCAGCTAGTTTACTAGTGGCCTGAATAGGATTGTGAATACACAGAGTTGTTAATTTTTAGTCCTCTCCTGGCTTGATCCTGACTCCCTATTACAGGTTTGGATTAAATGGGCACAGGCAAATGGTGGGTTGCCTATGACTACTGAAAAATGTGATTTGTTTCTTGCAAGAGTTGCTTTTGATATTTCCTTTGACCTTACTAGATAATTTGGCTCAAAACTAGATTCTATCTTCTGGAACAAGCTGCATGCAGTCCAAAAGAAGACAGTTTGGATGGACTTGGTAATCCTTATCAGTTTATTTCCTGTCTTCTGGTACGTGTTACAACTCCTGTCTTTCTGGGAAAAATATAAATCATGATAAAGGGTCTGAAAAAGAAAAATATTGTTCCCATTTATAGTAATTGTAGTGAACAGTTTTACATTTAAAATAAGTCTGAAATTGTTTAATTCGTTCTTGCAGATTATGCTTGCTTAATGTATGGTGTTAAGTCCATCCTCCAGTCAGTATTATACAAGGCTGCTTGAACTTTTGTCCAAGCCTTATCTAGAATATTATACAGTAATTAAAGGTGTTAAGCTGGTGTAACTTAGCCTTTCTGGATGGATAACTACCATACTTAAATGACCATACCAATTCAGCTGAGGGACATAAGAAACAATTTCGTACTTGCCCTCTGAGGTCAGCCAGTCCCAGGGGACTATGTCTGGGGGCATCTCTTGAAATGTCCTGCAATTGGGAGTCACCAGTCCTCCTAGGCAGGGAGGTCTTGGAAACCCACTAACAGGACTCTAGCCAATGTCCAGTCTGTAAAGAGGAAAGTCTTCAAAAAGGGAAGCCTGGTTTAGAAAGACCTGACTTTGTCCTCATGTGGATGGAACTGGTTACTGAAAAGCTGAGAGGATGAAGTAAAACCAGGCCCATTGCCATAATGAGACTTAAGTGCTCAGTGCTCAGGCCAGGACCTTACCGAGACCACCTGAAGCACAGACCAGAAAAGGAAGAGTGAATTAGACTTCTAATATATAAACAAACTTGAAAGCCTAAAACCTAGATGAGTCTACACTCCATAAACAAGGAGGAGAAAAAAAAGGCATCTGAAGGAGGCAAGCAAAGTAAGCCTTCAACACGGTGAAAAGACATTTGTGATTTGCATCAGAAGCCAGGCAAAAAAGGGAAACCCACATGCCAGGGACATGATGAATGAACAACATGGGAAAGGTGTAGGATTATTCCACACCAAGCTCTACCAACCCTGTAGGAGATCGCGACAGTGAGATACCCCTGGAGATGACCCAAGAAACATATCTTAGAGGAGAAATTGCAGACCTATTCAAAGAAATTAAAGAACATAAAGAAGAAGTAAGAGAACTAAGGAGAGAGAATTAAAAACTCAAAAAGGACCTAGAGGGAGACAATGACAAACTTCGGAAAGAACTAAAGGGAGAGAATGACAAACTCCAGAAACAACTACAGGGAGAAAATGACAAACTTTGGAAGGAAGTAGAAACAACGAAAAAGGAAGCCAAACAGCGAAGTAAGGAGCACCAATAAGAGATTGAGAAGCTCCGAAAGGAAATGGAAATACTAAGGAAATCACAGGATGAAATGAAAAAGGAAATAGAACACTCATCCAATCAAGATGAAAGGAATGGAAAAAGCCTCAGAAATAGAATGGAGGAAGCAGAACAAAGAATATCAAACCTGGAAGATAATATAGAGCAACTAAAAAGCTCAAATAAAGATTATGAAAAATTTAAAAATACACAAAAGTGCAACAACCAGGAAATATGGGACACTATGAAAAGACCAAACCTCCGCATCATAGGAATAGAGGAAGAAGAATCTCAAGAGAATAGTATTGATCAGATCTTCAACAGAATAATAGATGAAAATTTCCCCAAACTAAAAAAAGACAAAGCCATACAAATACAAGAAGCACGTAGAACTCCAAACAGACAAGATCAGAAAAGAAACTCCCCATGCCATATCATAGTTAAAATGCTAGACACCCAAAACAAAGACAAATTTCTGTAAGCCACAAAAGAAAAACAAGTCACTTACAAGGGGAAAACCCATCAGAATTACAACGGACTTTTCAGTGCAAACCATTAAAGCAAGAAGAACATGGAGCAAACCATTCCCAGTGTTAAAGGATTATGGATGCCAAGCCAGATTACTATACTCAGCAAAAATGTCAATTATAGTTGAAGGAGAGAGAAAAATCTTCCATGACATAGACAAGATGATAGAATACATGTCCAGAAAACCAACTCTTCAGAAAATACTTGAAGTAATTCAAAGGGCAAAAGAGAGGAGCAACTATCCCCAAGCACCTAGGAAGAGCAACTAATAAAAACATAACTGCAGAGGTAGAAACGAAGACTAAAAATGCAAATGGATAACAAGGTGAAGGAAGCAACATCCATCTTTCAATTATAACCTTAAATATAATGGACTAAACTCCCCAATCAAAAGGCATAGACTGGGAGATTGAATTAGGAAACAAAACTTATCTATATGCTGTCTATAAGAAACCCATCTCAATCTCAAGGATAGGCACCAACTAAAGGTGAAGGGATGGAAAAAATATTCCAAGCAAATGGTCCCAAAAAGAAAGCAGGTGTTGCTATTTTAATATCAGACAAAATAGACTTCAAAGCAAAAGAAATCAAAAGAGACAAAGAGGGCCATTAAATCTTTATCAAAGGAACAATTGACCATGAAGATTTCACAATCATGAATATATATGCACCAAACTCTGGTGCACCAACCTTTATAAAGGCAATTCTTTAGGACCTCAAGGCACAGATTAACTCCAGCACACTAATAGTAGGGGACTTCAATACCCCACTAAGTCCTTTGGACAAATCAACAGGACAAAGAATACGCAGAGAGAAATCTGAACTGGATGATACAATACAACAAATGGAACTCATGTACATCTATCAAATATTCCACGCAAACACCAGAGAATACACTTTCTACTTAGCAACCCACAGAACATTCTCAAAAATCAACCATATACTGGGACACAGGGAAAACTCAACAAATACAAAAAGATTGAAATAATCTCATGTATTCTATCAGACCACAGTGCAATAAAGCTCAATATCAGCACCAACATAAGCCCTATGACCTACAAGAACACACGGAGACTAAACAACACTCTCCTGAATAATGAATGGGTCAAGGAAGAAATAAAGAAATAAAAACGTTCCTGGAACTGAATAACAATGATAATACAACACAACAAAACCTATGTCACACTTTAAAAGCATTCCTAAGAGGGAAGTTTATAGCTCTGAGGGCCTACATAAAAAAACAAAAAACAGAAAGAGCACAAACGAACGATCTAACACTGCAGCTAAAAATACATGAGAGACAACAACAAATGAACCCTAATCGCAGCAGACAAGAAGAAATAACAAAAATCAGAGCAGAAATCAATGAAATAGAAACAAAGAAAACCATACAAAAAATCAATGAATCCAAAATTTCTTCTTTGAGAGAATAATCAAAATAGACAGACATCTAGACCAGTTAACCAAAAGAAAGAAGGAACAACTCCAAATCAATAGAATCTGTGATGAAAGGGGAAATATCACCACAGACAATGAAAAGATCCAGACAATCATACAGGAATACTTAAAAAACCTATACTCAACTAAGTCTGAAAACGCAGAAGAAATGGATGAATATATGAAATTGTGGGAATCAATAAAGCTCAACCAAGAAGAGATCAACAACATAAACAGACCAATAATAAACGAAGAAATTAAAGACATAATACGAAATCTCCCAACTAAAAAAAATTCAGGCCCAGATGGTTTCATGGCAGAATTCTATAAAAATTCTATAAAACATTTCAAAAGATGTACAACAGTTATTACAGGCAAAAAGGAGAACTATAGGCCCATTTCATTAATGAACACAGATGTAAAAATTCTAAATAAAATACTTGCAATTCGCATACAGACCCACATCAAGAAGATCATCCATCATGATCAAGTTGGATTCATATCAGAAATGCAGGATGGTTCTGCATTTCTGGTATGAATATATGAAACTCAATAAATATCATCAAACATATAAATGCTCTGAAACTCAAAAACCATACGATCATCTCAATTGATACAGAAAAATCCTTTGACAAAATCCAGAATTCCTTCATCCTTAAAGTCCTAGAGGGAATTGGATTGGAGGGACCATTCCTTAATGTATTCAAAGCCATATAAAGGAAACCCACAGCTAATATCATCCTAAATGGGGAAAAGACAGAAGCATTCCCTTTAAAGGTAGGAACTCAGCAGGGCTGCCCCCATCACCACTCCTCTTTAGTATAGTGCTTGAAACACTTGCTAAGACAATAAGACAAGAAAAGGAAATTAAAGCAGTTCTAATTGGAAAAGAGGAAGTCAAGCTATTCCTTTTTGCTGATGATATGATTGTTTACTTAATGGATTCTAAAAACTCCACCAGAAAATTCTTACAAATGAGTAAGAGCTTCAGTAATGTCGCAGGATACAAAATTAATCTAGAAAAATCAGCAGCCTTTCTTTACACCATCAACAAGAAACTGAAGAATGAATACAAGGAGACCTTTCCACTCACAATACCTAGGAATAAACCTAACCAAAGACACCAAGGATCTCTACAACAAAAATTTTAAACTTCTGAAGAAGGAAATTGAAGAAGATATCAGAAGATGGAAAAACCTCCCAGGCTCATGGATTAGGAAAATTAATATAGTAAAAAGGTACATTCTACCCAAACTCTTGTACAGATTTAATGCAATCCCAATTAAAATCCCCAAGAGTTTCTTCTCAGGCTTGGAAAAAAATCCTTAATTTCATTTGGGAAAACAAAAGACCCCGAATAGCCAAAGCAACCCTGAGCGAAAAGAGTAATACAGGAGGGATCTCTATACCAGACTTCAGACTATACTACAGGTCTGTAGTCATAAAAACAGCTTTGTGCTGGCAAAAAACAGACCTATTGACCAATAGAACAAAACTGAAGATCCAAACCTGAGCACATACAATTTCAGCCACCTCATATTTGACAAGGTGGCCAAGGAGACACAATGGAGGAAAGACAGCATCTTCAGCAAGTGGTGTTGGCAAAACTGGATCACAACCTGTAGAAGAATGAAATTAAACTCCTAGCTCTTGCCCTGTACAAAAGTCAATTCCAGATGGATCAAAGACCTCAACGTGAAACCTAAAACTCTGGAGGTGATAGAAGAAAAACTTGGCAGCAGACTACAAGACATAACCATAGGAAATGACTTCCTAAATCAGACAGGAGCTGCACAAGAAATAAGATTGACAATTGACAAATGGGACCTCATTAAACTTAAAAGCTTCTGTACATCAAAAGAAACAATAAAGGAAGTGAAGAGAAAACCTACAGAGTGGGAGAAAACTTTCACCACAGATACATCTGACAAAGCATTGATTTCCAGAGTATATAAACTACTGTAAAAACAAAGAAGAAAGAAAACAAATGAATCACTCAAAACATGGAGCAAAGAGCTGAACAGAGACTTCACAGGGGAGGAATTAGAGATGGCTGAGAAACATCTTAAAAAGTGTTCAACGTCACTAATAATTATGAAAATGCAAATTAAAACCACTTTAAGATATCATATCACTCCAATAAGACTGGCTAGGATCAAGAAAACAAATGATATCAAGTGCTGGAGAGGTTGTGGGGAAAGGGGAACACTCATACATTGCTGGAAAGAATGTAAACTTGTACAGCCACTATAGAAAGCAGTGAGGAGAACTCTTGGAAGACTAAAAATGAGCTTACAATTTGACCCAGTCATACCACTCCTGGGTATATACCTACAAGACTCATCTTACCACAAAGATACATGCATAGCTATATTTATTGCAGCTCTTTTCACAATAAGCTGGAACCAACCCAAATGCCCCTCAACTGATGAGTGGATAGAAAAAATGTGATACATGTTGTATTAGTCACTTTTCTGTTGCTATGATAAAACACCATGACCAAAGGAACTTATAAAAGGAAAAGTTTATTTGAGCTTAGAATTGACAGTTCCAGGGAATCAGAGTCCATTTTGGTGGCTGGGGCAGCAAGCCGAAGGTCACATCTCTCAATGAGCACAGAAAGCAGAGAGAGCGACTGGAGACCACAAGGCTTGTTAAACTCACTAACCCTGCCCCCAATAACATACTTTCTCTAGCATGGCCACACCTTCTAAGACCTTCAAGAACAGTGCCACCAACTGGAGACAAATGTCTGAATACTTAAAGCCTATGGGGGACACTCATTCAAACAACCACATTCCACTCCCTGGCCCCCATAGGCTCCTGACCATATAAAATGAAAAATGCATTTAGTCCAACCTTAAAAGTCCCCATAGTCTTTAGCAGTTTCAATGCCATTCAAAAGTCTACAGTCCAAAGTCTCTTCTGAGACTCAGGCCAATCTTCTAACTGTAAGATCCTGTAAAATCAAAAGGCAAATTACAAACTCCCAATGTACCGTGGAACTGAATACACATTCCCATTCCAAAAGGGAGGAATAGAGGCATAGTGAGGAAATACTGGACCAAAACAAGACCGAAAACCAGCAGGGCAAAAACCAAGTCCAGTAGCTCCACATGCAACTTCTGGGACTTGACTTCCAAAGGGCTTAGATGGCTCAGCTCTTCCAGCTTTGCTTGCAACATACATCTCTTTCTTAGGCCGGTACCACTCCCTGTATGCAGCTCTCCTTGGTAAATATCTCACAGGTCTGGCATCTCGAATGTCTTCTTGGGGTCTCCGCTGCCAACCAGGCTTCACATTCACAGCTTCACACAATGGCCTATCAGGGCCTTCTTTATTCAGGGACGCCCCTGCTGCACTCTGCCTGGCCTCTGTGGCTCTCTGAAACCATGGAGGAAGAACTGATGACCCCTTCACTCTTACAAACTTCATGCCTCTAAAGCCAGCACCACGTGAATGAAATTGCCGAATCTGGCTGCAAGTTCAGGATGGACTCTCTCCTACTTTAACCACATTTGCAATTTTTCTCTGCCCTGAACTTGTTGGAGTAGAAAATGCTTTCAGTATTTTCCTTTCAAAACTTGGATTAGCTGGGTGTGGTCTTGCCCTGAAGGTATTGATTCTGTTGTTTACTTGTAAATCTCGAGGCCTCTCCTTAGTCACTTTAGTCTCATTATGAAAGGGAGCCTCTCCTTCACATGATTTGGCCACACCTTTAATCTTCCTAGTGTACTTTTCAGATCCAAACTGTACATTCTCCATTTCCTTCTACCCCGTTTGCTCTTTTTCACTGTAGATCTGTATTATATTCACCATTAAAAGCCATGCCACCATTTACACATTAGGCTGTCTTGAAATATCATCCACCAAAGACATTAGTCCATTGCTTTTCAACTTAGCATCAGACAAGCATTTGGACTGTGGGCAAACTGTTGCCAGACTCTTTATCAAAATATCCCAGTTGCTGCCTAAGTCTTTATTTTCCTCTGGAACTACAGTTTTTGCACCCATGTTTTCTTCCAGGCTTCTACTAGAATGGCCTGTTAAGCTCTGCTTACAGTAGTCAACAGCTTTTCTAGCCCAAAGTTCCAAAGTCTTCCACATTTCTCCAAATATCCACATGGTCAGGTTCTTCACAGCCAACAGCCCACTCTCTGGTACCAAATAATTTTATTAGTCACTTTTCTGTTGCTGTGATAAAACACCATGACCAAAGGAACTTATAAAAGGAAAAGTTTATTTGAACTTATGATTGACGGTTCCAGGGAATCAGAGTCTATTTTGGTGGGAAGCATGGTGGCTGGGGCTAGAGCAGCAAGCCGAGGGTCACATCTCTCAATGAGCACAGGAAGCAGAGAGAGCGACTGGAGACCACAAGGCTTGTTAAACTCACTAAGCCTGCCCCCAATAAAGTACTTCCTCTAGCATGGCCACACCTTCTAAAACCTCCAAGAACAGTGCCACCAACTGGAGACAAATGTCTGAATACTTAAAGCCTATAGGGGACACTCATTCAAACCACCACACATGTACAGAGTGGAGTTCTATGAAGCAGTAAAAAAAGACAACATCATGAACTTTGCAAGTAAATGGATGGAACTAGAAGATATTATGTTAAGTGAAGTAACAGAGTCCCAGAAAAGCAAACTACGAATGATATCCTTCATCTGTGGATGCTAGTGCCAATAACCCAGTTCTAAATATTTCTTGTGGGGAGTAATGCATATTGGAAAGAACAACAACAACAACGACAACAGAAAATACTGCCACAAAGAACTAACTGAAATGGTGAATCTGGTGGGTTGGGAGGGTTGGGAAGGGGACACGGGTCTATATTCACTTAATGTATATTTAATGGATGTGAGTTTAACAAATATCCAAATTTTCCCAAACTTTATCTACAAATTATATGGTATTTTAGGACTTTGTAAAAGTAAAAATGCCTATATTAAACAACATTGGTTAAAAGGTTTTAATAAAAACGGTAATACATTTAAGCTAATTGGAAATATAAATTGTTGTCCACATTTGTTTTGCTTAAAATGTGTATAACAACAGGGCTGGAGTGATAGCCTAGCTGTTAAGAGCGCCGACTGCTCTTGCAGAGGACCCGGGTTCGATCCCCAGCACCCACATGGTGGCTAAGAGTCGTCTGTAACTCCAATTCCAGGAGAACTCCAGTTCCAGGGGAATCCGAGACCCTCTTCTGACCTCCGCGGCATTGCATGACCAGGTGCACAAACCTACATGCAGACAGTACATTCATACACATACAAAAATAAAAAAAATAATAAAATTTGTATAACAACAACTTTGGGATTAATTACATACAAATGTTCTCTATAATTTTTGTGTTGTACAGTATCATCTTGTAACACTTTCTTTTACCTGTAGGATAGTTTAACTTAAGGAATTAAGTTTGCTTCCCAAATTAACAACATACAGTCATCCAAATCAGCTTGGGTAAATTTAATGAAATTTACACCTTGATTCCTGCCTATAGGTATGTGTACTACAACTGCCTTTTTGAGATTCATGGGCCAAAAAATAAAAACCTAAAATAAAAAGGGGGGATACAGTTATATATTAAACCTTTTTGTCAAAATTTTAAATTTAAATCTTAAAACTAACTATGGGAAAAGATTTGCATGTTCCCACAGATCAGAACGTCACTAGCTTAATGGCTGAGAAAGAAAAGATACTGCTTTGCATTGTGCAGGATGTAACAAGAAATGATAGCAGAGAAGTTGGCCCATCTAAACATTAAAAGAGAAAAAATCCTCAGACTGCTACAGGCATCAAACATCTCTGTGGATCCTATTTGTAACAACTATTTATAATGTGTCCTAATGAACTTTACCTTCCAGGTGCCACAAAGTTTTAACATGAGAGATTTTCTTACCTCCTTTTCGTAGAACAAAGAAAAACGTGATGGTAATGAAGTCATTCCCTAACTGTAAATTAGAGCTGACAGTTATTACAGGTAATCTCTTATAAAACTGGTATAACTGTTTTCTTTATTTGACTAATAGACATAGGAACTGTGAAAAGGATTATTCTCTATTCAGAGCCAAATATAATACTAAAGTCTTTTTAAGCTGTGCAATTAAGCAAAATATATTAATACAGGAGATCTCTGATATCAGCAATGGATTATTCTCCCAAGGAGATGTTGGCCAGGGGATCCAAGCCCCCCCCCCAAAAGGTAAAGGATTCTTGTCTGTAAACTGGGATACCTGCAAGAAGAGAGGTGGTAAGGCACTGCTGTCGAAGACCTGGTGTAATCATGGGAAAGATGTATTGAAACCACACTTGCAAGTGCACAGTTGGTCTCTGGAATGCCAGAGAGTCTCACCAAAGGACACTAAACCAATAAAGCAAATACTGGTCTCCCTGAGTCAAGCAAGACTCTTCCATCAGCATCAGCTACACCGCACCTGCCTGGAAATACTGTGCAGCAGTGGCAGCCATATGTCTGTACATCCCAAAAATAATTGGCTAGTAGCTCTCTCCTTGGAGGAATAATTCATGGCTGATGCCACAAGCTTACATCCTCTAGTGGTTACGAGATTTTATAAGCCACAGTAAGACCTTGTCATCTTTTACAGAAAAACTATAGTTCAAGGATTAGCATACCACCCAAACCTCTGTGTCTATACCAACATAACCTAACATAATAATTAGTACTGTTTAAATGCATGTATATCTACTTGCTTTTGCTTCGTTAGTAGTATTGAAAGGTTATTCCTGGATAAACTGTCAATCCATGAAAGGAAACAGCCTGAACTGATCAGAGTCCAAAATGACAACTCCAGAGAAAGTGGACTGTTTTGCTTCTCGCCCACTTATGCACCTTTTCTAAGCCTGGGGAACAATCTGTGGTAGAGGGGGCGGGATAGAATGTAAGGGCTGCAATTGGGGTGAATGATGAAACTACAGCAATATAGACAGGACTCTTATTTGATCAACATGATTGTACATACAAGCCCCTCCAGTTGGATGGTGGGAGCCTTGGGCTGTGTAGGTTTTGGCATAGCTGCTTGCAAATTGGTTTTACATGAAGGATGCTTGTATTCATTACTTATTACTTATTGTTAAAAATCAAATAAAAAATAAAAAGTGAATTCAATTATTTTTTCACAAATACAAAAAAAAAGAAAAGCCAAGAGGAGACAGAGCCTCTTCCCCCCAAAATCCGAGTGGCCCCTGAGGTCCTGATTCTCAACTGACCTTGAGAAAAACAAAAGTTGGTTAATCTGGGCTAACTGTATGGACCATGAGGAAAGAATAACCAAATGAGAAGTAATCATTATATTACCTTTAAAGTCTGAGAGACTGTGCCTCTGAACACTAGATTTTAAGTCATTTAAATTCATATGAGATTTGTGCCACCAAATAACAAAGTTTCTCCTCTCTATTTAAGCAACTACCTAAGGGAAAACTCACACCATGACTATTGAAATTTCCTGGAAAGTAGATGCTGAGTCCAGACATCATGGACAAATGAACAAAAGGAGAAGCCCAATAATGGATGCTTTGGAACCCCTCATTGAGAAATTCCAATGGTATTTAAGTTGGACATTTAATTCAACCTGTTCCTCTCTTGGTTCCCTAAATAAAAAAAATATACCTAGCTACTCTCGCCTTCACAGGAGCTAGTCAAGGATTTTGTTCTCTCTGTAACTATACTTTTTGGGGGGGTTTTAGATAGAACCAGTTAGCAGGGGTACCCAAGTCACCACCTCCAATGCCCCTTTTAAGCATGGAAGAATTCAGTGTGATTGGTGCCTCAATTCCCTCTTGGCAATTGAGGTAACCTACTCAGAGGGTAATGTGATAAAAGTAGGAGCTAAAAATTGGCTAGGCAGTTTAGGGTCAAGACGCCCCCCCCCCAAAGAGCCAGTTTCTTTCTAAGTTGAGAGCTGAGAACTTCCTGGATCTGCCAGTGGACTTATCCTTCTGGTTGCTCTGACTCGTGGCTCATCCATCCTTAACTCACTTGTCAGATTTGTTGACCAGTAGGTAAATTCCATAAAATCGTGGTGCTAAGGACCCAATACAATCCCCCTAGAAGAGATCATTCCATCATGGGGACACCAGCTGTGGTTCACTCTTGTAAACTTCCTTAAAGTATTTGAAGGCCACATAATTAGAGGGAGAGATGAGTTTTGACCCCAGGTTTTCCTCATTCTGCTTGACTCCCTACCAAGTCCTCAATATTACACATCTACATCGTGAATTTGGTGACATTATTTTTTTTTATTTATGTCTGTATGTGTATGAATGTACTGTCTGCATGCAGGTCTGTGCACCCGTGTCATGCAATGATGTGGAGGTCAGAATAGGGTGTTGGATTGCCCTGGAACTGGAGTTCTCCTGGAATTGGAGTATTCAGACGGTTCTCGGCCACCATGTGGGTGCTGGGGATTGAACCCGGGTCCTTCTGTAAGAGTGGTTGGCCCTTTTAACCACTAGGCCATCTCTCCAGCCCCTGACTTTGTGACATTAATAAAGGCCCCTGGTCAAAACAGTTTATTAACTACACCTTGACCCTTGGTTCTCAATTCGTCTCCTTTAACTCTACCCGCCCTGAGGACATAGCCTTTGATACTAGCTTTGTTTCACAGGTGTGGTCTAAGCTAAAGTCCATTTCTGACCCTGCTATCCTGGTCCCCTGGGCGTCCTCTGCCTCCTGGCCCATTTCTGCCTTTTTCTCTTCAGGTGTCTGTTTTGCTTTGCCCTCAGCCAATTCCAGGTCAACAAAACAATGGCCCAGGTCCTCTCAGCAATGGTCAATAGGGACTCTGCATGCACCCCTCCTGATGAGGTGATTCCCATCTGGCTCTCATCCATCCACAATTCACAGGAATGAGCTTGTCTCTCCCCTCTGAGGTACTGCTCCTGGACTCTTCCCTCAGTGGCTGGCCAATCAAAGAAGGATAAGACTCTGCAAAACCAGGGAAACCTAAGACAGATGCAGTCAAATGTTGGAATGTCAGAGGTGGGGTCAACAAGGTTCGGCCATAGCACCTGAGCTCCCACTGGACCTCTCCTCATAAAAAATTAAATACAAAGGGTGGAAATGTAGTAGCCAGTATGCCGAGAATTACGCATGCACAGAGCTTGTCCCTCATCAACCTAACCTGCCCTAGGCAGGCAAGACCATGCAAGCAGTCGAGTTGTGACAAGAGGAGAGTGGGAATGTGAACAGTACATAACCCCTAACCTTGCCCCCAATAAAGGAGTCCATGACAGCTCACCCTCTGTCTGCGTCCACCCAATTCCCAGGGTCTGTGTATTGACTCTGAGCCTCTCATGGTCAGACCCCCAAATTCCCCAGCAGGCCTAGGGGATTGTCTACATCCAGTCATGGGGCCAGATTCTACAACTGGTTTGGTGGTCATGAAAGCCAAAAGCTTCTGGCCACAAGTTTATCCATGCATGGTGGCCACAGAAACCAACAGCTTCCTGACCAGGTGTGGCTGTGAAGTTACCAACTCCCTATCTGTGGGTTTGCCCACGAGGCCATCAGCTTTGTGGATGTGTATCAGGGCCTTTAGCCATCTGGCCATTAACCTTATATGGCTGCCAGAAGACCAACAGTCTTCTGGACATCTGGCACATACAACAGCAGGAACTTATGACTTTTATTACAATACAAGTTTCAGGCTAGCTAGGGCTACATGATAACACCCTTTCTAAAAACATACAGAATAAAAATTGATTCCTTATGTTGATAATATCTGTCAACATAATTCTATTTTACTAACATGAAAAACAAATATTTATAATTCATCTGAAATTCTGTAATGTTCATGGAAAAAAGTTTATGGGACTGTTTCAATACAAAAATCTCATAAGCACTTCTTCAGATTTCAAGGGCTCTGTAGCAATTCAGAAAAGCATTTTCTACTCCTTATAGTCCATACTAAAATTAATACTGACCCTCAAAACTTTGTTCATATTTATTGCTGCTGATTTAAGAACAGAGTCACAGAGTAGAAAATGATTACATCAGGGCCAGAGCAGGTAATTCATACTCATTAGTTTATGTCAATTTGAATTCTGACTGCTCAGGAATATAGATAGATAGATAGATAGATAGATAGATAGATAGATAGATAATAGGTAGATAGATGATAGATAGATGATAGATAGATAGATAGATAGACAGATAGATGATAGATAAATTATAAATAGATAGATAGATAGATAGATGATAGATAGATAGATAGATAGATAATCTACATACATAAATACACAGATATGGTAATGCTACATGCTGTTTCTTTAATATCTTTTCCCATTTCTATATGTAGAATATTGAGGTGTTCGATTTATTCTTGTACATTTTGTTCTTTATTTTTCCTAGATAATCTACATACATAAATAAACAGATATGGTAATGCTACATGCTGTTTCTTTAATATCTTTTCCCATTTCTATATGTAGAATATTGAGGTGTTCGATTTATTCTTGTACATTTTGTTCTTTATTTTTCCAGCTATCAATAATCATCTGGGGTTCTTTTCAAAATTTTTAAATTTGCAGACAGTACATTCATACACATAGAGAAATAAATAAAATAAAAAATTAAAAAAAATTTTTTTAAATTTATTTTTATTTTATGTAAAAGTAATTTTTTTAAGTCTGCGTATATATAAGTGCACCCTTGTGCAGTGCTTGCAGAGAACAGAAGAATGTTTTAGGTCCCCTGTAACTGGAGTTACTGATGATTGTTGGCAAACATCTGGGTGCCTGGATTCAAACCTGGGTCTCCTGCAAAAACAGCTAATCTTCTTAACCACTGAGACATCTATCCAGCAACTGCTGTTATTATTTAACTAATGATCTGAAGCCTATGTTTGAGTATGTATGTAGTGAACCATTAAGGAATGAAAGTTACTGTTTGGGCCTGATTTTTCAGACATGAATTAAAATAGAGAGGAATATCCAAATGGTTACAAAGATTGAATGTATTTTCTTCATATGGCACAGAAATTTCTTTATAAGACACAAGTCAATAATTTTGATTTTTTAAAATATCTGCTTGAAGAGGCTCTGAGGCAGGCCTTTAGCCTTCTTGGCATTCTTAGGACCCACCAGTGTCTGTCTGTCTGTCTGTCTGTTTCTGTCTTGGGCTGGGGCCCTCTTGCCTGATAGGCTATCACTGAGGACTTGGTCAGAGGATACCCTTGTCCTCTGTGTTTTTTTGCAGGTGGAAGGCGGCCCCAGGCCTCTTTGGAGGATGGGCTTGATAGGTGGCTGGGGAAGGACCAGATTCAGCCCTAACTGGCCTGTATACAGTACTCTGTAAGTAGATTGTTATAATTCAGCTAAATTTTAGTTTCTAGTGTTTGTGAGGTAGATTAATAAAGTGTATTTCTTTAAAAAATCTGGCATTTAGGAATTTATGCGTCTGAATTTAAGTTATTGGGTAGTAGATGCTTCTGATTCCTCTGTGTTGCTGAGTCTGTGATGGGATTGAAATCCTCCCTACATATGCCCTTTATACTGTCACTTATTTTCATTGTTAACTAAAAGGCTATAGACTTAAACACTGAAATTTTCATTTATTAAACATAAATTATAACCTATTATAGAGTGTTACAGTATTTAAAAAAATTCTACACCTTTTTTGTATGTACAAGTATTTATTATATATATCAATATTATTTTATTTTACTCTTTTTGAGACAGGGACTCCAGGTATCCCCAGCTGGCCTGGATGGAACTCACTATCTAGACCTGGTTGTCCTTGAAATCAGAGATCCATCTGCCTCACCCTCATAAATGCTGGGATTAAAGGCATGTGCCACCACACCCAGTGTATTTATTATTAATTATTATTATTGTTGTTTCTGCAGGTATGTCAGTGCACACATGTTGTGAAATGCCCATGGAAGTCAGAAAAGGGTGTTAGATCTCTTGGAACTGGAGTCATTGACAGTTGTTAGCTGCCTTGTGGGTCATGGAAATCAAATCCAAATACTCTCCAAAAGCATCCAGTGTCCTTAAGTGCAACTGCACAGCTTCTGCAGCCCATGTACAATTATCGTTTATTTTTAAAAATATTTTATTTACTATTTTTATTTAATGTGTATGGCTGTATTGCCTGTATGTGTGTAAGAGTACATATGTCATGCAATGCCCATAGAGGTCAGATCCCCTGGAAATGGAGTTAGGGACATTGTTAGCCACCTGAGAATTGAACTCAGGTCCTCTGCAAGAGCGGCCAGTGCTCTTAACTTCTGATCCACCTCTCCAGCCCAATATGATGATTTTTTTTAAATCTTGTTATTTATAATATGATTTGTGGATGTTGAAATGTATACATATATTATTATGCTTCGTTGGTAAATACAATGAACATTAATGACTTTCTGCTTCTGTAAATTTTTGAAAATATGTTTTCAAAATAAGTATGAGATCATTCCAATTTGGGGTTTCATTAAAAACAAACAAAAATACAAATCTAGGAGACAAATGAAATGTCCCAGGGGTTGTGTGAAAATGAAAATCCTCTGGTGTAGAGATTGAGTAACTTCAGGAACCAGGAAATGGAAAAGGGAAGGTATCCAAGCCTAAGAGGAAGAAGGTGAAAAGATGTTACTGAGACCCCTTGGGACATTATGCCAAATAATCCATTAAGGAGAATGTGGAGGTTCTTCAAAGACAACTCTTTAACAAAAGAAAAGGGAAAGCAAAAAATTGATTAAATATTGTTTCATCTGGCAAAAAACCCATTGATAAACCCTCAGTCTTGTACCCTAAGGTTGATTCACATAACCATTAGATATGTCAAACTTTAATTCTTTACTGATAAAATCCCACCATCTCAGGAGGAGACAGAATGTATTAAAGCAGAATACATATTTTTCTCTTTCAAAAACTGCAAAAAATCCTTAACCTGTACAATTTTTGCATTCTGTACTTTTTCTTCTGCTGATTTTTGCTTACAGAAATGTGTGCACACTCCTCAAGTTTATTGATAACTCTGCAGGCTCTTGTGAAAACTTTCTTAACTTTCCGGAACTGTGAGACCATAGAGGAGAAAAGTTCGAGGAGAGAGGAGCTTTGCTGAGACTTACAACAGGAAAAATTTATTGATTTAAAAATACATGTAGAGATAATCATAATTTGCTGCAGTGTACCCTGTATATCATTTGGATTCAACTCTTGTTTAGGGAAGTAAGATAAGATAATAATAACCAGCTGGTTATTATTGTTGTATATGAGGTCATATTTTTGGTAAAAGGGGTTAAAAAGAAAAGAGAATATTTTAGATAAGGTTGGAGTTGTGTAATAAAATAAGATTTTGTACTAAAAATGAAAGATAAAAGATGAGAACAAAACCACAAAGCTTAAAGCCAAGTCTCAGAAAGTTTGTGTAAATTTTACAATGTCTGTGGAAGATGAGATTAAAGGATGATATAAGTTTGGTGATTAAAATGTATTAAAATTCCTAAAGATATCGATCTGTCCATGGTAACATTTAAAAAATTAGCTTTAAAAAGTATTCATCATGAAAATAATTACTTGTGGTTTTGCTAACTTTAATACGTTTTACCTATGTGGATTGAATGACTCGTATTTAAATAATTAAAATTATTTAAAACTGTTTTGTGTGTATGTGGGTATTATCTAAATATTATACAGAAGCTAAATTAGACTAGTAAAGCTATCATTTTGACTCCTCATAAATTAAAGCTTGCTTGTCTATACCAATGGTGATAAGAGAGTCAAAAAGGATAGCCTTTAATTTGACCCTTGTCCTCCAAGGTCACCAGGACCCCATGGATAATAGGGCTCCTTTACTAAATCACCTGTCCTCTTGATAAAAGAGGACGTAGTCTCCAGAGACTGGATTCAAACCAATACACAGTCTATGAGTAAGCAAATTGGTGGGGTCCTTATGTTATATGTGCTGCAATACTTCTAAACAGGTGTATAAGGGATATGTAATTTATCAAAGGATAGACAAAAAGGTAAGAAGGAAACAAATACCACATAAGAAGCCTCCGGGGCTGAAGTTTTCCAGTTCAACTTCTCAGAAATATCTAAGGTAGTAAAACTAAAATATTTACTGGTGATAGTGGACTAACTCTCTGGATGAGTAGAAAGAAGCTTTCCTCCTCCCAGTTGTTATTACTGAGAATGCAATTAAGATGATTTTAGAACAAGTCATGGCATGAGCTGGACTTGTAGCAAATAGAGAATCAGACAAAGGGAGTCCATAGACCTTTCCCCTCTGGACACCAACAATTACATTTTAAGAAATTATGTACTGACAATGTTTTCTAATTTGTCTTTCCTAAGGTCCAGAGAAGCTTTGTTCAGATACTGCCCTTAGAATTTATAATTTTTCAATTCTACCCCAGTGAATTGGTGCTGAAAAAGTCTTGGAAGTAAGCTAAATTTTAACCTGCCTGAGAAAGTCTCTCCCAAGTTCTTTTGACAACTGAGGCTGTGATAAAGACAGCAGAACAAAAGGTGAAATCATTGTACCTGGGTTAAGAGTTTTATTAAAGAGCTCTAAAATGAAAGATAAAGGAAATTGGGAATGGTGTAAAATACCCATGGAACTTTAAAAGCTAACTAAGAAAGCTATCAGAGAATCTAATGGAAATCAGAGGCTTTCATTACTTCTGTAAATTTCTATGATTGATATGGGCTATTACCCTAGGAACTGAAAGTTTGAAACAGAAGATAAGATTAAGAGAAACCTTAGAAAGAATTATACTTCCTCAAAAAGAATTATACTTCCCATGCTCATGGACTGGAAAAATTAATATATTAAAATGTCCATTCTAGGGGCTGCAGAGATGGCCTAGTGGTTAAGAGCACTGACTGGTCTTGCAGAGGACCCAGGTTTGATCCCCAGCACCCACATGGTGGCTGAGAACTGTCTTTAACTCCAGTTCCAGGGGAATCTGACGCCCTCTTCTGACTTCTGCGGCATTGCATGACACAGGTGCACAGACCTGCATGCAGACAGTACATTCGTACACATACAAAAATAAAATTAAAAAAATGTCCATTCTACCCAAATTAATATACAGGGCCAATACAATCTCAGTTTAAAATCCCCATGAGTTTCTTCGCAGACTTAGAAAAAATAATCCTTAAATTCATATGCTAAAACAAAAGACAATGGGTAGACAAAGCAACCCTGAGCAAAAAGAGAAATACAGGGGGGTCATTACACCAGACTTCAAACTATATTACAGGGCTATAGTTATAAAAACAGCCTGGTACTGGCAAAAAAACAGATCCATAGACCAATGGAACAAAAGTAAGAAAGGGGCCTAGAAGAATCAATAGAAGAAAGACAGCATCTTCAGCAAAAAGTGTTGGCAAAACTGAATCACCATTTTTAGAAGAATAAAATTAAACCCCTACCTCTCACCGTGTACAAAAATCAATTCCAAATGGATCAAAAACCTCAACAATGAAACCTGAAACTCTGAAGGTGATAGAAGCAAACATTGGAAGTAACCTACAAGATACAGGCGTAGGAAAAGACTTTCTAAATCAGACAGTAGCTGCACAGAAAACAAAGTGAACAATTGACAAGTGGGACCTCATTAAACTCAAATGATTCTGTACAGTGAAATAAACAACCAATGAAGTGAGGAGAAAACCCACGGAGTGGGAAGAAACTTTCAACAGTGATACATCTGACAGAGCATTAACATCCAGAATATATAAACTACTCAATATCAAAGAAGAAAACAAATGACTCACTTAAAAGATGGAGTAAATAGACTTCACAAAGGAGGAATTAGAGATGGCTGAGAAACATCTTAAAAAGTGTTCAATATTGCTAATAATCATCTCTTCATCAACAATGAACCTCAGAACATTGGTTCCCATAAGGGTAATATGGTACTATGGTTTTCAGAAAAAAAATTCTCCTAAAATAAGGTAAAATTAATGTAATGTGCTCCAAAAGATGGCTTAACTTGTTCCTTACATTAAGAGACATAAAATCTCTTGGAAGGATATTTTATTTTTCAAAAGCATCTATTAATTATGTATCAAGGCCAGGTATTATACTGGCTGGAAATTCTCCCAACAGCCAATTACATCAGTAAAAGATCTTACAGCTGTCTTTTATTAAACTAAAAATCAGGCCCAATAAATCTACCAGGGCTAAAAGAGAACCATGGATAATTTCAAGTACTAAATTAATATATAATTTTACTTTTCGAACTTAAAATTAAAGGGCTAATATATGTTATTCTTAAAAAGAACTTTAATGAGCCTTCATCCATTAACCTACTGAAATGATAAACGAGGTATTTCCTACCTACAGTATTATAAAAAATGGTGTCTCTAACCACCTGTGCTAGGCCAGCAGCACAACCTAATATAATAAATAATGTTTACTTAACTGCCTATGCTCTTACTATTCATATTCCATCAGTAAAAGTGCAAAAGTCACCCCTGAAAGCCAAGATTCCAGCTCTGAGAATAGCCATCTGCAGCTGCTTTTTTACTTCAGGCATAATCCACACCTCTGGATAAACTAAAAGCCAGAGCTGAGTAGCCAGTCTCCTGCAGAATAAAAGACTGAGACAACCTGGGTGCTATCTTCAACAACAGAAATAGCTTACTCCTCTTTCTCACCTGCCCCTGCCCAAAAGCCTGGAGACTGCTGGCTAAAGAAAAAAAACTACAGGAGAAAATTGTAACTGAACTTTGTTACATCAATGTAGTTACATCTCTCCAGCCAGGCTTGGGACTTTGGATGTACAAGTAAAATAACACCATCTATGCTAAAAGGGGTATCGAGTAATATCTGTATGTTTTCATGTATAAGATAAGGAATGTTACTCTTAGAGAAAAGTCCATTTGCATACCTGTATGTCTTTGTATGTCTTCATGTGTAGGGTGAGCAATGTTATTTTTAGAGACAATGCCATTTGCATACCTGTATGTCTTTATGTGTAGGACAAGAAACGTTATTTTTAGAAACAATGTCATTCGCATACCCGTATGTCTTTGTATGTCTTCAGGTGTAGGAAAAGCAATGTTATTTTTTTTATTTTTTTTTATTTTTATTTTTTAAATTTTATTTATTTTTGTATGTGTATGAATGTACTGTCTGCATGTAGGTTTGTGCCCCCGTGTCGTGCAATGCCACGGAGGTCAGAAGAGGGTCTCGTATTCCCCTGGAACTGGAGTTCTCCTGGAACTGGGGTTACAGACGGTTCTCAGCCGCCATGTGGGTGCTGGGGATTGAACCCAGGTCCTCTGCAAGAGCAGTCGGTGCTCTTAACCGCTAGGCCATCTCTCCAGCCCCCCAAGCAATGTTATTTTAGAGACTATGTCACTCACATACCTGTATGTTTTAATGGGAGAAAAGGTGTTACTTTTACTTTGTCAATTTTTAGAGTTCCACCACTTAAGGGCAAAGTAACATACTCAGTGGGTCTCTTTGCATCTCTTATGGTCACTTTGTGATGCAGTGACATCAGTTTCTATGTTTAATCAATTAGTCTAAATGCAATTGTGAGTCATAGCAACTGGCCTATAGCCTTTTTTTGCCTCTGTTCTCAGAGAAAAATCCTTTTAACGAAAGCTCTGTTACCTGCAACCTAAGTTCCCCTAGGTTACCATGATATTCTTTTTTGCTAAAACTAATTCTCATATCAGAAAGTTGACTTTCTGGCTTGTCAAAAGCCAGTTTGGGGTTTGTGCTGGATAGCTTTAGTGTCAACTTGACACACCTGGAGCCTCAATTGGGGAATTGGCTCCATTGGATTGGCCTGTGGCCACATCTGTGGAGTATTGTCCTGATGGTCGAGCAATGTGGGAGGGCCCAGCCCACTATGGGTGGTGGCACCTCTGGGCAGGTTGCGCCATATAAGAGGGCAGGGTTGGCATGGGCTGGGGGAGCAAGCCAGTGAACAGCATTCCTCCATGGCTTGTGCTTCAGCTCCTGCCTCCAGGTTCCTTCCCTGAGTTCCTGCCTTGGGCTCCCTGAGTGATGAACTGTGATCCAGAAGATGTAAGCTGAATAAACTCTTTCCTCCCCAAGTTGGTGTTGGTCACAGCAATGGAAGACAAGCTAGAACAGAAATTGGTACCAGATAGTGGGCTATTGCTGTGACAGGCCTGACCTTGGTGTTTTGGGGAAGGATTGCAGAAGCGTTTGGAACTTTGGGCTAGAAAAATCATTGAATGCCTAAAGATCATGGCTGTGGAACTTGGAATAGTTTTGATGAAAGAGTTGTAGAGATGGAGGCCTGGCTTGTGAAGTTTCTAGTTTCAAAGGGAAGCAGAGAGCATCAGGACTATTTAATCTAATAGCTCTGGTCAGCTGAGGCTGAAGAATCAGCTGTAAGTAACAAGAGACCAGAACCTGAAGTGAAATCTTTGTTGTACTGGGACAATTGATGCTGGTTAACTGGGGCTGAAAAATCAGCTGTAACAAGAGACCAGCATGACTATGGTGAAATCTTCTGGGAAGAATTTCTTCAGGGTCAGCACACAGAAGCTATGTTCCAGAAGGGGTCTGAGCCTCCATCTCAAGCCAGAAGCAGGACTTGGTATTGTGTAAGAGTCTTCTATATTGTTCTAGTGTTGAAATTTGAGGGGATCACAGAGAGAAGCAGAGGCTTGGCACTGTGAGAGGTCAGGAAAGAGCATTAGTGGAAGTACACCTCAGTTGCAGTAGAGGCCCCAGGATTGCAGGGGTCATGGAGAGAAGCTGAGGCTTTGCACCAGGAGAGGTCAGAAGAGACCATTGGTGAAGATGCTGCCTCAGTTTCAGTGGCAACCCCAGCTTTTTGAAATGCCAAGACCATGGGATGACCACCAAGAGCAGCAGCAGTTGCAAGATGGCACTGACCTGGGACTGTGAGATGAGCTGTGTGTGCCATGGATGGCAGAGTCAGAGAAGGGGAGCTGTCAAAACCCTTTGGAGCCCAGAAGATCGTGAGTGAATCCCAGGTGTCCAGCCTTGAGCTACTTTGCTGGACTTAGGTTTTGTATGAGTGTGCCTGATTCTTCCCTTTGAAATAAGACAGTACTTGTTTTGGATTTTACAGCAGCCCACAGTTAAGAGACTTATACTGTGAGCTTTTAAGTGTTTGGACATTTTAAGGACGGTGGGGCTTTTAAGGTTGTACTGTCTTAGATTGTGATTAATGTTAACATCATACATTGGGGACAAGAACTGGAAAGATAGTGGTTTAATAGTGATGTGTTTTGTGTGTCAAGTTGACAAGGGGTCAATTTCGCTGGATAGCTTTATGTCAACTTGACACACCTGGGTTGAGGGAGCCTCAATTGGGGAATTGGCTCCATTGGATTGGCCTGTGGCCACATCTGTGGAATATTGTCTTGATTGTCGAGAAATGTGGGAGGGCCCATCCCACTATGGGTGGAAGACAAACTAGAACAGGGTTACAGCTCAAATGTCTTTAATCCAATATCAGACCATCCCAAAATATCTCCTAGAGGACTATGACATTCCTGCTCCATTGTAATTAAAAAACAAAGGAGGGGATGTAGGAATGAAACTTTGCCTGGCTTGAGGCAAGAACTTGTAAGACCTGTCTGGAAAAACCTCTGAGAGTTATCTGATATCTCTGGGCACTTCAGTTGTCTCTGTGAGTTATCTGCAGCTCCAGAAGTGTAGGGATATTAGAATGTTTTCTTGCTTCGCCTATCTCTGCAAAGTTCCAGAACTGGATAGCCCCTTCCCTTGAGGCATTGAGCAAAATTGTTACCTCTAGTTTACCTGTTGCACAAACAGAAACTCTGCAGCCCCCCCAATTAGAGCCAATGTGGCTCGCCCCTCCCTTCCATCTACCCCCCACTTCCTTGCCCAGAGCACAGTAACTTTTGTTATATAAGCCACTGTTGGCATGAATAGCGAGAGAGCCTATTCTCCTGGACCTCTCCCTCTGAGTCTGGGTCTGTATGTCTGTCCTTGTCTTTCTATTACATTGGGTAACCTCCTCACAGCCACCCTCCCTTCTCCTTGACAGAGCTAAGCCAAGAGATTGTCTGCCTGCAGGAAGGGGACATACTTGAAGCTTGCAGGGAGAAAAGAACAGCATGTGGATGTCGGCCATGCATGTATAAAGTACTATTCAGATGACAGTAAACTCCTACAGCATGGGTCTTGTGCATGATGACATCATATGGGCTAGTTCCCAGGAGTCTGTAGGATCACCTTTCCATATAGTCGTGCACCTCCTCTCCTGGCTCTAGCAATCTTTCTGATCCCTCCTTTACAATAGTCTTAGAGCCCTAGGTTAATTGCCCTCTGTTGTATTATGGAGCTTTGTTGATGAGTGTTTACTTCCCCAGAAAAATATAATTTCTTACTATGTGCTAAATATGAATCCTTAAATTTGTAGACAAGTATGCCTGTTACCACTCATTGAAGAACTTTCTTTTTCTTTTTCTTTTTTCTTCTTTGGTCTTTCTTTGAGATAGGATCTCCCTGTAGCTGTCCTGGAACTCGCTATGTAGACCAGGCTGGCCTTGAACTCACAAATATCCACCTGTCTCTGCCTCCCAAGTGCTAGGACTAAAGGCATGTGCCACCACACCTGGCTCAGAACTTTCTTTTGCAACAGACAGAGACTATTACAGAGTTTCACAACTGTTCACACAGAGAGATTAAGTGCCTGTGAAATACCCAACCCTAAGTGAAACATCTACAATGGAACCGCTACACCAAAAAAAAAAAAAAGGATATTATAAATGCTTCTTGGAGCATTCATATTTAAGAAGAAAAATTGTACTCGTTTAAACATTTAGGCATCTATAATGGCATTTCTACCAAAAGTAGTAAATACTAGTATTGGAATCTCCCACTCTAAATTTTCTTTGTATTGTTTCTGACATATTCTTCCTATCTTAAATTAAAGATGAAATGAATATGAATACAACATAAGGAAAAAGAAATCAAATGAGAGAGCTAGAGATATTTCTCAATGGTTAAAAGTACTGATTTCTCTTGCAGAGGACCTACGTTCAGTCCTTAACACCCACATGGCAACTGAAAACCATATGAACCTCCAGTTCCAGGAAATCTTGTGTCCGTGTCCCCTAATGGCTTCCACAAGCATTAAAATGGGGTCACTTACATATATGTAGGCCAAACACTCATACAAATAAAATAAACTGGTGGTGCATGCCTTTAATCTTTGTGAGTTCAAGGCCAGCCTGGTCTACAGAGTGAGTTCCAGGACAGCTCAGACTACAGGGAGACCCTGTCTCAAAAAAACCACAAAACAAAACAAAAACATTAAAAATTTTTATAAAAGAAATAAAATTGCAATAAATGATGGCAAAGATGTGCAAAAGTCGGCACACTTATTCATTGTTGATGGAAATGAAAACTTGGTCAGCCACAATGAAAATCAGTATAGAGGTTTGTGCTGGATAGCTTTAGTGTTAATTTGACACATCTGGGCTGGGTGAGCCTCAGTTGGGGAATTGTCTACATTGGACTGGCCTGTGATCATGTATATGGGGTATTTTCTTCATTGTTCAGTAATGTGGCAGGGCACAGACCATTGTGGGTGGTGCCACCCCTGGGTAAGTTGTCCTGTATTGTTTAAGAAAGAAACTTGAGCATGGGCCAGAGATGCAAGACAGGAAGCAGAATTCCTCCATGGCCTGTGCTTCAGCTCCTGCCTCCAGGTTCCTGACCTAAGTTTCTACCTTGAGCTCCCTAGGTGCTGAACTGTGGTGTGAGGTGTAAGCCAAATAAATTCTTTCCTCTTCAGAGTGTTTTATCACAGCAATGTAGAGGCAAACTATGACAGAAATTGGTACAAGGATTGTGGAGTATTGCTGTGACAGACCTCACCTTTGTGTTTTGGGGAGGATTGTGAAAGCATTTGGACTTTGGGCTAGAAAAGTCATTGAATAGTTTGTTTCTAAGGAGCTTGGAAAAAGTTATGCTAAAAGAGTTAGAGATAATGCAGTCCTGGCTTATGACACTTCTAATGGAAGTGAAACTATCATGGCTGTTTGTATGAAGTTTTAAATTGAGAATCTGTAGGATCTGGTATCCTGGGGCTGAATAATCAGTTGTGATTTGAAAGAGACCAGAACATGATGTGAAATCTTTGTTTTACTGGGACAAATTATGTGGGTTAGCTGGGGCTGAAAAATCAACAGTAAGTAACAAGAGACAAGCATTACTATGGTGAGATCTGGGGAGAATATTCTCATGATCAGGACACAGAAGCTGTGATCCAAAGGATTCCAGAGCCTCCATCTCAAGCTGAAAACAAACTTGGTAATGTGTAAGAAAGAGTCTCCTCCAACACACCAGGTGGGTCGGGAAGGCACAAGGCAAGGGCGGGCTACAGGGGCCAGTGCCAGAAGCCTGGGGCTCAGGAACTAGGTAGTTCCTCCTCCCTCCCACATGATGGAGGCCAGCACACACCAGTTGTGCAGAGGATCCAGTAAGCTGGTGGAGCTGCAGTGCAGTCAATCCACTGAGCACAGTGTTAGTGATTCTAGACTTCACAGCCAACATAGAAGAAATGACCATCAGGAAGCATAGTGAATGATCCTCCAATCCTCCATATTAACATATGAAATTAGCACCAGCATCCAAACAGAAAAATAAACCCACAGAGCCACAATGAAAAAATTACAACATGGGAAAATCTCATAATAAATCCACACTGAACTCCACCAGTCTTATAGAAGATCTCTACAACGAAATCTCCCTGGAAGGAAACAAAGACATAGACCTCAGAAGAACATTCATAGACATATTCAAAGAAGTCAAAGAATATAAGGAACAAATCACAGAACTAAGGGAAGAGAATGAAAAACTCAGGAAGTATCTAAAAGGAAAGAATGATAAACTTCAGGAAGAACGAGAGAGAAAGAATGACAAACTCCATAAAGAACTAGAGGAAGAGAAACACAAACTTCGAAAAGAACTAGAGGTAGAGAATGAGAAATTCCAGAAGGAAGTGGAAACATTGAAAAGATCCCAGGCTGAAAGGAAAAAAAGAAACTGAGCTGTGAAGCAAGGAGCTACAAGTAGAGAATGACAAGCTCCAAAAGGAAGTGGACATACTAAAATTACAGGAAGAAATGAAAAAGGAAATTGAACACTCATCCAATCAATAGGAAAGGATGGGAAAAAGCCTCAGAAGAAGAATGGATGAAGCAGAAAATAGAATATCAGACCTGCAGGATAACACAGAACAACTAAAATGCTCAAGTGAAGATTATGAATTTTTTTAAATGCAAGAGTGGAACAACAAGAAAATATGGGATACTATGAAAAGACCTAATCTCCATATAATAGGGATAGAGGAAGGAGAAGAATCACAAGACAATGGATTTGATCATATCTTCAACAGGATAATAGAAGAAAATTTCCTCAAACTGAAAAAAGAAAAATGCATACAAATACAAAAGCACATAGAACACCAAATAGACAAGACCAGAAAAGAAATTCCCCACACCATATCGTAGTTAAAATCCTAGATGCCCAAAACAAAGACAAAATACTGAAAGTTACAAGTGAAAAACAACAAATTACATATAAGGAGAACCCATCGGAATTATAGCTAACTTCTCAGTGCAAATTATGAAACCCAGAAGAACGTGGGCCAAAGTATTCCCATTGCAAAATGACTTCAGATGCCAACCCAGATTACTATATTCAGCAACAATGTCAATTATAGTTGAAGGAGAAAGAAAAATATTTCATGACATAAACAAAGTGAAAGAATACATGCCAAAAAAAAAAAAACACTTCAGAAAATATTCAAAGCAATCAAAGAAAAAAGGAAAGGAGCAACTATCCCCAAGCAGCTAGAGAAAAAAATTGCTAAAAGCAAAACAGTGTAAAAACAGACCTAAACCAAGAATGCAAACAAAAAAATAAGTTGAAAGGAAACAATATACATCTCTCAATAATAACCTTAAATATTAATGGTCTAAACTCCCCAATCAAAAGACAGACTCAGAGAATGGATTAAGAAACAGAATCCACCTATATGCTGTCTACAAGAAACCCATCTCACCCTCAAGGACAGATACCAACTTAAAGTGAAAGGATGGAAAACAATATTCCAAGCAAATGGTACCAAAAAGCAAGCAGGAGTTGATATTCTAATATCAGACAAAAGTAGACATCAGAGTAAAGTCAATCAGAAGAGACAAAGAGGGCCATTACATACTTATCAAAGGAACAATTAACCAGGAAGACTTCACAATCCTAAATGTTTATGCAGCAAACTCAGGTGCACCAAACTATATAAACACAATTCTGCAGGTCCTCAAGACACAGATTGACCCCAGCACACTAATAGTGGGGGCTTCAATACCCCACCGAGCCTGTTGGATAGATCAACTGAACAAAAAAATAAACAGACAGACATTGGGATTGCACAATACAATACAACAAATGGAACTCACATTCATCTATAGAATTTTCCACCCAAATACCAGAGAACATACTTTGTACTCAGCATCCCACGGAACATTCTCCAAAAGAGACCACATCCTGGGACACAAAAGAAATCTCAACAAATAGAAAGGGATTGAATTTGTTTCATGCATTCTATCAGACCACAGAGCAATAAAGCTCAATATCAATACCAGAATAAGCCCTACTAACTACAGGAACACATGGAGACTAAACAACACACTCCTGAATAATGAATGGGTAAGGGAAGAAATAAAGAATGAAATAAAAGTATTCATGGAATTAAATGAAAATGACAATACAACACAACAAAATCTGTGGGATACTTTAAAAGCAGTCCTAAGAGGGAAATTTATAACCCTAAGTGCACACATTAAAAAAAAAAAAAACAGAATGGGAACAAATAAATGATCTAAAACTGCAGCTAAATACACTTGAGAGACAGCACAAATGGGCCCTAGACCCAACAGGCAGGAAGAAATAGTAGAAAACAATGAAATAGAAACAAAAAAATACAAAAAAATCCCCAACAAATCCAAAAGCTGGTTCTTTGAAAAGATGAACAACATAGACAGACCTCTAGCCTAGTAAAGCAAAAGAAAGAAAGAATAGCTCCCAATTAATAGTATTTGTGATTAAAAGGGAAACATCAAAACAGACAATGAAAAAATCCAGACAATCATACGAAAATACTTCAAAAACCCATTCTTTACTAAGTTTGAAAACTTAAGAGAAATGGGCGAATATCTGAAATCCTGGGAATCAAGGAAGCTTAACCAAGAAGAGATTGACAGTTTTAAATAGGCCCATAAAATATGAGGAAATTGAAGATGTAATAAAAAAACTTCCCAACTAAAAAAAAGCCCAGTCCCAGATGTTTTCACAGCAGAATTCTATAAAACATTTAAAGAGATCTTACAACCTTTACTACTCAAACTTTTCAGAAGGATACAAACATCAGGAAATCTCCCAAACTCCTTCTATGAAGCTAGCATCACTCTAATACCAAAACCAGGCAATGGCACAAACAAAATAGAAAACATAGACCTATCTCATTAGTGAACACAGATGCAAAAATTCTTAACAAAATATTTGCAAATTGCATACAGACCCACTATGAAATCAGTGTGGAGAGCCCTTAAAAGACTCAAAATGAACCTACCACCTGACCCAGTCATACCACTCCTGGGTATACCCACAAGACTCATCTTACTGCAAAGATACATGAACATCTATGTTTATTGCAGCTCTTTTCCCAATAGAAAAGAGTTGGAACCAACCCAAATGCCCCTCAACTGATGAGTAGATGACAAAAATATGGTACATCTACACAATGGAATTCTATGCAGCAGTAAAGAAAGATAACCATGAACTTTTCAGGTAAATGGATGGAACTCGAAGCCATTATGTAAGTGAAGTAACTCAGCCCCCCCAAACAAACAAAGAAACAAACAAACAAACAAACAAACAAACAAACGGGGAATGGTTTCCCTCATTTGTAGATGTTAGCACCAAATCTCCCAATTGAAAGGCAAGCTTAGCAACGTTATTGTTATATTTCTTTCTATCTGAAAGCAACTGTGATGTTATAATGTGAATCTTGTAATGAGCTCTAGAATTAACTTACCACTTACTTTCAGACATGGTAATTAATGTATATGGATAGAAAGTATATATTCATATTGTAATATAAAATTAAAAGGAAAAATGTGAACTCCTGAACATATATCGGAGTTAACATACCTTTATTCCCAGAGGACATAAATCTGATATACTATAATATATATATATATATATATCATGATGTATGATGTGTACATAGGCATACGTTGGAGCAGCACAGTTGGGAAGGAACCACAGCATCGTGAGGACTGGTTCAAGGAATGGACTGATGTGGTTGAATTCTGCCTAGTATAATAAACCTATGCAGAGAAAAACTTTGGAGAGCCTGAGAGAAAGATGCAAGACATGTATGGCAGAGTGCATAAACTGAGGTGAGATGAGGGGCAGGGAAAGGGAAATATATCTAAATTGAACTGAAAAAACGATATATGAAATACATAAAACATCAATAAAATTATTATATTAAAAGGAAAGAGTTTCCTGTATGGTTCTGGTTTTGAAACCATGAAGGGGTCACAGAGAGGCTTGGCATCGTTGGAGGCCAGGGAAAGCCGTTGGTGAAAGTGCAGCCTTGGTTGCAGTGAAGACCCCAGAATGTAGTGGTCATGAAGAAAATCTTAGGCTTTGTACCAGGAGAGGTCTGAAGAGCCCATTGATGAAGATGCAGCCTCAGTTTTAGTAGAGACCCCAGCTCTTTGGAGATGCCAGGATCATGGGATGACCAGCAAGGGTAGCATGAGGTATGCAATGGGAGATGAGCTGTTTGTTCTATGGATGGCAGGGTCAGAGAATTGGACCTGTTGAAACTCTTTGGTACCTAGATGTCCACCCTTGAGCTATTTTGCTGGGCTTAGGCTTTATTTAGGTGTGCCTGACTCTTCCCTTTGAAATAAGACACTCCTTGCTTTGGATTTTACAGGGGCTTACAGTTAAAAGACTTTTTTGTATTTTTAAGACCTGGTCTCCCTGAAGCCTCAGCTGTCCTGGAACTTACTTTGTAGACTAGGCTGACCTTGAACTCACAGAGATACGCCTGCCTCTGCCTCCAGAGTGCTGGGATTAAAGGTGTGTGCTACCAAACCCAGCAGAGTTAATAAACTTTTTTTTTAATTTTCATTTTTTATTGATGCTTTGTGTATTTCATATATCATTTTCCAATTCAGTTCAGGCATATTTCCCTTTCCCTTCCCCCCACCCCACCCCGTCCCCAGAATACCTTACCCAGCAAAAATAGACTTTTAAAACTGAACTTTTAATTGTTTAGATTTTTTTAAGGACTGTGGGGCTTTTAAAGTGGTACTGTCTTAGGATGTGATATTAATATATTTTAATCATATCTCGTGGGAAATAAATGGAAAATTTATGGTTTAACAGTGTTTTATTTTGTGTGTCAAGTTGATAAAGGGTCAATTTTGATGGATAGCTTTAGTGTCATCTGGATACACCTGGATTGAGGAAGCCTCAAATGGGGAATTCCCTCCATTGGACTGCCTGTGGCTATATCTGTGGGATATTTTCTTCATTGTTGAGTAATGTGGGAAGGCCCAGCTAACTGTGAGTGGTACCATCCCTGTACTGTATAAGAAAGCAGGCTGGGCATGAGCCAGAGGAGCAAGTCAGTAAGCAATATTCCTCCATGACTTCTGCTTCAGCTCTTGCCTCCCAGGTTCCTGCTGAGTTCCTACTTTGGGATCCTAAGTGATGAACTGTGACCTAGGAGATGCAAAATAAAATAAGCTCTTTCCTACAAGCTGATATTAGTCAGACTGTCACAGCAATGAAGAATGAAAGTAGAACAAGTTTCTTCAAGAAAAATTAGAAATACAAACTACAATATGATACAGGTATAACAGTTCAGGTGTACACACTAGGATCTCTATATCTTACTACTGAACAACCTACTCATCCATATTTTTTGCTGCTCTATTAACAATATGAAATGAAATCAGCTTAGATGTCCATAAGCCTATGAATGGTTAGTGACAATGACAACAGTGTGTGTGTGTGCATGTGTGTGTGCGTGCATGTGTGTGTGTGTGTGTGTGTGTGTGTGTGTGTATTGGATATCTTTAGTGTCAACTTGACATACCTTTGTTAAGGAAGCCTCAGTTGAGGAATTTCCTCCATTGAACTAGTCTGTGGCCACATCTTTGGGGTATTTTCTTGATACCTGAGTGATGTGTAAAGGGCCAGGGCCCAGCCCACTCTGGGTGGTGTCACCTCTGGGCAGTTTTTTCTGTTATTGCATAAGAAAGAAGGCCACATGGGCCAGGAAGTAAGCTACTAAGCAGTTCCTCCACTGCCTGTGCTTTAGTTCCTGGCTCCAGGTTTCTACTCTGAGTTGCTTCCTTGGGCTCCCTCAGTGATGGATTGTGACCTGGGAGATATAAGATAAAATAATCACTTTCCTGTCCAAGTTGGTTTTGGTCAGAGTGTTTTGTCACAGGCAAACTGGAAAAATATACAATAGAATTTTATTCAGATGTAAAAAAACCAGAAACCATGAAAATTTCTGGTAAATGGAAGAAACAAGAAAATATTATATAAACTGAGGTAATTTAGATCCAGAAAGACAAATCTTTTTTTATTTATGTGTATGAATGTACTGTCTGCATGTAGGTTTGTGCACCCTTGTCTTGCCATGCCACAGAGGTCAGAGGAGGGTGTTAGATTCCCCTGGAACTGGAGTTCTCCTGGAATTGGAGTTTCAGACAGTTCTCAGCTGCCATGTGGGTGCTGGGGATCCAGCCTGGGTCCTCTGCAAGAGCAGTCGGCGCTCTTAACTGCTAGGCCATCTCTCCAGCCCCCATAAAGGCAAATCTTGTATGTTCTCCTATCATATATGTATGTGAGTTTCAAATCTTTAGATATGTGTGTTTAACTGTTTTGTTGTTGTTGTTGTTCTTTTTGAGACACGGTCTTGCTGTATTCCCAGCTGTCCTGGAACTTACTCTGTAGACCAGGCTGGCCTTGAACTCACAAAGATCCGCCTGTATGTGTTTAACTTTTAATACTACTAGAAGCCATGGAACTACAAAGGAGTCATTTATGTGGTGGTTATAATTAGATTGGGGGAACTAGCAAAATATAGATGATACAAAAGCAGAGATGAGGAGTACAGGGGGTGGAAAAGTTTAGGTATGGAGCAATAGGGGAGATGAACAGATAAAGAGGAAAGGTTAACCAAAATGAAAGTTGTATGAAAAAGCAAAATAGAAACCCTACTACTGAAAATACAACACAAATGACAGCTATCCTGCATGGCTGGACAATGTTTCTCCTAAAACCAGGCATTAGTAAACAAAAATACTAGTTCCAGTTATGGTATACCTCCTTTTTAGTTGTTGGTGAGGGAGGATCCAGAGTCTCCTAAAATACTACAGGCTCTGACCATTCCTCCTGACTGTCCATGAGAACTAGTTGGTAAGACCCTGTTGCTGAAGACATCACATAATTAGATTGCAAAATATAGAGAGATCAAGTTGGAACTGAGATGGAAGCTTTCTTCCTCCTGACTAGCTCTCGTAGCACAGGAAGGTGTTATGCAGTCTTCTAGGGGACAAAAAACATCAATACTCTTACCAAGTTATGAACCTTATGAGTTGTAATATCAACTCTTGAGGTAAGATAGTTTCCTGGTACAATAGAAGCACGAGGCATGACTGTTATGGAAGTAACCAACAGCTCCCTGATTGGATTTGAGTCTCATTTCACAAGCGTGAACTCATGCCTGGTACTATAAATCTAGTCAAAATCTCATGGCTGAGGAAGTCTTAGGCCCTACTACTAATTTGCTAGCTACCTTTAAATTGATATGGCACCAGACTTTCTTCTAAATATACATGTTTATACCCATATACAAATTCTTCTCTCAGCCTTAATCAAAGAACTTATTTTTTTAGTAAATGGTAGTGAATTCAGAAATACAAGTATGTTCATTGCCCATGAGAATACATGATAGTTGAGTGCTCAGCCCTACACATGACATTTGTACCACCCCTCCAAAGCCCAGGGAACATGAAAGAAAAGAGGTATAAGAGCTGGAAGATAAGAAAGGAGGCTAGGAAATGCTCTCTTCAAGGCCTGACATAGTCATTGATGTCACAGCAGATACAACTGCCTGTTCTGGGACTGTACAGGACTGTGTCTGTCAATATTTGCCTATGGATCATTGAGGGACCCACGTGGTCCTACCCTTCCTTGCTGAACTATTGGCTAATAATGGATTTGAGGAGGAATGAGAGTCACTGTCTTCAGTTTGGACCTATCTGAGGCCAATGGATAATTTCAAACTCATGCTCATACAGAGAGCCTTGGTTAAACTCAGTGGGTCACAAAACAAAATGACATGATTATGGGAAATACAATTACTATGGAGGGAAGTTTGACAGGAATTGGGAGGGGGATAAGATGGGAGTGAGAGTAATTGGAATGCATTATATGTATGTAGTAAATCATCAAAGAATTAATTTAATAAAAGTTAAAAAAGAAGATAATAGAAAGCTTCCCCATGCTTGTGGATTGGTAGAATTAATATTGTATAAATGGCTATTACCATTTATACCAAAATCAACAATATTCTCACCAAAATTAAATTATATGTTCTTCACAAATAACAGAAAATAAGTCTTGGGGCTGGAGAGATAGCCTAGTGGTTAAGGGTGCCAACTGCTCTTGCAGAGGACCCGGGTTCGATCCCCAGCACCCACATGGCAGCCGAAAACCGTCTTTAACTCCAGTTCCAGGAGAATCTGACGCCCTCTTCTGACCTCCATGGCATTGCACGACAGGGGTGCACCAACCTACATTCAGACAGTACATTCATACACATATGAAAATAAATAAAAAAAATTTTTAATTATTAAAAAAAAGAAAATAAGTCTTAAAATTCATATGAAGTATAAAGACCTTCTTAAGCAAAAAACAGTAATGCTGCAGGTGTCATGGTGTCTTATTTCAAATTATAATAATCATAGTAGCACAAACAGCAGGGCACCAAACAATTTAGACACACATACTAATAGGACTGAATAGAGGACCCCAAAATAAATTCACACAGATAAAACCATCAGAGTCTTGACTAAGGTACCAGAAATGTGCATTAGAAAAGGCACCATCTTCAACAAATAGTCCTGGGAAACCTGAATATCCACACGTAGAAGACTGAAACTAGAATCCTACTCATCCATAAAAATGAATTCAAGGCAGAACAAAGACCTTAATGTAAGACCGGAAACTTTGAAACTTCTATAGGAAAACAGGAAAAATGGACAGGTTGCCTGTGTCCCAATGGATGGCCCCACACAAGCGCACATGTGGGCAGTTCTAATTGGACTCAGTAGCTCATAAATGGAAACATGGGAGGAAAGAAGCAGGGCATGGATATGATCAAGAAACATTGTATGCATGCACAAAAACTTCAAAGAATAAATAAAATATTTAAGAAGAAAGAAAAAAAACACAAAACTAGCTATCAAAATTGGTCATAATATTCTGAATAGAATTGTAAAATCTCCTGAAATAATAGCTAGAATCAAGAACCAAGATTGTATGACATTTTAAACCTTGTATACAAAAAGGGAAACATTTAGGAGAGTAAAGAAGTAACCTACAGAATGGGAGAAATTATTTTAGTTTTCTATCTCAGAGGAGTGAAATCTCTCTCTCTCTCTCTCTCTCTCTCTCTCTCTCTCTCTCTCTCTCTCTCTCTCCATCTGTGTGTATGTTTGATTATATGATTAAATAACAAAATAAGAGATAATCATTAACAAATTAACTGAATAGACACTTTCAAATGAAGCACTAAAAAACCAATAAATGTTAATTACATAGTCAACTTATTTATTCATTCAGGGAAATTTAAAAACAAAACTATACTGAGATTACATTTCACCAAGTTTAAATGGCTCCTATAAATAAAAAAATAATAAATGGGGCTGGAGAAATAGCTCAGTAGTAAAGGAACAGAGCTTGGTTGCCAGCAATTATAACAGACATTAACAATGGTCAGTAACCACAGTTCCAGAGGATCAAATTCTCCCTTCCGGGGTCTGAGAGTATTGCTTGCATGGATGGATGCACTTGCATACATGCAGGCAAAACACTCATACACATAAAATTTTAAAAAATGAAGTAACATTAAGAGACATCTGGATACATAATTTTGACTTGCTAGACCTTAACGTACATGTCAGAATGTGTAAAATCCTTTCAGGAGGCTATAGGGGAATGGAGATTGGGAAAGGCATCTAAATATGATTAAGAGGTATGAAATGCACAAAGTTCAATAAAATATACATTTAAAAATTAAGAAGAAAAAATCTGAAGAAAACTGTGATGATCTGACTCATTCTTAGATAAAACTGCAAAGATCTTCCTTTGGACACTTAAATCAAGGTAACATGAGAAATAGTCATAACTTATAGCTCAAAATGCAAAAGAAATCCAATCAATGTATAAAAACTTCTAAATAATTTTGCTATTATTTTTCAGAATCATTGATTAGCAAGGTTTCTGTCCATATTCTGAATTCTTAGGGGATTTTAATAATGTGGAGACACTGTGTGCATGTATGTCTATGTGCATACAAGTATGTGTGTTCATGTTTTGTCTTAATTTGGAGGACAGAGAACAATCCATTACATCATTCTTCTGGTGTTGAGCTTTTATATTTTTTAAGTCTCATGATGGTCTGAAATTTAACAAATATGATAGGCTAGCTGGTTGGCCATCAAGCTCCAGAAATCTGCCTGCCTTCACATTCCCAGTGCTAGAATTACAAGCATATTACACCAGGGTGTTTGTTTGTTTGTTTGATTGATTGATTGATTGATTGATTGATTGATTGATTTAATGTGGCTTCTGGAGTTCAATGCATCAGGTATTTGTGCTTGCAAGGCATATACTATACAAACTGAGCTATCCCCTCATCTCTAGCGACATTATTTAATGCTTAGAAGAAACAAATTTAAATGTGATTTTTCAGTAATAATACGTTTTTTTGTAAACAAAGTTATATAGTATATCTTTAAATATGAACTTTAAAAGTAGCTATTTAAAAAATAAAAGTAGCTAAGTTCATAGTTAATAAAGGAGAATAAATGCTCTTTTGTATTTCCCAACACCTCACTTCATCTAATGCAGCAAACACTGACATCTATTGGTATTTTGGTAACTTGGTTTTTGTTCTTTTCTTTTAATCTATTGAAACTCATGCAGAATTGAACAAAATCAGGATGGATCCAGATGTCACTTGTCAGGGCAGGGGGTAGGGGAGTTTATTTTATATACTTTAATAGCATACTAGGTATATTTTTCCATTGGCTGAAATAAATCCATTTTAAAGCAAAAAATGTTAATTAAAAAAGGAAAACAAAGTACAAAAATTTCTGGTAAAGATGAATGGGAAAGGTAAGTCTCTAAAACAAAGAAATAAACAAGCAAGCAAACAAACAAAAAGCCACGGAAACCTACCATATTATTCAGCTCTACCATTCCAGAGTATATGCCCAAAGGAATCAACACCAGTATATAATAGAGAAACTTGCATACTCCTATTTATCATGGTTCTATTAGAACATCCAAATACAGAATCAGTTTAGATGACTAACAATGGGTTAATAAATAAGAAATTTTTGTATACATACACAGTTGAGTGTCAGCCACAAGAGAATGAAATCATGCTGTTTTCAGGAAAATGGTTGGAATTGGTGATTATCATTTTAAGAAAAATAAGCAAAATCAGAAAAATAAGTTTTTCATGTTTTCACTCATATTTGGACACTATATATATATATATATATATATATTAAGATATGAAAATGAAAGTGAAACAATTTGAGAAGAGAAAGGGGATGGAGGAGAGGAACAGGAGTCTGAAATTGGGGGATAAATATGGTCAAAGATCATTATATACATTTGGAAACAATAATAAAATCATTATTGTGTACATTAAATATGCACTAATTATAATTTTAAGGTGCTAGAAATGCCAATTATGATGCATATCTAAAATATGCTAATACTGTAATCAAAACATTATGGTGTTTCTTATATGTGAATAAATATTATGCATCAATAAAAAAGAATGGGTCAGGCTCAACAATGAATTTGATTTTAAAATAACTGATTTGAATTAAAGAAAACATGTCAGTGGTAGTGTATGTATGTGATTAACACCTGCAAAGCCCTGTGTTCAATCATAAACACACACACACAACACACACACACACACACACACACACACACACACATTCTCCTACATAGACACATGAATAAAACAACACCAAAAATCCCAACAAGGTAAAAAACAAAAATCCAACCCCAAACACTTCTAGGTCTGAAAAGTATATACACATAAAATTGGGCAACATGTTTGGAGATATCAGGAGTCTTACTCGCTCCTGGGACCTTGCTCAGATGTTTACATTAATGGCGACAGCATGCACAAGACCCATGCAAACTCAAGAAGATAAAAACCCAACATGAAAATGTGGAAACTGGCAGCAGGCCCCAATCTTAGCCAAAGAACTATTGAGAAGCTGATTACTACTGGATAAGGAAGAGCTGATCTTCTATAAGAAAGTGACTTTAGATAGCCTGACTAGACTCCAGTGGATGAACTTGCACTGAGGGATAACTGGGAATGCTAATGGAGTGGGTATAGATGTTGTGTATAAAATACACAAAAATATATAAAAAAATAAAATTGAGGAACCCATATAAAGGAATCTCAAATTTGTGACAAATAAACCATTGTTTCAATATTGAGAGCCCTTAATAATGATCTACATGCATCATATATTCAGACAACCTAAAAATATAAACTCATGAAGACCTTTAACTCCTGTAATTAGACAAAAAGGGAATTAGACCTTTTAGTCAGTTACTATGACTGAGGCATATACGAACATTATTGCTACAATCAATATTCAGGAAAGAGTGACATTTTCCCCAGGAGGAAGTGGATCAATAATTCATGAAGAAGGCGAACTTATACACTAGACCCAATTACTCTGGGCTAGAGTTCTCCTGAATTTTTATAAATACTGCGTTGGTTGATTGTGGTTGTTCTTGTTTGAGACAGGGTGTCTTGTATTCCTGTCTAGCTTGTAGATAATCTTGATCTTATTATGATCCTTTTCCCTCCATCACCTAAGTACTAGGATTATAGATGTATGCTACCATTCCTGGTTTATGCAGGAATGTTAGGTAAGCATGCACCACATATATCCTGCACAATGTCAGTTAATTTTTAAGAAAATTAAATAGAGAATGTGGAATAGGATATAATTTGTATCATTTGGTGAATCCCAGAATCACCAAGGCCATTTGCAAATAAAAGAACACCTTTTGTGATCAATACTTTATTGTTTAAAGTTAATGTATGATATTGAAAGCTTACCTTCAGAAATATTTGCTCATTAAATTTAATAAACTTAAGGATTCATAACCATGTTTGTTATTTAATCTTGAATTGTCATCATAATGAAAAATCATAGAGAAAAAACACATGTAAAAACACAATCTCTTCTTTCAAGATTTTTTTTTCATGATGTATTCTAGAAAAATGAAATAGTCTCATCATTATCTTTGGCATAATTTTAAGTTATCTACATCAATAAAAAGTGTTGTATTTCCACAAAGCTTCAATAAAAATTGGCTTTGAAAATAAAGTGCTGTATTTCATAATTACATACTATCTTCAATGAATGTATTAATGCCACTTAACACTGGATCTAGAAATAAAATATCAGACTGACTTTATTCAGTTTTATTAATTAAAGGCAACGTAGTTACCTTAGCATTAATCTTCTGAGAGAAATTATCACACAATCCTGTTGAATTTCTCTAATTATTCACTCACTTTTTGTTTTTTTTTTTTAATATTTATTTATTTATTTTTGTATTTTTGAGACAAAGTTTCTGTTTAGTTCCAGCTGGCCTGGAGCTCTCTCTATAGACCAGAATGGCCTTGAACTAACAGAGATCCTCCTACCTCTGCCTCCTCAGTGCTGTGATTAAAGGCATGCACCACCACACTTGGCACTAAAGATGGTTCTTAGCCACCATGTGGATGCTGGGAATCGAACCCTGGTCCTCTGAGCCATTTCTCCAGCCCTCGTTTATATTTTTATTTTATGTGTCTGAGTGATGGATCCCCTAGAGCTAAGCTGCCATGCAGGTATTAAGAATTGAGCCCAGACTCTCTGTGAGACCAGCAAGTACCCCTAACCACTGACGCCTTTCTCTCTAGCCTAAAATTACCTACTTTTGTATTTCCTAACCAAATACCTCTTTCCCAGAAGTTACATAATGCTTTCAAACTTCAGTAAAAGCACTTCATGTAAAAGGTTTCTGATGATGTTATAATCAAATAAGTCAGTTACTCACTGAGAATAAGTTGAATACTCACTAATGGTTTCTCAAGTTGTCAATTCATCATCTTAAGGGCAATTTTTTGGCAAATGTCTCACAAGGACTTTCTCAGCCATCAAAATTGTCCATTAAACTCTAAACCAAATTTAGGTACAATTGTTTTCAACTCCACATTTTGAAATAAACACTGGAAATTTATCCAAGCTGTTATCACTAAGAACTAAGAAATGTGGAGAAGATATTAAAGCCAGGCCGAAAAGATTAGATAGTTTTAAACCTTAAATAATATACTGTTTAGGTGACTAGATTTTGAAAATATCACACCACAGCTGGACAGCAAAGCAGATTCTTCATTTGTTCCATGTAAGAATTCTCCTCCATCATCTAATGGCCCTACACATTCTTTTTTTTCCTACACATTCTCGATTAGTTCTAGTACCCTGCATTTCTAAGTCTTTTACAATTTGAAGCTTTTTTTCCATTTTTATTGGCATATATTAATTGTAGAAAATAATTGTTTCTTACTTTTTTTTTTAATTTTATTTATTTCTGTATGTGTATGAATGCACTGTCTGCATGCAAGTCTGTGCACCCGTGTTGTGCAATGCCGCGGAGGTCAGAAGAGGGTCTCCGATTCCCCTGGAACTGGAGTTCTCTTGGAATTGAGTTACCATATACACATACAATGCACCTTTGGCATGTGCATCAGGCATATTACCCACTCCTACATGAATAAATCCAAATGAGCAATAAACACAAAATAAATATGAAAATATTCAACACTTTTATAGGGAAATACAAATGAAAAACACAATATTCTATCTCACATAGATCAGAATGGCTATCATCAAGTAAACCAAACACACAAATGATGACGAAGATGCAGGCGAACTCTAGTGTATCTAAGTGGCAATGTAAATTATAGACATCAGTATAAATGTTCTTCAGAAAACTTAAAACAGAACTTCTGTATGATCCAATTATAGTATTTCTAGGCATATATACCCAAAATTCAGTCAGCTATATACAGAGGTATTGCATATCCAAGTTTACTGCTGCAATGCCATCAACCACCAAGTTATGGGATCATTCTAAATGCCCACCAATAGGTTAATAGGTGAAGTGTGATGTTATACATGATGGAATATTATTCAGCCACAAAAGGACAAAATCAGGTTTTTTTCAAGAAAATGAATAAAATTGGACATCATCATGTTAATCAAAATAAGCTAGTCTCAAAAAAACAATTATCATGTCTGGCCATGTATGTGAAGTCTAAGGGGAATGAAAGACACAGAAATAAATGTGGGACTACTGGGGACATGGGGGACACAGGGTCCGGGGTTTCCTTTTAATGCTGGTTTTGATTTTTGCCAGTTCATACATAATATATAATCATTATGTAGTGCTTTTTAGTCTAAGGCTATATATAATTTGAATTATTATCACCTGATTTAATATACTCAGAAAGATACCTTAATTACAGAACATATTCCTATAGGGTATAATTTAGGAATGAAAAATGTACTCCTTGTCCTAAGTCATGTTTCCTGAATAAGTCACCAGTCTTACTATCCATTACTGAAGCATGATTGTGGAATATTTGTTGGAAGTTATTATGGAGTTATCAAATTATAAAATTATAGATGTTTTTGAAAAGGAATCCAGTTGCAATCTTAGAAAAATCCACTTACTGACCACTTCTTGCATGTGTCAATATCATGTGAGGTATAATCAATTATATGTCCTTGAAAGGAAAGAATTCATCTAACATATTTGTTTCACAAATACATGAGGAAATTTCACATACTACAGTGAACACTACTTAATTAGTTCAATTTTTACAAGTTTCTTTTTATCTGAAATATGATCAGTTTTTGTAATTCCATTTAATCTCTCCATAGGTAACAATATGAGGAATACCAAGTTGTTTTCAGAAATAGGTATAGGCTTATACCTTGTACTCATAAATCTACCCTAGATATACTGAATGACTGTTCACTCACACAGGTAAAGACATGACATTTATGAATTCTTGTGGAAATTTTTCATTAAAATATTTAACTCCAACTTTTCTCCTAATACCATTCTAATTCTTACCTTTCTTTTCTTTCTTTTTTTTTTCTCGAGACAGGGTCTCTCTGTAGTCCCAGCTGTCCTGGAACTCACTCTGTAGACCAGGTTGGCCTTGAACTCACAAAGATCCGCCTGCCTCTGCCTCCCAAGTGCTAGGATTAAAGGCGTGCGCCACCACGCCTGGCTTCTAATTCTTACCTTTCATTTTACAGATCACTCCATTCTATTTGTATTTAAATTACATGTTTCCTTAGTTTCCAAAAGGCACTTATTTTGTCAGTATTTTTATATCATAAAAAATTGAGGCCTTGGTTTCTCCCCAATGTGGTTCTCTACAGTAATGTCTTAGTTTAGTCACAGTGCTAGTAGTCTCTACATGAAATATTTTCATAATATTAAAGCCTAGAATATTCAATCAGAAATGAGTTTACTCACATTATCTATAGAAATATTAGAAGGTTTGGTCCATTTAATTCTCCTGGAAGAACAAGTATGCAAACATGAGACTCAGAAGTTCTGAAAAGGAAGACTCATTTTTCTAAGACATATTTGGGAAATTGGAAGAACCAGTCCTGATAAGGCAGGCTTAAGGATTTAATTTCCAGTTCAGATTTGTTAAATGAACCTTTATACTTAGAGATCAGCTGGAGCTTAATGGCTGTTCAGGACTTTTAACTTGAATGCTTTACAGTAAGAAATCTTCCTATCAGTATGTTCAATCATTTGAAGATGTGTCATTTATGATTGCTCCATTTGTGTAATATTGACCTGTCAGGCTTGAAAATTACCACATTAAGTGGGGCATGGTGGGGTATGCCTTTAATCCCAGAACTCTAGAGGTAGAGGCAGGTGGATCTCTGTGAGTTCAAGTCGAGCCTGGTCTACATAGCAAGTTCCAGGACAGCTGGGACTAAAGGGAGACCCTGTCTCAAAAAGATAAAAAAAGGAAAATTACCACTTCTTCAAAATTTAAATCATCTGATTGGTGAGTCTAAAACAATGAAAGAGGGCCTTGGAGCCACCACCCAATATTCTGCATGATATTTAATAAATAGAAAATTCATTAAGGTTGAAACACTGTATTTTAAAAGACCGATAAGATTTACTAATCTGTGTTAAATGGATGTTAAAAAAGTATTAAAATTATAATGCCAATATAATGTCTGGATATAATTTAGCAAAAAAGGTCTGTCTTGTTAATTCTACTTGGGATAGCAACAATTAAACAAATTAAGGTATTTTTAGCATATTACAAAGCTCTTAGTTTGCTATAATATAAAATGAAAAACTGTATTGAGTTCCAGCCATTCATGAATTCTAAAGGTTATGATATGTTTCTATAAGTGCTTGGTTGATGCTTGTGAAAATGATGTGGTCCACTGAGACTCTGATAGTCAATACTATTAAAGATTAATACTTCTGAAGGTAGGAACTCTACAATATTCCTGTGACTCCAAGTTCTAGATAATGCTTTCTGGAAAAGCTTTCTTAGTTTAGATATAACCAGTAATGAATTTTGCAAACAAACATTATATGTTATATTATTTCCTGAGTGATTTTATCTTATGACAAGCATTGAAAAATTCCAAAGTTTTAAGTATATTACATTCATTTGAAGAGTTTTCCAGTGTTCATTAAAAAGACATTCAGTGATAGAACAGCTGTGGTGAAGGCAGAGTTCCATCACACAGTCCTTCTTCCATAGTCTTGCTTCCTAACCTTCTTATTCCTAGAGTTGACTATTTCTGAAATAATGAATAAGAGTTCCTTAATAGAAGTAATATTCAACTTGCCTAATCTAACCTTGGTAACTCTTCTTGACTTGTGTGGACTCTTGGATGTTTTTAGATATTTATTCTTATTTTCTAGTGTTCACGTTGTAATAAATTACATTAATTTGTGATAGATCTCATGTAAATCAGTAAGAAGTTTCCCATATAATTACATTGTTCCTATTGATGTTAGAAAGCCTTTATTCTTCCAAAGCTGGGCAAGTCACAAACATACTTTGACAGCATAGACACCCACTATAAGACTGCTGGTTAATTTAAGATTCTGTAGAAGAGATTTAAGGAATTTGCTCAGCAACTCCCCATGAGTTTTCAATGCCAGCGTTGTTGGATAATTCAGTTCTGATTTGGCTTTTACTGTGGATGTTCTATTAGCCAAAGAAAGGCAACTGGAGGCAATGTTTTAAGTAACAACCAGGGCTCATTCCCAAGTGTAAGGTTATGTAGTGAAAACACAATTGAAAGCACTTGGGAAATTTTAGTGGATGGCCTCTCACAGAACACTGGAAAGTAATTATTAGACAGCTAATACCATCTAGAGAAAAAAATGACTCATGTACTATTAACACTATATCTAGCATTTCTATATATCTTCTAACAAAGATTTATGGTGATGGAATTCCAAAATAGTAGCATCAATATTTTTCATTTTGAGATGAAAGTCAAGTTGATTTGCTTGGTTTCTACTCCCATTTTTTCCATTTAATATCCCAACTTTTTAAACTCCCTTTTATTATCTTCCTTCCATCTTACTAGGGAGGTCACTTTCAGATGGATGCCTTCATTTAATTACAGTCCCGTATCTAAATTTTTGATAGCTAATTGATCTTTTCTTCGTATTATTACTGCTTCTTAAGCTATATTTTGCAATGTTAGAACACCTACAGGAATGGATGCCAAAGTAATAGTTATGGATAATACTAATTATAGTATCAAATCTCATGGCCTAAGTTATGATATTCCCTTTATATATATCTTTGATCCTGAAAATTATAACCAGGGTTGGATTCCTTGAGTCATTTTGCCAAAGTTCATCATTGTTTGGAAAGTTTCAATACAGTTAGCTGGATATGGTTCCCAGTTATAACAGGCCAGAGAGTCCAATTCCTCTATAATTTTTATCTAATGTTGAAGAAGTAGGAGATTAATTAAAGACAAAAACTCATGGGTGTTTTTCATAAAATGTAATTCATATATTAAGAATTCCCTGGTTAATTTACTTTACATCTATGAGCAAATTAATATGCAGATCTCAGTCCTCTGGATGCAACTCCCAATAGCCAATCTATCAATGGTCCTTAGATATCATAACATATTAAAAACCTGACATAATATAAGAAGAAAGAACCTATAGACTTGTGCATTTAGACCCAACAAAATATTTTATCATAGATATGGCACAAATGAATAGAAAATTTTCTCAACTTTGAGTCAAAGCAAATTCACATAAAATGTGAGAATCTTCTAAATGGCAACTCATGCAGGCCAAGAAACCAAAATGGTGTTCATATTTTAAAGTATTTTTATTTTTAATTTATTTATTAATTTTTTAATGTGTATGAGTGTACTCTCTGCACATTGAACCCACGAGTGTACTGTCTGCACATTGCACGTGCGTTACCCAATGCAGCGGAGGTCAGAAGAGGGCGTTGGATTCCCCTCGAACTGGAGTTAAAGATGGTTCTTAGCCACCATGTGGGTGCTGGGAATTGAACCCGGGTCCTCTGCAAAAGCAATCGGCGCTCTTAACCACTGAGCCACCTCTCCAGCCCCTATTTATTTTTATTTTGTATGTATGAGTGTTTTGCCTGAATGTTTAAGTTCACCAATGCCATGCAATGCCTGCAGAGGCCAGAAGAGGGAGTTGGATCCTCTGAAACTGGAGTTACCAACACTTGTTGGCTGCCCTGTAGGTGCTGGATACCAAACCCAAGTCCTCTGGAATATCAGAAAGCACTCTTAACTGCTGAGTCATGTCTCCAGCCACCATATTTTAAAGAAAATGAATATAAATATACTAGAAGCAAATCATCACAATAAAAGTCTAGTAAAGTCACTACAAAAACCCTGGGGAATGTTTATGAAAATTATGAGAATGCAACATCAAGAGTAATCACATGGAGGAAAACAGACAAAGTGGGAGACTTATTTTCTGACGCTCCCGAACAGTTTGTATTGCAATGAAACTTATATGTGAATTTAGATAGTATCAAAGATTTCTTGGTTTTGAATTTAGATAGTATAAAATATTTCTTAGTTTTGTTTTATTTATATTTATTTAAAATTTATATATTTTTATTTTATGTGTATGAGTGCTTATGTATGTGTAAGTGCACCCATGTCATATAGTGCCCTCAGAGGGAAGAAGAGAGCATCAGATCACCTTAAACTAGACTTACAGATGGTTGTTAGTTGCCATATGAGTGCTAGGATTTGAACCTGGGCCTTCTGAAAGAACAGGCAATGCTCTTAACTGTTGAGCCATCACCAGATTTCTTAAGTGTCAATTATGCAAAGTTCAGAAATAAGTTAAGCTCTAATTTAGGCATAGTGGCATGTGACTGTAATCGCACTGACACAGAAGGCTCATACACAGGGTTACTTGAATTCAGAGTCCAGAAGTCTGGGCAGGCTCCTGAATTCAAGAGTCTAAGACCCAATCTCAAAAACTAAGAAAATCAAAGTAAGATTCTATCTTCTATGCATGCCACTCTGAGAAAATAACCATAAGCACAATAATAGTGTTGTTCAGAAGAGTGCATTCAATTCTGCTTAAGAATTTTCTATTATGTCTAGGAACTTCTCATTATTTTCTCTAACTAAAATAGAACTTTTCTAATAAAAATGGATGGGCATATATTCTAAGATTTATTTTCTTTTTTCTTTTTCTTTTTTTTTTTTTTTTGGTCTATTTGAGACAGGGTCTCCCTGTAGCCCCAGCTGTCTTGGAACTCGCTCTGTAGACCAGGCCGGCCTTGAACTCACAAAGATCCGCCTGCCTCTGCCTCCCAAGTGCTAGGATTAAAGGCGTGCACCACCACGCCCGGCCTATTTTTATTTTCAACTCACCATCGGCCCTCCATTTTTTAATTTTGATATTAGGAAAGGTGCCACTATAACTTTTCACATGTGCATAAAAAGAATGTATTTTTTTACCTCTCTTTTTTATACCACAACCTCTCAATTCAACTTTAGCAACTAGTAAGAATAATCTAAATACACACAGTATAAATCTAGACTTTTGCCTAGAGCTAGATAGGAATTTATATGACGTTCGAATGATACTTTCTTAATGGTCAATGAACTGGGTACCTTTTCATATATTTACTGTCTATTGGGATAACTTGCTTATGACATAACCATTTAAATATTTTACTTTTGTTTCTGACATGTAAAACTTTATGATCTCTTATTATAATCCCCTTATGAATAACCAGTATAGTTTAACAGAAAAAGTTTTACTTCTTAAATCTTTAATTATTTATTTTTATTTTTATGTGTATTTGTTATGTCTGCATGTGTGTAAGGTTCCTGAAGAGAACAGAAGAGGGTGTCAGATCCCCTGGAACTGGAGTTATGGATGGTTGTTAGCCACCATGTGGGTGTTGGGATTCACCTGGGTCTTCTGCAAGAACAGCCAGTGCTCTTAAACATTGAGCCATTTCTCCAGGCTTTCTTTTGTATTTCTTTATTTCTTTTTGAGACAGGGTCTCCCTATAGCCCCTGATGGCCTGAAACACACTATGTAGTCCAGGTTGGCCTTGATCTCACATTCACCTGCCTCTGCCTCCTGAGAGCTGGATAAAGGAATGTGGTAATATGCCTGGCTAAAAGTTTTAATTTTGATGCAATTTAACTCACCAATGATTTTTGTCATGGCCAGTATTACTGGCATTTTAATCTTTCACTTTCCTCAAAACTGTACCAGCAATGCTGTGTTGTATAGTTCTCCCTTGACCTACAGATGAGTATTACAGATGTGTTATATTGTTCTCCTTTGACCTACAGATGAGTATTACCTAGAAATTACATCTGCGTATGTTCTAAAAAGGACTTGGAATTCTCTATGGTCCAATAAACCTGCCACCAAGTCCTAAGTACATAATTCTTTCTTCACCATTGTGCAGTAATACTTGTACCATAAATCTTATAATCATATCTATCTCATATGTTAACAGGGTCTGTTCTTTCATTGGGTTTTTGTTTTTGTCATTTGCCAATGTACTGTAACTTTTGTTGATAATGTTGTTGCAATGGGCTGGCCTAGAACCCACAATCCTCCTGCCTTGAGATTCTAACTTTTGGGATTATAGGTCCATATAATCATGCTTTAGATTGTCATTTAACAGTAGATCTTCAGATTTGGTCATGCAACTTGTGCAATCATGTTTATCATCATCAAGATAATCTCATTTTTTCATTTTTTATGTCCCTTCCTTCCTTCCTTCCTTCCTTCCTCTCTCTCTCTCTTTCCTTTCTTTCTTTCTTTCTCTTTCTTTCTTTCTTTCTTTCTTTCTTTCTTTCTTTCTTTCTTTCTTTCTTTCTTTCTTCCTTCCTTTCTTCCTTTCATTTTTATTTTCTTTCCCGTGATGAAGGCCTGCTAGAAAGGTACACTATCCCTGAGCTGACCACCAGTGCCTCAGGTTTTTTTTTTTTTTTTTTTTTAAAGCCAATTTTGCCTCAGTTTTTAAAATTATTGATTCCATATACTTCTTAAAATGTGATTGATAGTTTTGAAAATAAAAAGTAATCAGATTTGAAATGCTAGCTATTGTACTGTATCTTGAATTTTAAGTAGAATCAAGCAATCTAAATATATTACTCCATTTGTAAGACCTTCTTTTCTTTTTATACTGACTTGTAAAACTACTGTGAAGATCATTCTGTGTACAATTCATGTTTCTGGTTCTGAAAATGTCATTCTAAAACTTTTGGTTTTCTGTTTTGCAGAGATGCATTTAGTTTTGTTTGTTGGCTTTTTAATCCAGCAACTTTGTTCAATTAGTTTGCTTATTTTCATTCCTCGTGTTCAAATTATTTTTTTTCATGAATAATAAATTTGTACCTTTCCACTCCCATTAATTATTCCATGACTTACTGGATTAGATACTAGACATGCGGTATAGAATTGAATAGGAATAATGAAGATCGTTTCCTCCACTCTGAGAAAACCTTTTCATATCTTCATTATCAATAATTTCACAAATGATTTCTTTTATAAACATCCTTTATTTAATTAAATAACTTTGTAAAGTTCCAATAAAGATTATTAAGCATCAGTCTATTTTTATTTTTTAGTTATCATATAACTATTAGGTTTCATTACAGTAATTTCAAGCATAACTTGTTTTGGTTGATCTCCGTCTCCCTCACTTCTCCTTCATCCTCCTTCCCTCATTTTTTCTTCTCATGTTCAGTAGCCTCTTTTCTATTTTCCTGTCATATGTGCTCTCTTACTCACCCTCTTCTTCACCTCTTTTCCTACCCCATGATCACCATTCAATTTTCATTATCTATACCCACATTTACACCACAAATTTACATGAGCATAATTAAAAGACAGAGAAAGGAGAATTGCATCAGCAGGTAAAATATTTTCCATGCAACTCTGAAAGACTGAGTTCCGTCCCCAGAACTCAAAGTAGGGAGAACCTATTCCTGAAAGTTGCACACTGACCTCCATATACATACTGTGGCACATGTGCAAGAACACACACACACACATGCAAACACACACACACACACTAATAAGAAATGAACAAAAATTAAAAGCTAGGAACTATATGTAAGAGATGAACAGTTTATATTTTAAATTTTTTTCTTTTGCGGTACAATCCTTGCCTCCCTTGTATTACTTTGGTGGCATGAGATTTACTACAAAAATGAAGAGAGTACAGAGTTCACAAATGTTCACATCCAGTTACCCTGATTATTAATCTATTACTTATAACACATTTGTCAACAAACTGATATTGTTAAGCCATTAAAATGTGTACTTCCCTTAAATTTTCATAATCTTAACAAAGGGTCTTCTTCTTATTCCATGAACTCAAATCACATTCATTTGTGTGTTTAGACTCTTTTGGGCTATGATACATTCTCAAACCTTCTTTTAGATGTCATTTAGAATTTTGAGCCAAATTGGTCAATTATTTTGTACAGTACCTCTCAAGAAATGATCATCTGTTGAGTTTCACATGATGGCACAGACCTTACGGATTTAGAGAACATTGGGTTATTTTTCCTTCTGAGGCCTTCCCTCTGTTTTTATATTCTTCTATTTGGAAGGAAGTCACTATGGATAGCCCACATTTGAAGAGGAATGAATTTTAATATACTCCTTGATGACAAAGTTTCAGCAAATTATTTGGAGTTCTTCTGGATTTAAAATTCGTGTATTTCCATAATTTTATTTATTTATTCATGTAAGTATCTATCTTATTGGTGACTAGGATGAATTGACTTGTAATAAGCAAAGCTTGGGAATTCTGGGAGACAGCTTGTGACCCAGACAGGGATGAGAGGCTAAGCACAATATCTCACAGAGACATTGTCATGTGGAACACCACCAATGGTAAAAGACACAACTGGCCACCCATGCCCTAAAGCCCCTTCTTCTAGGAAAAAAGATCTTAGTCAAGCAACCTTCCATTATTATCTGTATTACATTATTATCTGTATTATATCCTTTGTGTGTAGCCTCTTCCAACTTCTGTGTAAGAGGGACAAGTGTTTCCTTAATTTTTTTTTTTAACTCCTGGAATCTTGTCTCTTTCATGGGCTTTCTAATGGCAGCCACCATTTTGTCTATATAAACCTGTATCCTTGGGGAAAATAAACTGATGTTTGCATAAGACAATCATCCCAGGGGTGAATCCCCTTGCCTCTGCACTACTCTGACACCAGTTTCCAGGGGGTGAAAGGCATACTTGTGAATAGCGGAAATCCTCCACTCTATCCTACTGTGAATTTTTGGATTGCTTTTAGATTTTGAGTTATAATCAAGTATTGTGATGTTTGTTGTTTTGAAGTTGTTCTGGCTTTGTGAGCATGGAGCTCTTTGGGTTGGTTCCTGTGTTCTTTTGACACACTTCCATCAATAGTGTGTCTATGTTTTTTTTTTTTTAATTTTCTTTTAAATTTATTTTGATCTTTTAGAGACAGGGTCATCCTGTAGCCCCAGCTGACCTGAAATTCACTCTGTAGATCAAGCTGTCCTGCTTACCTCTGCCTCCCGATTGTTGGAACTAAAGGTGTGTGCCAGCCTGGCTCCTAAGTGTCTAAGAATTTTAGAACTCTTTTCTGACACTGTATCATCTTATGGGCTCATGTTATACATAGGTTTCCCAATAATAGTCAATTTGCTAGGGTTTTGATCTGTTTTTCTGGAGTAGTATTACAAATGAAAATCTGAGTTCTGGTTATGCCTACTGTTATTAGTATTACAGACTTTCTCAGATGATAGTGTATGTGTAGACAGCATATATATATATATATATATATATATATATACAGAGAGAGTGCATATATGATTATTTGTGAAACTGACTACTAAAACTAATATTTCCAATAATAATCCATTACAGTATGGCTCAGCCTAGCTTTTTATCCTTGTAACGTTTTACTCCAACAATGAATATAATTTTTCACTTTGTATCACACTGATAACAGAAAACGTTTGGTATTTTTACATATGTGTGCCATCTGAATAACTTTGTTAAAGTCTCTGTTCAAATCTTTGCTCAATATAAAGAGATTTTGTGGTTCGTTATTGTTGAAGATTTCTTTATTAATTTTGCTAAAATGTATGTCTTTAAAACATTTTCTACCAAAAAAGGGGGCTGGAGATATGGTTCAGTGGTTAAGAGCACTGACTGCCTTTGGAGAGACGACCTGGGTTTGATTCCCAGCACCCAGAAGGCAGCTAAGAACCATCTTTAAGGATTTGAGATCTCCTGAGCCCAGCGGCAGGAAGAGGGGGAGACAGGTAGGAACTGGGTGTCTTGGCGAGCTGATTGTTGATCCTTTGGTCCTGCTGTCTTTGGTTTGATTGGCCTTTGTGGCTGTGAGGTTGGAGTTATCCTCCCAGCTGGGATTAAAGGTGTGGTCTTTGGCTTGATTAGATCTAGTGGCTGTGGGGGTGGAGTTATCCTCCCAGCCGGTATTAAAGGCACGCTTGTGTGACTCTTGAGATTTGAGATCTCCTGAGCCCAGCGGCAGGTGCCGGGGCATGGGCTGAAGAGCCCCCCCCCCCCCCCCCCGCCAACTGATTACGAAGAAGAGAAGACATCTGAAGGAGGCAGCAAAGCAAGCCTTCAACACAGTGAAAAGAGCATTTGAGGACTCACATTTGGAATTGGAAGAATACAGGCAGGGAGAAGGGCCCATATGCCAGGAACTAGCGAAAAGACTAACTGGAAAGGGTGCAGGATAATTCCCAACGCCAGCGTTACCAAACCTATGGTACGACTCCTGCAGTGGGATCCCTCCTGGATGCCCAGACACAGTCATCATGAAACACAATTGGGAACATACTTAAAGAACTACAAAAAGATCTAAAACAAAAAACAAAAAAAGAAAAAAAAAAAAAAGAGACGAGAGAGAGAATGACAGCCTCCGGCCAAGGAAGTGAAACACTGAAATAGTCCCTGCTGAAAAAGAAAAAAGAAACAACCAGCAAACAAAAGAGCTACAAAAAAGATCGAGGAGCTCCAAAAAGAAAATAGGCAAACACTAAAGAAATCAGAAGAGAAAAAAAGGAAGGAATCAACACTCATCCATTCAAGAGGAAAGGAAGAAAAAAGCCTCAGAAGCAGAAGGGGAGGAAGCAGAACAAAGAATTATCAGACCTGGGAGGATAACCACAGAACAACTAAAAACACTCAGGAGATTATGGAAAAATTTAAAATACACAAAACACAGAACAACCAGAGCTGTGGGACACTATGAAAAGATCAAACCTCCGCCATCATAGGAATAGAGGAAGGAGCAAGAATCCCAAGAGAAAGTGGTATTGATCAGATCTTCAACAGAATAATAGATGAAATTCCCCAAACTAAAAAAGGAACAAACCAATACCAATTACAAGAAGCACACAGAGACTCCCAAAGACAAGATCAGAAAAGAAATTCTCCACCCTAATCATAGTCTAAAAAATGCTAGATACACCCAAAACAAGAAAAAATTCTAAAGACGACAAGAGAAAAACAACAAGTGCCTATAAGGGGGAAAACTATCAGAATAACAACGGACTTCTCATGGCAAAACGAGGAAGGCAAGAAGAACTGGAGAAGAGCATTCCCATGTTGAGGACACTGAGATGCCAGCCAGGTACAAATTACCCAACAAAAAATGTCATCGATTCAGGAGCAGTGAAAATTTTTTAATAAACAAGTAAAGATAACATTTTCTTCTGGTTAAAAAAAACCAACCCTCAGAGAATTACTTGAAGCATTCTCAAAGTAACAGAAGAAAGGAGACAACCAACACCCCAGGGCACCTAGAAAGGAGAAATCAATAAAAGCATAACTGCAGAAGTAGAAACCTAATCAAAACCCGCAGAATGGATAATAAGGCAAAGGAAGCACACACAAACCTATCAGTCAAACCTTAAATATTAATGGACTAATTCCCCAATCAAAAGACAAAGGACTGGAGCACGGGATTAGGAAGACAGAATTCCATCGATCATGTCTTATGTCTACAAGAAACACATCTTACCTCAAGGACAGGCAACACCTTAAAGTGGAAGGGATGAAAAAAATATTCCAAGCACAATGGTACCAAAAAGAAAAGCAGGTGTTGCTATTTTAATATCAGAAAAATAGATTCTTCAAAGTAAAAGAATCAAGAAGAGACAAAGAAGCCATTAAGTTCATCAAAGGAAACAATCCAAGAAGATCTTCACAATTATTGAACTATATAGCCCAAATTCCTGGTGCACACAACTTTATAAAGAATCATTCTCCAGGACCACAAGTCCACAGAATAACCCCAGACACTCATAGTAGGAGACTCACTACCCCCACTGAGTCCTTTGGATAGGTCAACAGGACAAAAAATAAACGGAGACTCTGAACTGAACGATATATACACCAAATGGACCCATAGACCTTCATGACCGAACGTCACATTCCTAATACCAGAGAATACACTTTCTCTCAGCAACCCCAGGAACTTCTCGCCAAAAAATCGACCACAATTCCTGGGACCAAAGCGAGAAGAAACCTCCACAAAAAAAAGACCTGAAATAATTTCATGCATCCTGTCAGACCACAGTGCAATGAAGCATCAACTCACATCAACACCAGGACAAGCCCTCTGCCTACAAGAACACATGGAGACTAAACAACACACTCTTGAATAATAAATGGGTCAAGGAAGAGAGAAAGAAGAAAAAATAAAACATTCCTGGAAACTGAATGACAATGACATACAACACAACAAAACCTATGGGATACCTTAAAAGCAGTCCTAGATAGAGGAAATTTAATAGCCCTGGGTGCCTACATAGAAAAACAGAAAGAAGAACAAGGACATGATCTTAACACTACAGAAAAGATTGAGAGGCAACAGCAGATGAACCCTAAACGCAACAGACAGGAAGAAAATAACAAAAATCAGAGCAGAAATCAATGAATAGAAAACAAAGAAAACAATACAAAAACAATGAAGCCAACAGTTGGTTCTTTGAAAGAATAAACAAGATAGACAGACCTCTAGCCCAGTTAACAAAAGAAAGAAGGAACAACTCCAAATCAATACAATCTGGATGATGAAAAGGGAAATATCACAACGGACAAGGAAAAGATCAAGAAAATTATATGGGAATATTACAAGAACTTACTATATTCTACCAAGTTTGAAATCTAGAAGAAATGGATGAATATCTGAAATCCTGGGAATCACCAAAGCTTGGCCAAGAAGAGAACCAGCAGCTTAAACATACCCATAACATATGGAAGAAATAGAGGATGTAGTAAGAAGCCCCCAACTAAAAAAAGCCCAGGCCCGATGGTTTCACAGCAGAATTCTATAAAACATTTCAAAAAGACCTACAACCATTATTTCTGAAACTGTTTAGAAAGTTACAATCAGAGGGAATTCTCCCAAATTCCTTCTACGAGCCAACATCACTCTATTACCAAAAGCAGGCAAAGATCCAACTAAAAAGGAGAATTATAGACCCTCTCCCTCATGAACACAGATGCCAAAATTCTAAACGATAACTGGCAAATCGCATACAGACCCACATCAACAAGACGACAATCCATCATGACCCAGTTGGATTCATACCAGAGATGCAGGATGGTTCAACATACGAAAATCAATAAACATCATCAACACACATAATGGAATCAAAGACAAAAACCACACCATCATCTCAATTGATGCTGAAAAAAGCCTTTGACAAATCCAGCATCCCTTCATGCAAAGTCCTAGAAGGAATTGGATTGGAGGGATCATTCCTCAATGTAATCAAAGCCATATACAGGAAACCCACAGCCCAATATCATCCTAAATGGGGGAAATGACAGAAACATTCCTTTAAAGGTCAGGAACCGGCAAGGCTGCCCCCTATCACCACTCCTCTTCAACATAGTGCTTGAAACACTTGCTAGAGCAATAAGGCAAGAAAAGGATATAAGGGTACTAATTGGAAAAAGAGGAAGTCAAACTATCCCATTTGCCTGATGATATGATTGTTTACTAAGGGATGCAAAAAACTCCACCCAGAAAACTCCTAGAAAAACATTAAACAGTCACAAAGTGCAGGATACAAATTAACCTTGAAAAACAATGGCCTTTCTTTACACAACAACAAGCAACTGGAGAAAGAATTCAAAGAGACCTTCCAATCACATAGCCTCAAAAACTATAAGATACCTAGGAACAAACCTAACCAAAGATAACCAAGACTCTACAACAAAAATTTTAAACCCTAAGGAAAGAAATGAAGAAGACCTCAGACGATGGAAAAACCTCCCATGCACATGGATTGGGAAATTAACATTGTAAAAATGTCCATTTTTACCACAAATCTTGTATAGATTTAATGCAATCCCAATCAAAATCCCCACAAGAGTTTCTTCACGCTTGGAAACAAACGTTCTAAATTCATTTGGAAAAACAAAAGACCCCGAATAGCTAACTCAATCCTGAATGAAAAGATCTACACAGGAGGGATCTCTATACCAGATTTAAACTATACACAGGGACTATAGTCATAAAAACAGCCTGGTACTGGCACAAAAACAGACCTGTTGACCAATGAACAAAACCGAAGATCCACAATCTGAGCACATACAATTTCAGCCATCTCATATTTGACAAAGGGGGCCAAGAAACCACAAATGGAGAAAAACAGACATCTTCAGCAAGTGGTGTTGGCAAAACTGGATCACCACTTGTAGAAGAATGAAATATAACCCCTACCTCTCCCCTGAAAAAATCCACCGATGGATTAAAGACCTCAACGTGAAACCCCAAACTCTGAAGGTGATAGAAGAAAAAGGTGGCAGCAGAATACAAGACATAGGCGTAGGAAAAGACTTCCTAAATCAGACAGCACTGCACAAGAATTAAGGTCGACAATTGACAAATGGGACCTCATCAAACTCAAAAGCTTCTGTACATCAAAAGAAACAATCAAGGAAGTGAAGAGAAATCCCACAGAATGGGAGGAAACCTTCACTGCAGATACATCTGACAAAGCATTGATTTCCAGAATATATAACAACTACAAAAAAACAAAGAAAAAGAAACAAAAAAAAGACCTGCTCAATAGATGAGCAAAGAACTGAACAGAGACTTCACAAGCGAGGAATTAGAGATGTCTGAGAAACACCTCAAGAACTGCTCACATCACTAATCATTAAGGAAATGCAAATGAAAAACCACTTTAAGATATCATCTTACTCCAATAAGACTGGCTAGGATCAAGAAAACAAATGATACCAAGTGCTGGAGAGGTTGTGGGGAAAGGGGAACACTCATCCATGCTGGTGGGAATGTAAACTTGTACACCACTAGGGAAGCAGTGTGGAGAACCTGAAGACTTGGAAGAACTGCCACCCGACCCAGCCATACCACTCCTGGGCATGTACCCTCAAGACTTACGCCACCACAGAGATACATCACGGCCATGTTATTGCAGCTCCTTCACAATAGCAAGGAGCTGGAACCAACCTAAATGCCTCTCAACTGACGAGTGGATAGAGAAAATGTGGTACATCTACACAATGGAATTCTATGCAGCATAAAGAAAGACGACATCACGAGCTTTGCAGGAAAATGGCTGGCAGCTAGAGGACATCATGCTGAGTGTAGTAACACAGTCCCAGAAAAACAAACGATGCATGGTATCACTCATCTGTGGATGCTATTGCCAATTACAGTTGTAAGTATTTCTTGTGTAGGGCCCCCTGAGCTTTTGTACAAAGCAGTTGGGCATAATGCATTTTGGAAACAACAACACAACAGAAAATACTGCATCAAAGAACTGACTGAACAGTGAAACTTCTGCTCACAAACAGTCAACTTCCCATGGAAATATTGAGAAAGACTAAGAGATGGAAAGCATGTTTGGCAGAATGCACGAACTCTGGTGGGTGGGGGAATGAGCGGGAACATGGGTCAGAATTTTGTTTAAAATAAATAAATAAATATGTGAAAAAAAAAAAACAAAAGGAACTTTAATGTATATGTACAACATGGAATTTTACTACATGATAAACAAGCTCAGTTATTCAATAATGCTATAAGAACAACTGGCTGGACATGTACGGGGGAAACAATCTGGACTGCCATGCTTCAATATCAAACTCTGGATCAATTGACTGTAGGCACAAACAGCTGCTTCAAGTTCCTTCCGTGATGGACTGTGCCTTGAACTATGAGCTGAAATAAACCCTTTCCATGTTAAAAAAAAAAAAAAAAAAAAGAACCATCTTTAAACTGGGCTTGGTGGTGCACACTTTAATCCCAGCACTTGGGAAGCGGAGGAAGGTGGATTTCTGGGAGCTCAAGCCAGCCTGGTCTACAGAGTGAGCTCCAAGCCACCTGGGAGTAAAGGGAGATCCTTCTGTCTCAAAAATACCTCCCCAAAATATATGTTTTCTATGTACTGTGGCTTTTTTCCTTATTATTTTAACCGTGTTTTTGACAGGCAAATCTTTTGGCTGGTTCAGCATCATTTTTTCTTCATAGCACTTGTTTTTTTATTTATTTAAACACACGTTACAAAATCCAAGTTAACATAATTTTTCTTGTAATTTTTTAGGAGTTTTGAGGTTTTACATTTCATACTAAGTTCCATGGTGCATTTTAAGTTTTTATTGAATATATAAAGCTTGTGCCTATATTAGTCTTTTACACATCTGTATCTCCTTGCTCCAGCAGCATATGTATTTCATGTGCATTAGTGCTTTGCCTGCTTGTATATAAGTGCATTCACATGTGAAATGCCTGCAGAGTACAAAAGAAGGAATGGGATCCCCTGAAACTTTAGTTATGGATGGTTGTTAGCTGCCATGTGGGTGCTGGTAACTGAACTAGTCTTCTGCAAGAGCAACCAGTTGCTCTTAACTGCTGACCCATCTCTCCAGCACAGTTTTTTAATTGTTTTATGTATTTATTTTTATTTGTATAATTATATTTTTGTCCATATTTTTTATTTTTTATGTGTGTAGTGCCTGCAAGTCTTGAAGAGGTTGACAGAGGTGCCAGGTGGGTTCTTGGGAACCAAACTCAGGTCACTGGAAGAAAAGTGCTCTTATACTCTGACCCATCTCTCCATTCCCCCTCCCCCATTTTTTTAATTGTTTTTTAAAGGACAGGGTCTCACTGTATCCCAGGCTTGTCTTGAACTTCCTAGTAGATAAGAATGACTTTGAACTACTGATTCTGCCTCCACTTACTGAGTGCCAAGATGATAGTTGAGTCACCATTTCTAGCTCTAGCACTGTCTGTTGAAACTTATCCTTTGCATACTGCTTTGCCTTTGTGTCCTTGTTAAAGACCAATGTGTGTTTTTANAAAGGACAGAAACATTCCTTTAAAGGTAGGAACCGGCAAGGCTGCCCCCCTATCACCACTCTCTTCAACATAGTGCTTGACTAAACACTTGCTAGAGCCATAAGGCAAGAAAAAGGATATTTAAGAGGTACTAATTGAAAAGAGGAAGTCAAACTATCCTATTTGTGATGATATGATTGTTTACTAAGGATGCAAAATCCACCAGAAAAAAAAAAAAAAAAGAAAAAAAGAAAAAAAAATTAACCTAGAAAATCAATGGCCTTTCTTTACACCAACAACAGCAACTGGAGAAAGAATCAAAGAGACATAAAATCAAAAAAAAAACAAAAAAAAAAAAAAACTAGGAACAAACCTAACCAAAGATACCAAAGACTCTACAACAAAATTTTAAACCCTAAAGAAAGAAATTGAAGAAAGACCTCAGAGATGGAAAAACCTCCCAGCACATGGATTGGGAAAATTAACATTGTAAAAATGTCATTTTTACCACAAACTCTTGTATAGATTTAATGCAATCCCAATCAAAATCCCCCAAGAGTTTCTTCACGGCTTGGAAACAAAGTTTAAATTCATTTGGAAAAACAAAAGACCCCGAATAGCTAACATCAATCCTGAATGAAAAGACTACACAGGAGGGATCTCTATACCAGATTTAAACTATACTACAGGGCTATAGTCATAAAAACAGCCTGGTACTGGCACAAAAACAGACCTGTTGACCAATGAACAAAACCGAAGATCCAATCTGAGCACATACAATTTCAGCCATCTCATATTTGACAAGGGGGCCAAGAAAACACAATGGAGAAAAGACAGCATCTTCAGCAAGTGGTGTTGGCAAAACTGGATCACCACTTGTAGAAGAATGAAATATTAACCCCTACCCTCTCCCTGGAAAAAGTCAACTCCAGATGGATTAAAGACCTCAACGTGAAACCCCAAACTCTGAAGTGTGAGTAGAAGAAAAAGTTTGGCAGCAGAATACAAGACATAGGCGTAGGAAAAGACTTCCTAAATCAGACACGCAGCTGCACAAGATTAAGGTCGACAATTGACAAATGGGACCTCATCAAACTCAAAAAGCTTCTGTACATCAAAAGAAACAATAAGGAAGTGAAGAGAAATCCCACAGAGTGGAGGAAAACCTTTACCACAGAGTACTTGACAAAGCATTGATTTCCAGAATATATAAACTACTCAAAAAAAACAAAGAAAAAAAGAAAAAACGACCTCTCAATAGATGAGCAAAGAACTGAACAGAGACTTCCAAGCGAGGAATTAGAGATGTTGAGAAACACCTCAAGAACTGCTCACATCACTAATCATTAAGGAACTGCAAATGAAAACCACTTTAGTATCATCTTACTCCAATAAGACTGGCTAGGATCAAGAAAACAAATGATACCAATGCTGGAGAGGTTGTGGGGAAAGGGAACACTCATCCATGCTGGTGGGAATGTAAACTTGTACAGCCACTATGGAAAGCAGTGTGGAGAACCCTTGAGACTTGGAATGAACTTGCCACCCGACCCAGCCATACCACTCCTGGCATGACCCCAAGACTTCGCCACCACGAGATACATGCACGGCCATGTTTATTGCAGCTCTCTTCACAATAGCAAGGGCTGGAACCAACCTAAATGCCTCTCAACTGACCAGTGGGATAGAGAAATGTGGTACATCTACACAATGGAATTCTATGCAGCGTAAAAAAAGACGACATCACGAGCTTTGCAGGAAAATGGCTGGAGCTAGAGGACATCATGCTGAGTGATTAACACAGTCCAGAAAAACAAACGATGCATGGTATCACTCATCGTGGATGCTATTGCCAATACAGTTGTAAGTATTTCTTGTGTAGGCCCCTGAGCTTTTTACAAAGCAGTTGGGCATAATGCATTTTGGAAACAACAACAACAACAGAAAATACTGCATCAAAGAACTGATGAAACAGTGAACTTCTGCTCAAACAGTCAACTTCCCATGAGAATATTGAGAAAGACTAAGAGATGGAAAGCATGTTTGCAGAATGCCACGAACTCTGGTGGGGTGGGGGAATGAGCGGGAACATGGGTCTAGATTTGTTTAAAATAAATAAATAAATTTTGTGAAAAAAAAAAAACAAAGGAACTTTAATGTATATGTACAACATGGAATTTTACTACATGATAAACAAGCTCAGTTATTCAATAATGCTATAAGAACAACTGGCTGGACATGTACGGGGGAAACAATCTGGACTGCCATGCTTCAATATCAAACTCTGGATCAATTGACTGTAGGCACAAACAGCTGCTTCAAGTTCCTTCCGTGATGGACTGTGCCTTGAACTATAGCTGAAATAAACCCGTTCCATGTTAAAAAAAAAAAAAAAAAAAGAACCATCTTTAAACTGGGCTTGGTGGTGCACACCTTTAATCCCAGCACTTGGGAAGCGGAGGAAGGTGGATTTCTGGGAGCTCAAGGCCAGCCTGGTCTACAGAGTGAGCTCCAAGCCACCTGGGAGTAAAAGGGAGATCCTGTCTCAAAAATACCTCCCCAAAATATATGTTTTCTATGTACTGTGGCTTTTTTCCTTATTATTTTAACCGTGTTTTTGACAGGCAAATCTTTTGGCTGGTTCAGCATCATTTTTTCTTCATAGCACTTGTTTTTTTATTTATTTAAACACACGTTACAAAATCCAAGTTAACATAATTTTTCTTGTAATTTTTTAGGAGTTTTGAGGTTTTACATTTCATACTAAGTTCCATGGTGCATTTTAAGTTTTTATTGAATATATAAAGCTTGTGCCTATATTAGTCTTTTACACATCTGTATCTCCTTGCTCCAGCAGCATATGTATTTCATGTGCATTAGTGCTTTGCCTGCTTGTATATAAGTGCATTCACATGTGAAATGCCTGCAGAGACCAAAAGAAGGAATGGGATCCCCTGAAACTTTAGTTATGGATGGTTGTTAGCTGCCATGTGGGTGCTGGTAACTGAATCTAGGTCTTCTGCAAGAGCAACCAGTTGCTCTTAACTGCTGACCCATCTCTCCAGCACCAGTTTTTAATTGTTTTTATGTATTTATTTATTTGTATTTGTACAAGTGTTTTGATTGTCCATATGTTTATTGTTATGTGTGTAGTGCCTGCAAGTCTTGAAGAGGTTGACAGAGGTGCCAGGTGGGTTCTGGGAACCAAACTCAGGTCATCTGGAAGAATAAGTGCTCTTATACTCTGACCCATCTCTCCATTCCCCCTCCCCCATTTTTTTAATTCGTAATTTTTTAAAGGACAGGGTCTCCTGTATCCCAGGCTTGTCTTGAACTTCCTAAGTAGATAAGAATGACTTTGAACTACTGATTCTGCCTCCACTTACTGAGTGCCAAGATGATAGTTGAGTCACCATTTCTAGCTCTAGCACTGTCTGTTGAAACTTATCCTTTGCATACTGCTTTGCCTTTGTGTCCTTGTTAAAGACCAATGTGTGTTTTTACCACTTGTCTCCTGGGTTCTATACCATCAGTCTATTTTTTTCCAATGCTAAATTATCTTATTCTATATTTTTCTAATAAAAGTGTTTAAATCAAGTCATATGAATCATCTAACTTTGATTTGGTTCACCATTGTTCTTGTTATTCTGGGTCTTTTGTCTTTTCATATAAAACTTGAATTAATCTGTCACTATTGAATTGAGGTTTTGAGTAGAATTTCATTGAGTTTATATCTCAATTCTAAAGAATTGAGATCTGGATAACATTAAGTCTTCAGATCCATGAACAGAGTCCCACTTATTTAGAATTTTGATTTGTTTCACCAAAGTTTTATACATTTATGCATATAGAAATACATTTGTACCTGTTTATAATTTTATACAGATTTTTGCTACTGTAAATTTTTACACTTAAATTGTTCACCATGAGTAAATAGGGAAGCAATTGGTTTGTGTTATGCTTTGAGCCTGAGATGCCCCTGAAGGCTCATGTGTCTGGGAAACTTGTTGCCAGATGATAGGCTTTCCAGGAAGTAACTGGATCCTGGGAACTCAGATTTGATCAGTGGATTTATTCTTTGATAGATACTTAAGGTGATGGCATTATTGGGAGATGAGTTTATTTGGGGGACGTTGGCTACTGAGAGCCTGACCTGGTCCCTTACTTTCCCTTTCTGCTTCCCAGCAACCTTGGAGTGAGCCACTCTCATACCAGGTCTTCTATATTATGAGGTTCTGACTCAACACAGGCTCACAGCAGCAGCCTCAATAAACACTGAGCAAAATCTCAGAAACTAGAACTCAAAATAAAGGTTTTCTCCTATAAATTGTTTTTTATTTCAGGACAGTGAGATGGCTCAGCAGGTAAAGGAGCTTGCTGCCAAATCTGCTGACCTGAGTTTGATCACTAGAACCCACATTGTGAAAAGAACTGACTTCCACAAATTGTTCTTCAGTCTTCACACATAACACACACACACACACACACATACACACACACACACACACACACACACACACTCATAAATAAATGTAAAAAGGAAAATAAAAACCAAAATTTTTCAGGTGTTTATCACAGCACTGAGTAATGAATATACCTCATGTGTTCTGGCTTTGTTGTACCCAGTAACAATCTTTTAGAAGTTTTTACCTTTTATTAATAATTTGGGATTTTTTTTCTACATAGACAATCATGTCACTTATTTAAGGGTAGATTATTTTTCCACTGAATCTGTAGGCATCTTTAATTTCTCTTAACGTACTGAACTGAAATTTTCAAGATGATATTGCACAGGAATGGTGTAAGAAAAAGCATCCAGAATTTATTCTGGAAATTACCATAAGGCTCACCTTGCATGTTTTATATGCTCTGGATGTTTTTGTAGATGCTCTTTAACAAGTTCAGGAAATTGTTTGAATTCTTTCTTTCCCAGAAGTTTATATTGTTAATGGATTTACATTAAATAAATTAAACACATTTTCTCTACCTAGTGAAGTTCCTGTGTGATCCCCTAGAATAAATTACACGTGGTTTTAGTATACATTTTATAGATTGTTAAATTCAATTTGATAATATTTTATTAAGGATTCTGTACATTTTTCCCATGATGTGAGAATTTACTGAATACAGTATTCACAAGGTTTAGTGGTTTAATGACAGTATTGTCTCATATAATCCAGTCTAACGTAACATGGCCAAAGGAGACATAGATTCTTTATTCCAGTCTTACATTTTTGCCTTTTGTCTTTGATTTATATTTTAAATTTTATTGAATTTTGAGAATTTTATACAATATAATTTAAGGTAATTAGATCCCCTCCTCTATCTGTACCTCCCCACCCAATTTAAAGTATCTATATATATATATATATATATATATATATATATATAATATGGCCCATAGAATATGATTTGCGCCCCCAAACATTATTCTATGGGGTCCAGCCACTGGCCCCACTAAGACTAAAATTTTTGTAAGACACTGTCTTTCCATAATTTCATACATTTATATAATGTTTTTATCAAATGCACCACCTTCATTCTCTCCTCTCTAATTGCTCCCTTATCCACCCACCACTTTTCCCTCTTAACCTCTTAATGTTCACTCTCTTTTCCTAAAAAATACACTGTGTTTAATAAGTGTGGCCTGTATGTTCACATGGGTGTAGGTCTGTCTACTGGAGCACAGGTATCTTTTCAGGTGACACATACTTGGAGAAAACAAATTTTCCCTCTAGCACCGAGAAATTGTCAATAGCGTCTCAGCTGTGTCCATGTTAATGTTTTTGGCTGGTTCGATCTTGGAAAAAGCAAGCTTGTACCTGTTTAGAAGCTTCTTCCTTACAGGCTATTTTTTCATAGTCCTAGCAGGATCTATTTATACACCAGGGGAGAAAGATTTCAACAACCTTACCTAGCTGTGAATCTTGAAACCTATAGCTCCCACTGGCCTGTAAAGACATGGCAACTGATGCAGTAGTGGCAGAAATGTTTTGGGAGTAACCAATAGCTTTTGTTCCAATTTTAATTACAACCACTTTTATTCCAAGTTTAATCACATATCATACATCACACAGTAAATATATCTATCTATCTATGTATCTATCGTCTGACTATCTATCTATATAGGTTATTAAGGGTTTTTATGCCAACATTCATGAGACATATTGCTTCGTAATTTTCTTTTAATATCTTGTTATTTTATATGCAGTAAATTGGTGTTCAATCCATTTTTATCTTCTGGAATTAATGTCAGAAAATTGATGATTTCCTCCTTAAATATTTGGTAAAGCTCACCAGTAGTATCCACAAAGATGTATAATTGTCAGCATAATCACCTAGTTCTAGAACATTTTTATTACCATTTAAACAAACTTTATTTTTTTTTAATTTTTTATTTATTTTTGTATGTGTATGAGTGTACTGTCTGCATGCAGGTCTGTGCACCCATGTTGCGCAATGCCTCGGAGGTCAGAAGAGGGTCTCAGATTTCCCTGGAACTGGAATTCTCCTGGAATTGGAGTTACAGACAGTTCTTAGCCGCCATGTGGGTACTGGGGATTGAACCCGGGTCCTCTGCAAGAGCAGTCGCTGCTCTTAACTGCTAGGCTGTCTCTCCAGCCCTTAAACAAACTTTATATACATAAACAATCACATTTCACTCCCAAGTCCCAAAACCTTATATTTTATTTCTTTATTTTAGTTGTTTCATAACATGGAACAGTGCAATTTGTGATGTCTTATATCCTGCTTCTGCTCAATATAGTTCACTTTTAATATTTAAAATAAAATGAAATTCAACAGCCAAACTTCCTAGTTTTACATGCTTCCTTCTAGGGATATATTTATTCAACTCCATTAATGGATTTAGAGTTTGTGGTTTTTTATATTACCTGGAGTGAATATTAGTAATTTGTGTCTTTCTGTTTTATTCATACAATAAATCTTAATCAAATTTAGAGTACCCTCCCTTATCCAAGTCCTCCCATAAGCCACCCCAACCCCCTGTACTGGACTTCATGCATTTTGTCATATATGTTATGTCCTAAATGATCAAGCATTTGTACACATATGTCTTTCTAGAAATTATTTCATTTCCTTGAATCCAGAGCTATTTTCAGTACTGTTAAGTTTTTAGTGTCCACAGGTTCAGAACAGTAGGCCCTGGCGTTATTGGTCTTTGTCTTTTTTTCCCTTCACTTGATTAGATGTTTAGGAGCCATTGGTTTTGCTTTCCATATTACTTTCATGTTCTAAATTTTGTTTATCTTACCATACGTTTATTTTGTATTTTCCTCTACTTACGGATTAAATATTTTTTTCCTTGCTCTTCATTCTCTACTTTTCTGACAAAGAATATTGATCTTACATACTTTTCCAATTATAAATTTAATGCTAAAACCCACCCCATAGCCACTGCTTTGGCTGCATTCCACAAACTGAGATTAAGATTTTCATTCAAACTTAATTCAAAATAAACTCCAATTTCTCTCATGACATTTTTTTATGTATCTGCTTTTAAGAGTTGCATTATTTAATTTCCAAATACTTGGAGATTGATGAGCTGTATTTTTATTGGTTTCTACTTTTAACCATTTTTTTCCGAGAACAGTTATGATTTATAATCTTTTGACTCTGTTGAGGTGTTTCATAGCACTGAACAGGATCTATTTGGTCACCATTTCACATGAGCGTGAGGATAATGTTAAATCTCTTGTTAGCTACATCACTCTTAGAGTCAGACAAGGCAACAGACAATGCTGTTCTGGACATTGCTATTTTGCTGTTCAGGTCTCTCTCTTCCTACTGTGTTCTTGCTACTTATTGATTCCTGACAAAAAAGTTGACATCTCTAATTCAAGTTTGTCCATTTCTTTTTTTCTGTGCTTTAAACTATTACTTATATTTCTTGAAGTTAGCAATTATTATCTCTGCTCTAGATTTAACCTTTATCTCAATGTAATCTCACTTTTCATGCCTAGTAGTCTTCATTGTGAAATCTGCTTTGAAGTGAGTATAGCTACTTCCAGTTATCTTTTGATTTTAACATGTTACATATTTCACCTTTACTTTATGTTTGTTCTAAGTCTCTAAAGTGGGCTTCTTGTACTCAGATTTTGTTCCCTTAATCCACTCTGACAGTCTTTATTTAAAGTGATTAGTATAGGGCTGGAGAGATGGCCTAGCGGTTGAGAGCACTGACTGCTCTTGCAGAGGACCCGGGTTCGGTCCCCAGCGCCCACATGGTGGCTGAGAACCGTCTGTAACTCCAATTCCAGGAGAATTCCAGGTCCAGGGGAATTCGACACCCTCTTCTGGCCTCCATGGCGTTGCACGACATGGGTGCACAGACCTGCATGCAGACAGTACATTCATACACATACAAAAATAAATAAAAATTTTTAAAAAAGTAAAGTGATTAGTATATTATTTAAAATGATTAGTGTATTATTTAATTGACATGTGTTTTCTAGTCATTAGATTACTATTTATCTCATCCAGCCTTTACTTATTATGTAAAATAATTTGATTACATTTGATTTTCTCTCAGCATGTCATCTATTTTTACTAGTATTCTTAGAATTTACAATATGCATTTTAAAAATAACCTTAATCAATATTCAAATTACAATAAACTGGTTACATTTAGTATAAGAACATTAGAACAGAATATTCTCAGTATATATCTTCAGTATCTTTTATTATTATTGGCATTCATTTTATATATTCATATGATACAATTATGCAGAACATTACTCCTATTAAAGAAAAATTTTAGATTACTTAAAAACAATGGGAATAATAGATTTTATTTTGCCTTCTTCAATGTTCTTCTTTATAGAGAGCTACCATTTAGATTTGAATAATTTTCCTCCTGTTTGAAGAACTTTTAACATTAAAATTAATTAATTAATTAATTTATTTATTTATTTAATTGTCTATAAGAGTTTTGCCTGCATGTGTGTATATGAACTATGCATGTGCAATGCCCACAGAGGCCAAAAGAGTATCAGATCCCTGGAACTTGAGTTACAGATAGTTGTTAGCTGCCATTTAGGTTCTGGGAACAAAATCCAGGTATGCTGTAAGAACAGCCAGTGGTCTTAACTATTGAGCCATCTCTCCAGAACCTTCACATTGTTACAGGATAGATAACACATGCCAATTCAACTATATACTAATCACCTTAAATATATGGCATTCAAAAAAAGTCTGATGCTGGGTGTGGTGGCGCACACCTTTAATCCTAGCACTTGGGAGGCAGAGGCAGATGGATCTTTGTGAGTTCAAGGCCAGCCTGGTCTACAGAGTGAGTTCCAGGACATCTGGGGCTACAGGGAGGCCCTGTCTCAAAAAGACAAAAAAAAAGTCTGATGGCATCTAAAAAATATACCTCATTTTTTTTCTATTCTTGAGAAAATCTTTCTCTTTTATTTTTGAAAATTTACTAGATATAGATTTTGTTGTCATAATGAGTTTGTTTTCCTTTAATAATTTTAAGTATTTAAATATTCATTATCTTCTTGCTTTCATGGATTCTGATGAAAAGTCCACTCTAAGTTTTATTCATTTTTTTTATTGTAAATAAGGTTTTTCTATGGCTTCATTCAAGATTTATTTATTTTTTCTTTTTGAGACAGGGTCTCCCTGGAGTTCCAGCTGTCCTTGAATTTACTATGTAGACCAGGCTGGCCTTGAACTCACAGAGATCCACCTTCCTCTGCCTCCCAAGTGCTAGGATTAAAGGCATGTGCCACCATGCCCAGCCACTCAAGATTTATTTTGTCTTTGGGTTTTTATATGTATATTATTTGTATCATCTGTTGAGTCTTTGTGCATTTCACAAACTAGATCTTAATTAAATTTAGACCCCCTACCCTATCCAGAGCCCCCAAGTGGTCTCCCCTTATAGGATTTCATGCATTCTGTCATGTATGTTAAGGCTTATTTGGCCAAGCATTTGTACTGAGACCTCCCTCAGTGCAAGTTCATCCTCTGGAGTCTAGTCAGGCTATCTAGAGTCACCCCCGCCCCTAAAGAAGATCAACTCTCCCTCCACAGTAACCACTTGACAGTAGTGTCTCAGCTGTTTGGTGTGAAAAGTCAGAGGGAAATGCATTAACTCAAATCACTCCTGAAAAATATACAAACCATATCAGGTACACGTGTGTGTAACTGAAGGCTTTATAACAGGAAACACAATGCCAGACAGGAGAAACCTTCCTTGGAGATGTTGGTCAAGGTAGTACAAGAGACAGCCCAAACAACAGAGGCTATTGCCACAGCCCTTGATTACCTCCTAGAACTTGAAGGCAATACCCTATTGCTGAAGACTGAACATACTTTTGTTTATTTTATTTTTACTGCCTTGTAATCTCTGAATTACTTGGATCTGTGGCATGTTGTCTATAATTAATTTTGGAAAAAATTTGACTATTGTTATTTTAACAGTTTTTGGTACTTATAATCTCAGCTTCCAGTATTCCAATTATGCTAAGTTGTAGCAGATCCCCTAGATCTCAAATTTTCTAGTGCCCCCCTCCTTTGCACCTCAGGATGTGAGATCTCCAAAGACCTGCAATCATGTTTCCTCAGCTGTGTTGGATAAATTGATGAGCCTGTTGAAAGCATTCATATATTGAAAGAACTTTATTTTCAGTGTTTCATTTTAATTAGCACAGTTCCCTGACTTTAAAACTTGTCCATTCCTTCATAGTTACTATTTTGCCTGTCTTCAATACTGCTATTAATCATAGTTATTTAAAATTTCCCATTGGTAATTCCAACATCTCTGTTCTGGATCTGATTGTTACTGATTTCTGTCTTCAGGCAGCTCTTTTCTCCTGAAATATTGTATCCACTGTTTTTTGGTGAGTTGTAACTAGAGTATGCAATGAGATAAACTGAGATTTGTGGCCATCTAAGTAGGACTCCAGTAACCTTTAATGTTTGTTACTGTTAACAGTAGAGAAAATGTCAGATTCCTATTCCTGTAATATCTTTGTTTTGGTTTCCTTTTTGACTTTGGGTTTCACTAAGTGTTCTGAGATGAACGGTTCTCTGTAGCTCCTTGAACCATCCTCTGTGTTCAGGAACACTGGATATCCTGAGATCTTTTGAATGTGTGTGTTTGTCTCAGTACTGTAACCTTCCCAAATATTTCTCCAGTTGCATTGCATATCTGGACAAAATTTTAAACATGAGAGAGAGAGAGAGAGAGAGAGAGAGAGAGAGAGAGAGAACCTATGTAAATACACATGCTAAAAGTTGCATATGGAAGTCAGAGGATCCCTTGAAGCATCTGGTTCTCTCCTTTCACCTAAAGGGACAAGAGAATCAAACTCAGGACATAAGGCTTAGAGGCAAGTACTTTTATCCACTAATCCATCTTGCAAGCCTTGGATTATTTATTTATTTACTTATTTATATGTGCACATGTGTGTACCAGTGTACATGTAGATGTCAAAGGACAATTTGTAGGAGTCCCTTCACTTCTTTCACAATGTGGGTTCCAGGCATAGAACTCAAGACATCAGGGTTGGAGGGAAGCACTTTTGCCTGCTGAACCATCTCATTGACCTCTGTACATAACCTTTATCCTGCTTCTTTATTTCAGTCTAGTGCCGCTAATATATTTTATAAAAGTACTGATTTCTGTTGAGCTTTGTGTCCTTATTAGTTTCTAATTATTAAGATAGAAAAGCCAGAAGAGGCTAGCTTGAAGAGGAATGACTAATATCAAACTGGGATAAGGCTCTTTTAAAATATTTCCAATGGACTTTGGGACTGTGTTATGGAAATATTCTGAATTTATTTTACAATTTTTACTCTCCCTACTTTCAGAACCACAAGAATACCCTTCTCAGACCTTGAGGACAAGACACTGGGGAGGTACCTGAAAGTAAAGTGCACAGTTTAGGGGACCCCCAGATCCCTTTCCTCTCATTCTTGCCATATTCCATCCAGTAATTCATTAATTTATGTTGTAATCTAAGCATTTATACCAATTGATGTGTAGTGTTTTTGTTCTAAGTTAAGCAAGCATTACTTCATCTCAGCCTCTCCAGAATTTGTGTGGAAATTTTCCTTGACACTTCAGTCCTGTGATGATTTCAAAGGAGTAAATGATTTTCTCACATTTTTCTGTTTGTTTTTTTACAGGAATGATGAGAAATATGCTCTTCCATTCCAAGTCAGAAGGAAAAGCCTTGACTATTATTTTGTTAAAGATAAAACAAAAATCTCATTTACTAGAAAAATCTCCAATAGTTTTTTTAAGTGTCATATGCTACTCACATGGTGGCCAAAATGCTTTTAATTTCAGCTCTCAGGAGGCAGAGACAGGAAGATCTCTGTGAGATCAAGGCCATCCTGGTCTACAAATATGTAGAACTCAATAGACTTCCAGGCCAGCTGGGGCTACAGGCATACCCTGTTTCAAAAAGAGCAAAATCGCAGTGTCATATAATCTAATTTTCTGTTTCATTGTATTTATAATAACCATGTTCTTTTGTGGCTAATTCTCAAGTTTAGTTTGCAAAATTATGATATTCTGAAAAATAATTATGTATTTTTTTCTTAAGTAGATATAAAATTTTACTAGTGGAACATTTGAACATGGAGTACATTTTTTGTAAATATTTAAGTTATGGATTAAAATTCTGCACCAGATAGAGGGCTATTTATTTGTATTTTCTCTATCTTTTTAAACTCTTCATTAATTGTGTTTTTAAGTAATTTTACCATTTCATCATTTTCAAATGATTAGCAAAACTTTATATTTCAAAATCTTTAATCTAGGGAAAGATCATTATCATTCTGGTGAATAGAGTGCCCAAATTGCTATGCACATTGATGTATATTCACTTTTATATTTCCAGGCTTTGGTCATATTCAAAACTGTCATCTTTGCCTGAAAGGCATTATCATGTACAGAAGAAGTGGGGATTTGTACTTTTCTCTGAAGGATGGGATTATTCAGCATTCAGTAGTGGTGAAAGTGGGAAAAAAACGGTTTTTACGTACAAAGCCACAATCAGGGACTACTTTAGGAGTTGGCCTGCTCTCTAATCCTTCCTATAATCATCTCCAGTTGGCTTTTATTAAATCAGCCTCATTGAAGTAACTTCAACTGGCTTTGATCTTATCAAAATCCTATTGATTAGCAATATAAGTTCTACATTGGCTAAACATTCTGTGCAACGTTTCCTCTCTCTTTGAGAAGAGAAAAATGAAAAAAAAAAAAACTCTTATAGGTTATCCTTTAGGAGAGCAATTATTTTGAAATTTTCTGTTTCAAGATTTTGAACTAAGTTTAACCCGTTTTATTTCAAATTTAAGTGAGTTTAAAAAATTCTTCATGGTAAGGCTCTTGTATTAGGAAGTAAAGACAAAATATTTATGTTGACAGAGAGACAAGGCACCTGAAATTATGGAAATAAAATGCATAATGCATAGTAAAAGTAATGAAAGCATTAGAGAGCCATGTCATGGGGGTAATGCTGCCTCAAGGACGTATGATGGAATTCTGTGATAATTACAGAGGAGCAGGAGTGAAAATGAAGCTGTGTGGCAGATGAATGGATGAGTCCAAGAAAAGAATTGGATGCAGAAGCAGGTTCAGTGATTCAGGGAACAGGATATAGTAGCAAATTTACTGGAAAGGAGGCTTGACTAAGTCCATTATATAGATCATGCAATGGACTTTTCATCATAAATAACACATAAAGAACTAGTGCATTTTGAGGCAGGGGACGACATTAATTGTGTGTAGTAACACCCATGTGTATCCATGTAGCTCTTTAGTTCTATTAACATGATTCCACTTTTTTTTCCTCTTTTCTTAAAAAATTATTTTTATGTATGTGAGGTTTTTGCCTACATGTAAGTAGACTCATGTTATGCATTTCCATGGAAGTCCTCTCATCCCCTGGAATTGGAGCTACAGATGATTGTTAGCCACCATGTAGTTGCTGAATTGAACCAGGGTCCTCTGTAAAAGCAGTCAGTACTCTTAACTGCTAAATATCTCCATACCATGAGTTAACCTTTAAAATTTCCTTCATTGCTAAAATTTTATTATTCAGGAACTTGGAGTCCAGTAAAATAAAAGGTGCAAATGACATTTTATTTATTTGACAAACTAGTACCCCTTCCCAGTGCAGCATTGGGGATCAATCTCTCAGCCTATGCAAAATAAAGAAATAACTCTACCACTGAGCTACATGCCTCCCCTAAGCATTGCCTTAAAAACTTATTACACCTGAGCTAGGGAAATAGCTCAGTCAGTAAAGTGTTTGTCATATAAGAATGAGGGCGTAAGTTGGACCACCAGCACCCATGTTAAAAAAATAAAAGATGGTCATGGTGATCTGTATTTTTCGTGACCTGCATTTTTAATCCCTGCACTGAGAAGGTAGAGACAGGTTGCTTTGTGGTGCTCACTGTTCAGCCAGCCTAGCCTAACTGGTGAGTTACAGGTTCCAATAGGAGGTGGTCTCAAAACACGAGGTTGATGTCTCCTGAGGAGTGATACCCCATTGGCCTACACACAGACACACATGCACACACACACACAGACACACAGACACACAGACACACACAGACACACACACACACAGACACACACAGACACAGACACACACACACACACACACCTCATCAATTAAAAAACTTCAGAAATCCTTTGAATCTTTCTTCTTCAAATCTTACTTTGTTATGTCCACAAATTCTATTTTATCATTATCCTTACCCAACCACTAAAGGGGCTACCTTAAATGAATTTCAAAATTTTTTGTCTTTCTCTGTATAAAACTCCCTTTATATTATGAGTTAGGGGAATTTCTATTACCACATTAAGAATAGACTTAGTTTATCAATTCAAAATATTGTTTAAGTGGGATTTTCAGGGATTCAGCATTAAATAATCTTGCCATACAATTTAGGCATAAGACTTCAACTCAAACGTTTCTTCGATTCCTGATCTCAGAGTTCTTTGACTCTAAGTATGAATTGGTAAGTCTTTTTTTCTTAATTTTTATTGACTTTTGTGCATTTCATACAACAATTTTTAATCAGATTTGGACCCACTCCCCCTTCCTTACCCCCCACCCCTCCAGAGCTCCTGCATTCTGCCATACTTGTATCTTTTTCTCAGTCTTTTTTTAAATTTTTCGATGCAGAAGTTTACAGTAAATCTTAAGTTAAGTTAAACTCCAATATTCTTTGTGCTCCAAATATACTGAGATTATCCACTAAGAATAACTACTTTTTTTAAAAATTGTTTTGGCTATCTGATCAAATTTTAAAGTTTTTATGGTAAAATCTGCCATATAATTCACAACGGTACTAGCAAACTTTTCCTTACCATTTTATGTATGTATATAAATAAAAGGAATAATAAGTTTATCTCTCATATCCCAAAAGGAAGAAATTCACATGGGTATTATCATATCAACCTTAAACCCTACAATGTTTACATACCCTGTAGTTCAGAAATAAGAAGCTATTCAAATGTGGCTTTCTTCAATAACCTTAGATATTTCTAATGAACTGGTTGTTCACAGTCACTTTACTTAAGTCACTGTCTCATCCTCTGTAATAATCATATCCAAATCACTTGATAGGCAGAAATTTACTGTACAAATGGACATGCTAGTGAAATGCATCCATATTTCCTATTCATAAGGAGGCCATAAATGATTTGGACATTGATTTGCCACTACTATTTATATCTAAATCAAACCCAAACAGGATACCTTAGAAAATTGTTGAAATTTCTTTGAACAAAGGCTTCTATTACCTAGGTAGGATTACTTGGCATAAATCCAGTAAGGTTCAGATGTACTCATCTATACTTGTACACTGTCTTCTAAAATTAATAGTTAAAAAGGACTAAAAGATTTAAAATATAAACTCAAAACTTTGTTCCAGCCTTTAAATTCTATTATCCACATAAAAAACCAAATAGCAGAAATAGAGATTTTTTCTGGATGTCAGGGCCATAAATAAAAGGTATTTCTTGATTATTTGTAGTGCCATTTATAGGAAATATGTATAATTGGTCAAATACAATTTATTACCAGTGACATTTTTTTTCTTTTTTTGGTCTTTTTGAGACAGGGTCTCCCTGTAGCCCCAGCTGTCCTGGAACTCACTCTGTAGACCAGGCTGGTCTGCTGGCCTTGAACTCACAAAGATCTGCCTGCCTCTGCCTCCCAAGTGCTAGGACTAAAGTCATGCGCCACCATGCCTGGCTTTTTTTTTTTTGAATTACCAGTGACTTTTATCAAGAAAAATCCACTTTTCATCTTTTAGCTCAGAAGGAGCATAAACTTTCAAAATAAAGTTAGAATTTTGTCAAAGTAAAGCCATTACCAAGGGCATGATAGATCAGAAGCCATTCATTGGTAGGTAAGAGATCATTAGGAGAGTTCCACTGGCCACTGCAATGAAGTCCAAAATTCCCTGAATTTTTTTATTTCTTTTATCTAATGAGCTCACCAGAAGCCAAATATCTTTCCTAGAAGCTTAAACAAAATAGAGTCTTCATGAGTTAAAACTGATCTTTCCATGATCTCCCACTTCGGGAACTTCAACTTTGCCTCATATTATTGCCAATACAGCAATTAATGGAAACTTCTTGTGGCTTAGGTTCATGGTGTAACTTTTTATGCATGCATGTATGTATGTATGTATGTGTGTGTAAATGTATGCACTGTGTGTGTAATATATGTAAGTGTGGTTATACATGTGCATTGGTATGTGTGTATGTGTGTCGCAGTGCATGTGTAGAGGTCAGAGGACAAGTTGTGGTAGCTGGTTTTCATCTCTCACCTATTTTGAGGCATGATGTCTCTTTTTTCTGCTGGTTCATTACTACTCCATGATAGTTGGCCCATGACTTTCTGGGACCATCTTCATTGGAGATGTATGCTATGGCATCCAATTTTTTTATATGGATTCCAAGGATCTGAACTCAGTTCCTTGGGACTGCATGGAAAGCACTCTCACCAAAATACTCATCTTCCTGACCCAGGAAGCATTTCTTTTAACTCATAATCACTGATGCTGGATAGTCCTTGTTAACATTATATAGAAGCGAAAACACACAGGCTCAGGACATAGGCTGTTACCCTCTGTGAAACCTTGCTTCTCATTAATATCTCACCTATCTCCATTCATTATGGTAATACTTTCAGTCACACTAGTTTTCTTTTCTGTTACCTGAAAGAACTAACTCTTTGTCATGAGCCCTGCAGTCTCTGAATAGATACAATAGAAAACCATTTAGAAAATCCATATTTAAATTTATTTTTCCAGGACTGGAGAAATGGTTCAGTGATTAGAGCACTGGGTACTTTAACAGAGGATCCACGTTCAACTCCCAGCACCCACATGGCAGCTAACAATCATTTATAATTCCAGTTCCAGGGCATCCAACACTTTCTTCTGTCCTCTGTGGGTACTGAGCAACATAGGTTGCACTTACATAGGTGCACTTACATGTATGCAAGCAAAACAATTATACACATAAAATAATAAAATAATAAACTATTTTAAACATTTTTCCTTAGTGATTTTTTATGGAAGAAGGCTTATTTGGGCTTATGTTTCCAGGGGGATAATAGTCCACCATAGTGGGCAGCAGGTGGCAGGCATGGAGACAGGAGGAGGAAGCTGAGAGTTCACATCTTCAACCCCAGGCATAAAGCAGAATAAGTGAGCTGCAAGTGGGTTTGAGTCTATGAATGTTCAAAGCCCACCCCCAGTGATATGCTTCCTCTAACAAGGCTGCACCTTCTATAGGTCCCATGATCTCCCCAAACAGTTCCACCACCTGGGGAGCCAGTGTACAAATATTTGAGCCCACCCGTGGGGGCATTCCTCATTCAAACCACAATAAATGAATGTAGCCTATATAGTTTTAGATGCTTCTGTGGCCTTCTTCACCAACAATTCAGAGATATGTAACCCATTCTTGGCACCGAGATTTTCTTTTAATGATCCATGACTTCTGGAAGCAGCATTATTCACCCAGGTGGGATATTATAGCTTCCAAACTAGTGAGGTTTCATAAGGCTTCTCCCCTCTCCCATTGTTCTTTCATATCACATGTGTTTTACTATACACATGGCTTTTTTGAGACAGTGTCTCTTACTGGTCTGGAATTTGCCAATTATGATATTGTACTGGTTAGTTTTTTTGCCAATGTAATACAAAGCAGAGTCACCTGGGAAGAGAGAACATCAGCTGAGGAATTTTCTCTATCTGATTAGCCAATGGTCATATCCGTGAGGCATTTTCATAATTGCTAATTGATGTTGGAGGGCCAAGCCCACTGTGGATGGTACAATCCCTGGGGATGTCATCCTCAGCTTATAAGAAAGACAGCTGGGAAAGCTAGGGGAAAGCAAGCTAGTAAACAGCATTCCTCCTTGGTTTGTACTTCAGTTCCTGCCTACAGGTTCCTGTCTTGAGTTTCTGCCCTGAATTCCCTCAGTGATGGACTGTCACTTGGAAAAGTAATATTAAATAAATTTATTCCTCCCCAAGTTGTTTTTGGTTAGTGTTTTAGCATCGCAGCAGAAAAGCAAACTAATATAGGACCTGATGCATCCTGTGAAATTTTGCTAGAGTTAGAGTTTATAAAGTCCTCTCTATATCCTGATATTAGTTAATACTTGTATTTATTTTTTTTTAATTTTATTTATTTCTGTATGTGTATGAATGTACTGTCTGCATGTAGGTTTGTGCGCCCATGTCGTGCAATGCCGCGGAGATCAGAAGAGGATGTCGGATTCCCCTAGAACTGGAGTTCTCCTGGAACTGGAGTTTCAGACGGTTCTTGGCCACCATGTGGGTGCTGGGGATCGAACCCCAGTCCTCTGTAAGAGCGGTCGGCGCTCTTAACCGCTAGGCCATCTCTCCAGCCCTATTTATTACTTTTAATTGGTACAATATTCACATTGTTTGTTGGATACAGTGTTATAATTTCATATGTATATAATTTATATAATGATATAGTAACAATAATTATCTATTTCTATCTCTTCAAATGTTACCATTTTGTGGCAGAAACTGTTAAACTTCTTCAGTAATCTTGGAGTGTAAAATAAATTGTTGCAGATTATAATTTCCTAACTGAGCTATACAATGTTAGAACCAATTCCCTCTGTCCAACTGCATTTTGGAACCTCTTATTCAACCTCTAGACATCTATCTTCCTCTCACTTTTCAAGACCCTAGTAATCTCTACTCTATTACATACTTCATTTCAACTTTCCACAATTAGTAAGGGCATGTAATTATTTGACCTTTTGTATCTGGTTTATTTCACTTAACAATGTTTTCCAGAGCCATTCATGTTACTGCAAATGACAGTAATTTATCCTTTTCAAATTTCAATATTTCTTTCTGTAAATAGCCCATATTGTATTTACTTACCCTTCAACAAACATCTCAGTTGTATCTTGGTTATTTCAAATAATGCTGTGATAAGCATGGATAAGACAGTGATATGGTATCACTTTATGTATTCAATAGTTGAGTTGTTGAATCATATGGTAGTTCTAGTTTCCCCTTTTGAGTAACCTCAGTACCATCCACCACAAGGCTACATTGAATTAAATTATATCCTCACCAAGAGAATATAATAGTTTCCCTTTCTCCCAGTCCTCCCTAGCATTTCTTAGCTTCTGTTCTTTTTTTTTCATTTTTGATAAGTTTAATTCTCACCTTAGAAATTCAGAGTATAACTCCTAAACTGTTTAAATTATAAAAATATAATTCTGTTTAAGGTAATCTAATCTTTTCTTTTCTCTTTTTTTAATTGATGTTTTGTGTATTTCATACATCATTTTCCAATTCAGTTCAGGCATATATCCCCTTCCCTTCCCCCCACCCCACCCCTACACATCCCAGGTCATGCATTCTGCCATAGCAGTTTAACTTGGGTAAGCCACATCTCATTGTGGGTTAGGTTTGTATTTCCCTTACTCATGATTAGTAATATTGAGTTTTTTAAAATAGTGTGGTTGGCAATTTCTTCTGAGATATGTCTTTTTAGGTCTTTGGCTATTTAAAAATTGTATCTTTTGCTGTTAATTTTTTTCAGTTACTTATTTGTTGTGGATATTAGTTCTTTGTTAGAGATTCTGTTACAGTTTATAAATATATTCTTCCATTTTACAGGTTGTCTCTTCACTGATTCAGTAGGGTTCTGGGATACAAAATCAGGCTTAGTGAGACAAATATACTGTGTTCTCACTTATATGGAAATCTTAACTTCTGATTTTTAAATATGTTTCAAGGTGAGATTAAATGCAGGCAAAATCCAAGGAACCAGAAAGGCGACCCTAAAATGAGGGGTGGGGGAAGAGGGTGTAAGGGAATAGGGTAGAGAAGACAACAGAACATATGAGATACTAAAGAGGAAGGAGGGTTACTGGAACAAAAACATACAGTGGGAGAAGGATTTTCAGGGAGATGGAGGCAAGAATCTCGGTTGTGCAAAGCCTGTGAAGGTCAGAAGAGGGCATTGGATCCCCTGGAACTGGAGTTACAGTTATTATCTGCCATGTGGGTGCTTCCCAGTTTGATCGCCTCAAACTCTGGTCCTCTGCAATTGCAGTCAGTACTCTAAACTGCTGAGCCATCTCTCCAACCTGATTTTTACTCCTTTTAGAGACAGATCCATTATAAAGTCAAAGCTTAAATATTGTGATTTTAGCTGTGGAATTTGTCTAGATGAGAGACTTTCACAAAGGTCATAAGTACAGAAAAGTTTCCAATTACGCAGTTATCCACAATAGTTATGATTCATTAGATGGTATATTATTTCTGCCAGACACTATTTCAGACATGTGAGTACAACTCTCCCTGAGTCTGCTTTCCTGGAATTTAGCATAGCAACAATAGCATATGTGATACTGCCCATGCCATTTTGTGCTGTGTATGATACTCAACTTGCATGTTAGATACACAAAATCCTTTATTGTATCCTTTACATATTTGTTAAGATTAAAAGACTATGCTGACTGAATCAACACCACCCACATATTTTACATTCATATATGTGTATAGGTTAATGTTTATATATAGATATTTACCAATTCATTCAATTATTTTTTTTGTCTTTTTGAGACAGGGTCTCCCTGTAGCCCCAGCTATCCTGGAACTCACTCTGTAGACCAGGCTGGCCTTGAACTCACAAAGATCCGCCTGCCTCTGCCTCCCAAGTGCTAGGATTAAAGGCATCATTCAATTATTTAATAAACTATTTGTGGAACTGAGGAAGCCTGCATTTCTGCAAATGTTCTCAAATTAATATTAATATTTTTAATATTAATATTAAAGATCTTATAGACTTATGACTTGTTTGAGAACATTGAAATTATAAAGACAGAGAATTTTACAGGTCCAGAGTGAAAATTATCTTGGATTATTTTAGTTCACATAGAAAACTATTAATTTATTTTAAATTTTGTAACAGCATTCTAGTAATTATCATGTTAACATCTTGGAATATATTGTTGAGCTAAACTTGTCTCCATCATAGGTAAAATTAAAAATGCCACATTTGATACCTACAAGAAGATGGGCCTATTTGTTGGAGCCCCTCTGCTTAATGATCTCACCAATGTATTTGCTAGATGTGTTAATTTATTCCTTTCTTTGTTGACCATAAATGTTCATGTTACCTATTTCATGGTAGAAAAGATCATTCAAGGTAGTGAATCCATATTTCCAGGCAGTAGCCCTTCATTTGTCTCAGAATAAACTATTTTCTTATTTAAAACAGAGCCAGTTTACATCAAAACATTCACAGTATTAAAACTGTATTCAATGAGTATATACTATGATCAAAATATGTAGGAAGCAGTGATATCAAGATATGAAAAGACAGTATTGGGAGTTCATACTTTATCGAGGGAGAAGGTAATAGTGACCAGGCAGAAGTGAAATGGCAACTAAATAGAATTATATATCATTTCTGTGGACAATAATGCAGTTAAGTCTTATTTAGAAGGTAATATTTTTCTATCTTTCTTTTAAAAATTATCAATGATGAATCTGACTTTGCACCACACAAAGGTAGTAGAAGCTCAGTCCTTCACAGAAGGATAAAAGTGCAGGGTATGTTGAGGATCATTCCCTGTGATCTTACACTATATGTGGCTCTTAAGCAATGAATACCAGAGGCACAAACAGAAAACACACAGCAGTGTCAGTTACAGGTGTAACTTTGGTTATATGTTCCACCCCCACCCTGAACCCTGCAGCCTACCAGAGACACTAGTGACTGCTTTTTCTCAAAGTGAGAGCTGCTGATGTTGCATGTATATGCCAGGGTGTACATTTAAAATCCTGTATGCTGACCTAATTAGAGGAAAAGAGAGCTGTGATGGTGTTGTCCAAGCGCTGTTCTCATTAACTTGAGTAAAATGACTTCTGTTAGTGCTATAAAGCTAGCAATCTATTTCTTAACCAGGGAGATTGTTCTCTTTTCAAAAGCTGTTCTTTCACTTAACAAATGTTAGCCAAAGGGATGCCTATTTGGTTTATATACCTGTTTCTACAATAGACAAAAATAAGAATCACTGAGGTAGATTTGGGGCAGGTTAAGTGACAATGGGGATTTATACATATTCAGTAGAAAAGAAGAAGAAATAATTTTTAGCATAACATACATTTTTAAGAAGTGTTTTCATTTTATTTTTGAGTTAAGTGTAAACTTCAAAATAAAAACAAATAAATCTTTTAAAGAGTATATACAGAATTTAAATAAAAAAGTTTATAATTGTGTATTTTAACAGAAAGTACAAATATTGAATTTCATAAAATATCTTACTTGTTACTTTTATTCTTTTTCCTAAAAATATAATCATATATGATTGTTTTTCAAAAATAGAATGCAATTAAGTAATTCAAAAAGTTCAAAATGAGAGAAAATCCTATTACTTTGATCTCAACATATTTTAATTCTTTATTTTTTAATTTTATTTATTTTTATATGTGTATGAATGTACTGTGTGCATGTAAGTTTGTGCACCCGTGTCGTGCAATGCCGCGGAGGTCAGAAGAGGGTCTCGGATTCCCCTGGAACTGGAGTTCTCCTGGAATTGGAGTTGCAGATGGTTCTTAGCCCCCATGTGGGTGCTGGGGATCGAACCCGGGTCCTCTGCAAGAGCAGTCGGTGCTCTTAACCGCTAGGCTATCTCTCCAGCCCATACTTTAATTCTTTATTCCTTTAGTTCCTATAAGGAATCCTGTCATGTTCTTATACTTTCATATGTTCCTGGTTGGGTTGTACACTGAGAAATTAACAAATATTTTAAATGGCAGCAAAGTGGTGTCTTAATAGCCTTTGAGTTATCATGGCACGGAGTCTTAAGAACCTTTTGTATTTTTTTAATCTTAAAATTTTATGTGGGGTGTCTATGGGGTGACCATGTTTGTAGGTTTTCCCCCTGTAACTTTGGGGAGATTCTGTTCCTCATAGAGGAATAATTTTGAGGTACCATAACATCTATGGAGGTACAATCAGATCTACCCTGAGGTTCATTCCTGGATCAGGGAATGCCTTGGTGACTAAGATAGTTCCATGGTCAAAGATAAGGAAAGTTAAAATTTTACTAAAACTGCCTCTTGGATTTCAAATGGATATAATCCAAGTTCACATAAAGAAAAGACCTGAATGAAGAATTAAGTCAAACCAGGGCCAGATGCATCCTTAGGTCCTATGTCCATTGTGCCTGAAGACAGATACACAATGGTAGTAACAAGTCTTATTTGCTCATCTTAGGTACTTTGTGTTGCTTGGTTTACACTGAGAGATCAAACTGATCAAGACAACTATAGGAGGAAGGGAGTGCAGAGTTAATGATACTAAGATTAAGGAATATATTATTTTAGGAGTGCTTCTTGAACAATTCTTGGAAAAATATTAGCAATGGAGAAAATTGATAACAAACAACGTGATACTAAGAATTCAAGCAGGTATTTTGCTTTTATATGTAATTGCTGACCATATTTCATGTGTACAGCAGAACTCAATCATGAAAACATGCAATAATTTGACTGTACATAATTTAGAATATTTGCATAAATTTTGCAACTTAGTGTAATTATGTGAAATTAAAACTTCAGAGTATATAAATGAGGTAAATCTGGTGTATGCATATCACCAAGATATAGTAGTTGTTCATACAGTTTTCCAGAAAGATATAACAGGGTTAAAATTTGCCTTAGTAATTTATAATAATGACCATTATTATTGCTGTTTTCAGCAACTTGTTACGATCATCTTACTCTAAAACATTCCAGGATGCTTTATTTGTATAAAGCCTTCAATATTTCAAATACCCATTTGAGGACCACAGTATGAACATCATCATTATTATGTATTGTGCATAGATAGGATACGTTACAAATGTTATTTGCCAAAATCATAAAAATATGATATATACATGCCATGGGGTGGTAATTAATTACAATTATTAATGACAAGGCCACATGATTATGGTGGTACATACCTATAATCCCAGCACCCAGGAAGCAGAGGCAAGAGGATCTCCTTTTGGAGGTCAGTCAGCAAGGACCATATAGTTAGACCCTATCTTGGAAAACCAAGGCATGGGGATACAAGACAGTAATAGAACACTTGCCAGGCATTCACAAGGTCCTGAGAGTAATCCTACAACAAAATTTGTAATCATTTTTTTTGTCATTTTACACACGACTTTCACGTATCACAGGTGGCTTGAAACTCACTACATAGACCAGTTTGGCCTTGATCTCATAGAGATCTATCCACCTGTCTCTGCCTCCCAAGTACTGGTATTAAAGGCTTGTACCACCATGCCCTGCTCAAGATTTTTTTTTGGTCTTTTGAGGCAGGGTCTCTCATTATCCCTAGCTGTCCTGGAACTCACCATATAGACCAGTGTAGACTAAGCTGGCCTCAGTCTCACAGAGATTCACCTACCTCTGCCTCCCAAGTGCTCAGATTAAAGGTAAGCACCACCATGCCTAGTAAGTTTTATAATCATTTTATAATTACTGGTTTTAAGTATCCACTAAATAAATTTTTAAAATCACAATTAGTTTATCACATTAATAAAAACTTGTATATCTTTTTCTATTATACAAGGAAGCCTCTATTAACCTCACCAAATGATAAAAGTTTGATCTATTTTATAAGACACGTTCATCTACATCAAATACTGTATAATATATCTACTAAATTACTTGCAATGGAGGAGAAAAACACAATTTTTCTGGTTTTTTTTTTCTTGTGTGTGTGGTTTGTGGAGGCCAGAAAGGGGTACTGGGCACTGGACTCCTAAAACTGGAATTACAGGTGTTTGTGAGCTACAATGTGGGTTCAGGGAACTGAACCCAAGACCTGTGCAGAGCCAGGATGACCGCAGGAGCAGTGTACACTCTTAACATAGTGCTATTTCTCCAGGCCTACAAGTTATACTTTAAAAAGTCAAAAAATCAAAAGAAACTACACAAATAATTTAAGAAGGAAAAACATAAATGTTAAAATAATAAAAATGAGAGGCTTGGTGGTTAAGAACACTGACTGCTCTTCTGGAGGACCCAGGTTCAGTTCCCAGCACCTGCATGGCAGCAATCAACCATCTGTATCTCTAATTCCAGGGGATCCAATGCCTCTTCTGACCTCTGTGGGCACTGCATGACACAGGTACATTAATATACATGCAGGCAGTATATTTCTATACATAATGGAAAAATAAATACTAAAAAATAAAATTATAGAAAAGAAATAAACAAATCACAATATATTATATTACATAAATTTATCAAATTTTAAAATCATGAAAACAATTACAGTACATTTTCCTCAAAAGATATATATGTGAGACAAAACAAAAACTTTAATAGGAAAATAAGATAGTTGATCAAATTCATAGTTGATCAAAAATATAATCCACTAGTAAAACAAATTTAACTGAGCTCTCTAAGCCAAACTTATTGTTTAGTGGTAGATTCCTTTCAAAATTTTATTTTTGAGAAATTTATATTAATGTATAAAATAAAAAATGAGGGGATGGAGAGATGGCTTGTGGGCATGCCTGAGTTTGTGTGTGTGTTTGCTAACACTTCAGCCAACATGTTTTGGGATTATGAGCCAGGTCACAAGACCCCTGGGTCCACCCCAAGAGCTGGAGTGACACCTGGTGGTGTACGGGTCTGGCTCTGGCCACTTGGAGGTGATATCATGCAACGTGGGGGCTGTCTACCCCATACCTATATGGCTGGTCACCCTGCTATAATAAAAAAAAAATATTTTCCTACAAGCTTTGCTAGGCTGAGAGAGAACTCTGTGTTGTTACCGTGTGATTGGATCATGGAACTATGAATCTTTCAGCTAGCTTTTTATCTTGTCCTTTTATGGGGCTGGATCCCACAACCAGTTGGTTAGTCCCAAAGGCCAAAAGCCCCCAACCACAAGTTCATCCACACATGGGGGTCACAGAAGCTAACAGTTTCCTGGCCAGATGTGGCTATATGGAGTTGCCAACTCCCCACGTGCAGGTCTGCTCACGAGGTCATCAGCTTCATGAGTGTGAGTCATGAGCCATCAGCCTAGACACAGGTCTGGCCATGAGGTCATCAACCTTACATGGCTTCCAAGAGACCATCATATTTCTGGACATCTAGCACAACAGCAGGAACCTATGTCATTTACAACAATGGCTCAGTAGTCAAGAATACTTGCTGTTCTTCCAAAGGAGCCAGATTTGATTCCCTACACCCACATGGCAACGAAGGACTGATTGTTCACAACTCCAGTTCCAGGGGATCTGACACCCTCTTCTGGCCTCCCCACTGGCATTGTTTGCATGTGGTACACTTACATACAAGCAAAACATATACACATAAAATGAATAAATAATAAAATACTTAAAAAATAAAATATGATCATATCTACTCCAGCTTTCTCCTTCCAATTTCCCTTTAGTACACAACAACAAATCTCTTCTCGTCTTCGTATCCTTGATAGGAATAATTTTTGTGTTTCACATGTCACTTGATTAAGGTAGTTTCTGGCAACTTTCTCCCCTGCAATGTAACTTATTTTCTAATATTTCTAATTAATATTTGTCTATGGACATATTTTCTTATCTAGTTTGAATTAGTTAATAACATTATTTCATTGTTAATTTCCTGATTTAATAATCATTTGCAAAATGATATGAGGTACTTTAAGATGACAAGTATTAAGAAACCTGAATTACAAATATGAAAGGGGGCAGTAGATGTCTCAGTGGGTAATGCTGCTTGTTGCAAAACCCTGGTAACCTGAATTCAATATCCAGAACCCACTTAAAGGTAGAAGGAGAGAACTAGCTCCCACAAGTTGTCCTCTAACCTCCATACATGTGGCATGGCACACATGTCCCCTAAATAATAAAATAGTATTTAAAGAGAAGTACCATGCATACCCAGAAGACACATGGTATTAAAGAAAAATCTCACCCCAAGTCCGGGATACATCCCTATGAGTTACTAGTAAAGAAGATCCCAAAGTCACCCAGAACACACAGACTATCACCATTGCCTTTGCTTGTCTACCATACCTGAATGACTAGAACCTATTGCTGAAAACACCACTCATTTTGAACACAGGATACAGAGAAATCAACCTAATCAAACTTAACAGGAAAGTCTCTCATTTTGGCTTGCTTACACAGTGCTAGAACATGCTATATAGGTTACTAGGGGAAAAAAAGACATCAGTGGTCTCATCCAGCACTAGATCCTACATACTACAATACTGAGTTGCCAGGCCAGATTTGCCCCATGGTACAATAGTGGCATGGCTATTATGGTGGTAACCAACAGCTTTCTCCTTAGATATGAGGCCTGCTCCATAGGAGGAATTTCATGACTGGTACTGTAAACCTGGTCAAAACCACTTGGCTGGGGGCTGCAAAAATGTATCAATACTTAAGAGCACTGCTTGCTCTTCCAGAGGAACTATAATGAGTAGCTCACAACCACCTGTAACTCCAGTTCCAAGGGTATCTGATGCCTCTGATTTCTACTGGGACTCACACTGACATACATTACTCACACACATACACATAATTAAAAATAAAATAAAATATTTTAAGTCCATGAATAAGAAGATTATAGGTCCTAGCAGAGAACCTATTGTTTCTTAAAGGTGATGCTGTCAAACTGCCTGATTAATATTTGTGCTGTTTTAAATTTTTGTCAGATAGTCTTTTTCAGTGGTTGTACTTAGTCTAAAGACTCACAACTGGTCAAAGTACTGAATATAGTAACCATGAGTGCTCAGCTGTGGATGGGTCATCTATACCATCAATCTTCCCTCAAGGTTCAGGGAACATCAAGGTAGAAGTGGTAGAAAGAATGTAAGAGCCATCAGATTGGGAGAAAAGCTGTGTAATGTTGAGTTCTGGACATGAAATGAATCACAGTTACCACTATAAGACCTGCCCAAATTCAAACCATCAAAAATCTGGCATTGACAGGGAAGGGGGTCCCTGATGCTACACCCCAGCAAAGTAGCTCTCCTTTGGGGATGTGGTTGGTTATCCATTTATCAGTGGGAGGTGCCATACCCACATCCATATGTGCAGCTCAAACTGGACTCAAGTTATTAATAACAACTCTTAAGAAACAAGGACATGAAGTTGGAGATGTGGTGGGGGCATAAGAGTTGGAAGGAGGTGGCAATAGATGACTATGACCAAAATACATTGTATAAATATATGAAATATGCAAAGAATAAAATATATTTTTAAATTTAAGATTATAAATATGAAATGATTCTGTTATGTTTGTAAGCTTCCTGTGAGTCTGTAATTACCTCATAAGTTTAAAATATGGGGGGTAATTATCCCATAAATTTTACTGAAGATCAGGTAACCTCATGAAAATTTTTTACCCATTTAAGTGACCAAATTTCAAATTAACAGTATAATAAAATACTACCTGACCATCACTGATATGGATGAGATTTAACTGGGTTGGTCTTGCACTAACGATTCACATGCCTCTGCTTCCCTGAGTGCTGGGATTCCAGCATGTACCACCACATATGAGCTACATACTGAGAACCTGTCTTAAAAAAAAAGAAAATGATTTCTTTTGAAAAATATTTTATTTATTTTTATCTTATGCGTATGAGTCTTATGCCTGTATCTGCACCTGTGTCATGCAGTGCCCAAGAAGGACAGAAGGCTTCTGATCCCCTGGAACTGGAGATACAGACAGTTGTTAGCAATCATGTAGGTGTTGGGATTCAAATCTGGGTCTTCTGAGAGAACAGCCTGTGCTCTTAACTGCTGAGCCATCTCTCCAGCCCTGTGAGACTCTGTCTTCAAAATCCACAAATAAGCTGGACATGGTGTTGCATATGCTAGCAATTGGGAGGAAGAGGCAGGTGGATCTTTGTGAGTTCAAGGCCAGCCTGGTGTACAAAGTGAGTTCCAGGACAGCTGGGGCTACAGGGAGGCCCTGTCTTGAAAAGACAAAAATAAATCCACAAATAGCAACTGGAGAGATAGTGCACCAGTTAAGAACACTGGCTGCTTTTTGCAGAAGATCAGGATTGAATCCCAGCACTCACATGGCAGGTAACAACTATTTGTAACTCTGGTTCCAAGAGATTTGGCATCCTCTTATGTCTTCTCTGGGCATTGTAGTACACAATATACATATACACATAAAATTTTAAAAATCAAAAGATTAATTTTTTAAAAATTCATAAATATTAATAAACAAACATTAAGATTTAAAAGCCTGACAATTTCCTTTCATGGGCTGACAGTTTGTCCAGGGGTAACCTTTCGATCCTACTAATGAAGCACAAGCAGTTAGATATATAGGTATTTAAGCAGCACTAATAGTTATGGTAGGTTACTTTGGCATAGACACATATGTTTGGATGATATGTTAATCCATGAATTACATTTTTCCCCCCTGTTAAATATGACAGGGTCTTACTGTGGCTTATAATTGACCAGAGTCCAAGTCAACAGCTCCAGAGAGAGTGGACTGTTTTACTTCTCATCCACCTGTGCCCCTTTTCTAAGCCTAGGGAACAACCTGCAGAAGAGGGGGTGTGGTAGAATGTAAAGGCTCCGATTGGGGTGAATGGTGAAACTACAGCAATGTAGTCTGGACACTCATTTGATCAACTTGATTGAACAAACAACATGTCACCCCCCACTGGATGGTGGGGCTGTGGGGGTTTGGACACAACAGCCTGTAGATTGGTTTTGCACGAAGGATGCTTGTACTCATGGATTATCACTTATAGCTAAAAAAGGAAAAAAAAAAACAACAGAGAAAGATGCAAGACAGTTATGGCAGAATACATGATCTGGGATGGGGTGGGGGGGGGGGGGGAAGGGAAAGGGCAAAATGCCTGATCTGAATTGGAAAATGATGTACGAAATGCACAAAGCATCAATAAAAAAAAATAAAAAATAAAAGCCTGACAATTTCTAATTTTGAAGACAATGGATAGTGGAAAATTGTTTACATTATTGGTTGGGAAGGGAAACAATTATAGAAGGCTCATTGGGAGATTCTTATAAAGTGAAGCAAAAATCTACCTATGATCAGGCAATTCCACTTTTAGGTAATTATATCAGAAATATGCTAACATTAAAAACAGCTGAACTAGAAACAACTTAGTTATATATTGATAGGAGACTGGATAAAGAAACTGCAAAATGTCCATTCAATGTATTATTTCTTTGAAATTATAAAAATATTTTAAAGCCTACTGATATACAGAACTGTATAGATGAATATTAATACCATTATGAATGTAAGAAGCCAAATACATAATGTGATTTATATAAATTTTAAAAATAGGAAAAAGCAATCTATTCTTATAGAAACTGGAAGATGACTTTCTGTGAGAATTTGCTTTCTTGGAAAGAGGTATTGAGAGCTTTTCAAGTTAATAAGCATTCTATTTCCTCAGGGAGTTTGTAGTTTATTCTAAGAAAACATATAGTCAGGATGTATACAATTACCTACTATAAATCTGCTTATGTAAAGATATAAATTATTAGGCCAGGCGTGGTGGCTCACGCCTTTAATCCTACCACTTGAGAGGCAGATGCAGGTGGATCTCTGTGAGTTCAAGTCCAACCTGGTCTACAGAGTGAGCTCCAGGCCATTTGGGACTAAAGGGAGACCCTGTCTCAAAAATACCTCAAAGGATATAAATTATTAAATAAGATTAGAAGCTCCTTGCATGCTGATATATAATGTTTATATATGTATAAACATTCATATGCTGCTTTAGTACATAAAAGAAAGATACAGAATAGTACAAATACATCTATGTATATGTATACACATACATCTTGGAGTGTGTATTTGTGTGTGTGTGTGTGTGTTGGAGAGAGAGAGAGACAGAGACAAAGAGAAAGAAGAAACTAATAATACTAGTTGTCTCTAGGGAGGAGAAACAAGGATAACCAGAGATGCTCTTATTAAGGAAAATTACATTTCTCTAAATTCCCTTTTGTAAATTATGAATTTTGTAATATACACTATTACTTTTAAATACATTTTTATTTTTTAATTAATTATTTATTTATTATTTTTGTGTATGAGTATACTGTCTGCATGTAGGTTGGTGCACCTGTGTCATGCAATGCTGTGGATGTCAGAAGAGGCCGGCGGATTCCCCTGGAACTAGAGTTAAAGACAGTTCTTAGCTGCCATGTGGGTGCTGGGAATCGAACCCAGGTCCTCTGCAAGAGCAGTCAGTGCTCTTAACCACTGAGCCATCTCTCCAGCCCCTTAAATACATTTTCTAAATGGTCAGCAAGATGGTTCAGCAGGTATATGTGCTTTTGACAAGCCTGGTGAACTGTGCTTAATCTCCATAACGCACATGAACTGAGGGAGAGAACTGACTACAAATTGTTCTCTAACTTCCACCTGTAGCACACAGGTGTTCCTTTCCACCCGAAAATAAATAGATAAATATATAAATGAAAACATTTTAAATATTTGTATTATTTAAATATTTGTATTAAAAATTTGTATTATTTCCCTGACTCATTTGAAAATACTTTGCACACACACACACACACACACACACACACACACACAAACAATCAGAAGCCAGAAGTCAGCTGTGCGAATTATTCTTCAAAATGATCCACCTTGTTTATTTTTTGTTGTGGTGTAGTTTTTTTCTGAGACAAGGTCTCTCAATGGTCTGGAGCTTACTGATCAAGCTGGGTATTATGTATATCTAGCACCAGGTATCTACCTCAGTAATACTGAGATTATTATCATGTGTCACCAGATGCAGTTTTTTAATGAGCTCTTATTCTGACCTCTGGTTCTCAGAGACTAAGCTATATCCCCAGGCCCTCGCTTAAAAATATATTTTTTGAATAACATGGAAAACACAACAGGAAATGTTCAAAATGGTGGAACATGGGTTTGCTCAGCTCTTGATTCAGGAAGAAATAAGATTCTTATTTATTATTTCTTGCCTTTATACAACTTCACTGTCCTTTACTCTTCTAATTAATAAAGTACATGAGAGCACATTCTTCATTAACAGAAAGATGAAAACAAACATATTACAAATATTTTAACATTTATTAGAAAAATAAACAATGGCATATGAAGAAAATATATAAATATATTTAAACTGGGGCATTTAAAAACTTATAACAAAAACCTAATTGGGGGAAAAAGAGAAAGCTTGTATTTTTAAAGACTAACTTGTCCAACTTACTCATTAAAAAAGGCACAGCAGCTATTAGTGCTGCTTAAATACCTATATGTCTAATTGCTTGTGCTTCATTAGTAGGATCGAAAGGTTACTCCTGGACAAACTGTCAGCCCCTGAAAGGAAACAGCCAGAATTGACCAGAGTCCAAGTCAACAGCTCCAGAGAGAGTGGACTGTTTTACTTCTCATCCACCTGTGCCCCTTTTCTAAGCCTAAGGAACAACCTGCGGAAGAGGGGGCGTGGTAGAATGTAAAGGCTCCGATTGGGGTGAATGGTGAAACTACAGCAATGTAGTCTGGACACTCATTTGATCAACTTGATTGAACAAACAACATGTCACCCCCCACTGGATGGTGGGGCTGTGGGGGTTTGGACACAACAGCCTGTAGATTGGTTTTGCACGAAGGATGCTTGTACTCATGGATTATCACTTATAGCTAAAAAAGGAAAAAAAAAAAAAACAGAGAAAGATGCAAGACAGTTACGGCAGAATACATGATCTGGGATGGGGTGGGGGTGGGGGGGAAGGGAAAGGGCAAAATGCCTGATCTGAATTGGAAAATGATGTACGAAATGCACAAAGCATCAATAAAAAAAATTAAATTAAAAAAAAGGCACAGCAGAAATAACTCAAATTCCATGATAGTTTGATAGAAAATCTGCATGGATTGTGACAGTCAATAAGATGTTTAACATAAGACACCAGGTATAAAACAAACAATAATTGTTATAAGAGTAAAAAAAAAAACTTGCTCCCATTCCAACATTCCAACCCAAAGTGCTTCAGATGATTTCACTCACATGTTCATTTAACCCTAACCAAGCACTGTACAGAAAGAAAATTCTCTAAATTTCTTTATCACAACCAGAAATTCTAACGTCAAGACATCAAAAAATAGAATTAAAAAGAAAATCCATCATAAAGTCATTTAATATAGTTATATACTCTTAAAATTCAAAATCAAATTAAAATGACTGTATTTCATCAGTAAATTTTAAAAAGCCATTTTTAAAAACCAAACAGGGTATGCTTATTAAAGGGATTTTAAAATTGCAATTAGGAAATAAATACTTTCAGAGAAATAAATAATTCTAAGAATAATAGTACAAGTGTTTCTGCAAAAGGCATGATTACATCTTTGACCTAGCTTTGATTAGAATCCTTCAGAAAAAAATCAAAAACTAGAAAACTTTTTCTATCATAATATACCAATCATCTCAAAGTTAAAAATAGAATCTTTACATTGATGCTTACAACCATTTACATCAAAATAACTTACCTATTAGGAACAAGACCTGACCCATAGTGGAGTCCTGCTCAGCAAGGCAAAACTGTAAATTTATAAATTCCATTTGCTTATGTAGGCTTTTGTAAATAATATTCTTAGCTAGGCAAACAGCTCTCATAGATAATAACTTGATTACTAAGATTCACATAAGACCTCACCACACCCCCTTCAATCTTAAGATATTACATGCTGAAATTTGCCCATTCCTAATCAGTTCCTTGTTTTAAACCACAATAAGCCCAGACCCAAAGGCCCTTATTTCTTGCCTTTAAAGACTACTAAACCCTGTCAAGGTGGCTGTTTTCCCTTGCTGCAGTCAGTGTAATAAACTCAACTTTGCTTGATCATAGCTCTTTCAGGTGGTCTTTTGGGAACACACACCAGCAACAATGTGCTATTCAAACTCAAGAAGCATTCTGTAAAAACCTATATAAATAAAGGGAGGGTAATATGCCTACAATTGTTTAAGTGCTCTGAGAGTATCAGTCTGTGGAGTTTATCAACATAACCAAAAATCATGATCAATTGGTTGGGGGAAAATCAATATTTGCAAAGGATTTGGGGTACATTCTGGAAACAATGAGAAATAGTAAGGTGGCAACATGTTCCCTCCCAAAGAAAACAAAATGTAAAAATAAATCAGATACAGAAAAATGAACAAGCAAATAAAATCAAAGAAAAACCCGACAACACAGTGAAAATATTAACATTAATTAGATTTTTAATAAAATAGACATACCTTACTTTTGAGTATAAAGAGTTAATATTATTTAAAAACAGTTTTCCCCAAATTAATTTATTGAAACTCATGAAATTGCAGTCTAAACTGTAATTTCTTCAACAAGAAGACACATGAGACAGGAGGCAGAAGAGACACACATATCCACAGAACAAAAATGGAGCCAGTCACAGATGAGAATACAGCATATGTGCAAGATGGCACTACAGATAAATGGGCAATTGTTGGCAAATAATCATAAGTAATGGCAAATAACTTGGCAACTTTAAGGCTTTAAAACAAAATTTTTCTAATGATATAAGAATTTGAATTAAAAACACAAATGAATTAAGAGTTAACATAGGTGAGGGGTTTTATGGGATCAGTATAATTTTTCCCCCAAATGACATGAAATTCAGAAGCCATAAAAGCAATCATGGTTAAACTTGGACATATAACAATTATTCACATTCTTATAACAAAAACAAAGTTTAAAAACATACGTAATGCTTGACAATCCAAAAGTTTATCTTCCCACAATTGTAAATATGGTCTTTTAAAGGATTAAAACCTCCCCATATTCCCAGAATTGGACATAAAGACAAAATTAAAAAATATAGATGGCTAAACATGAAAAATGATCAAACAAAAGTAAAAGAAATACAATTTAAGACAATATTTTGGGCTATCACATTGAAAAGAATTTCAAATACTTTTTTGGGGGGGCTTTTTGAGACAGGGTCTCCCTGTAGCCCCAGCTGTCCTGGAACTCGCTCTGTAGACCAGGCTGGCCTTGAGCTCACAGTGATCCACCTGCCTCTGCCTCCTGAGTGCTAGGATTAAAGGCGTGCGCCACCACACCCAGCTTCAAATATGTTTATTAAAATCCATTTTTGAAGATTGTGAAGAAGCTGGCAATCTGATTCATTGCCAGTAAGGATGTGGCTCTTAAAGCACATTTTAAAAGGAACTGTGTGATAATTTTCAAAATTTGAAGTGTTAATATGCTTAGTTTCAATAATTCAAGAGCTAATTTTATTAAGATAGGATAGACAAATGCAGAATTACTGATATATAGGTAAGTTCATTGCACAGAAATTTGGTACTAACATAAATGCCTATGAATGAGAAATGCTTAAAACATTTAATTATATTTCATCTACATAACTTTCATGCAGTCATTCAACAAATGCCACAGATATGAATGTATTACTGAAAGAGAAAAGGCTCGTTGATAAGACTCTTAAAAGAAAGCAGCAATTTTCAGAAGAATATGTTACAATATGGTCCCACTTTTAGAACTCCTCTCCAGAATAGTGTATATGTGGGTGTAAAACAATGTACACTCCTCCCTTTATAGAGGAAAACATTGGGGGTATAATCTTGAAAGAGAGGAGGCACATAATTTATAAATTAATCATTTAGATAGATATGCTTTGAATTTTTAAAAATATCATGCAGTTTCTTTTCAATATGTCATATTTTAAAAAGTATCATGTGGCAATTAAAATTTATAAATATATATATTTATAGGAGCACTGAGCAATTCCACCATTTTGAGCTTCTTGTGTAATATTATTTCCTCTACTGAGGCTCCTGGGATTGAGTCAAGTGGCAGCAAGGGAAACAGTCACCATGCCCCAATTAAAGTCTCATCGATGACAGCCCAACAGCATTTCTCAGTTAAGTATTTCTTATCTGCAGGAGGTATCCACTGCCACACAGGAAAGAAGAAGACTGTGCTGGTGAAGCTGGTGGTACAAGTGATGGCATCATCTGTAATAAATCCAGCTCATTGTTGTAGGCATCATCTGCCAGGACACAGAGAGAAAATTGGCATAGGTGAGGAATGCAATTTGTAAGGAATTAGGGGGCAGGAAAATAGTATTTTGTTACCGTATGCAAAAACAAACTTGCTCAGAGTACATGGAGAAAGTCATGTTCCTACAACCTTGAGTTCATGCTGTGGCCAGAAAAATGACTAGATCTCCCTAACAGACAAATACTGGTACTGTTTTCCTTTTCCAGGGTGAGGAAACAAGTATTCTCTAGTAACTTTTTTTTCCTTCTCCTTTGTGTTAGAAGCTTAAAGGACTAGGACACTTGTATACTTGATAAATTATTTCACCTAAAACTATTTGTCAGGTTTCCAGCCTTAGCCTTTTTGGGAATATAATGTGTCTACTGGCTATGACAATTCTTTAGCTATATGATGGACCAGCCTTGGGAAGAAACTTGGGCTATTTGATAAGAGCAGGAATGTTAAGGAATACCTTCATATTGTCAGAACATGTACTAAGATGCAGAAAAGCTACACATATATATAAGACTGGAGTCAAGCAGAATATATCTTGAAGTTATCAATTTCCAGAAATTAAAATTTCATTTTCTAAACAAACAGGACTTCTAGAAAGCTAAGACTATGTAAACCAAAATTCTTACCTTCAGAAGAACGCTACTGGCTATCAGGGGAGAGCTCTAAGTCTGCAGAAATTCTCCTGCTTTCAGTCACGCTCTGAAGAGGTCTCCAGTCACTCATACTCTGAAGCAGAAAATAAGTAGAAACATCACTTTTTAAAAAATTTTTTTTATTTATATTTGTATGTGTAGGAATGTACTGTCTGCATGTAGGTTTGTGCACCCGTGTCGTGCGATGCCGCGGAGGTCAGAAGAGGGTCTCAGATTCCCCTGGAACTGGAGTTCTCCTGGAATTGGAGTTACAGACGGTTCTTAGCCGCCATGTGGGTGCTGGGGATCAAACCCGGGTCCTCTGCAAGAGCAGTCGGTGCTCTTAACCGCTAGGCCATCTCTCTAGCCCCCGAAACATCACTTTTCATAACATATGTAAATGCAGTTAAAAGCTGAGTATTCCTCTTTGCTTCACTATTATCTCAATTTCTTTCAGAAACTGTTTCTTACCACATAGCTCTGAGACCAAAATTAATGATTCCACCTCTCTACATTTCAGAACAAGGCGTTTTTCTTTTATGAATTTCCAAAGATGAATAGATTACTGCATCTTACAGTAAGTTATGCTCTTATTTTATTAGTATTATTTATTTTGAGAAAAAGTCTGCTGTTGCCTCACCTGGCTATATAGACCAGGTTGGCCTCGATCTAATAGAGAACTACCTGCCTCCACCTCCCAAGTGCTGGGATTAAAGGTATATGCCACCATGCCCACCTATCACTTACTTTCTTGAAAATCATTTATCTTTTACTACTTATTAGATGTTATTCACAAAGTAACTCAATAATTACTCATTTATCTAATTCTCAACAAAATTTATTGTAAACATATCCCATGACAAAAAATATATAGAAGATGCCCATGACACAAAAAGTAATTCTAAAATATGTGCCTAGAAGTCATTAAAAGTTCAGTCAGTGAGTCATAAAAATAATGAGCTTAGACATACCGGTCTGATAGAAAAAGATGAAGTGAAGGAAGAACCTCCCAATACAAGCTAATTCTCTATAGCTAACCACATTCATCTGGAATGTGGACATTTATAATGCTATCTGAGTAAAATCTGTCAATTCCTATACATCCTAAGTTAAACTTGTGGGTCCTTGCTCACATGTTTCCATATCTTAGAGAAGACCAAGACACTATAGATAAGGATGGAGACTTTGGAAGAAAGTTGTCAAATCATTCAGTGAAATCAACATTTTGTAGTTAAAACCAGGGCATGAAAAACTCCCTTTTCAACAAGCAACAGAAGAAGGAATAAAAGGAGACCTTCCCATTCACAATGGCCTCAAAACCAATAAAATACCTAGGAAAAAAACTAACCGAAGACACCAAAGATCTCTATAACAAAAATTTTAAACCCCCGAAGAAGGAGATTGAAGAAGACATCAGAAGTTGGAAAGACCTCCCATGCTCATGGATTGGAAAAATCAATATAGTAAAAATGTCCATTCTACCCAAATTAATATACAGATTCAATGCAATCCCAATTAAAATCCCCAAGAGTTTCTTCACAGACTTGGAAAAAAATCCTTAAATTCATATGGAAAAACAAAAGACTCTGAAGAGCCAAAGCAACCCTGAGGGAAAAGAGCAACACAGGGGGGATCACTATACCGACTTCAAACTATATTACAGGGCTATAGTCATAAAAACAGCCTGGTACTGGCACAAAAACAGACCTAGACCAATGGAACAAAATTGAAGATCCAAACTTGAGCTCATACAATTTCAGCTACCTCATATTTGACAAAGGGGCTAAGAAGACACAGTGGAGGAAAAACAGCATTTTCAGCAAACGGTGTTGGCAAAACTGGATCACCACTTGCAGAAGAATAATATTAAATCCCTAACTCTCACCCTGTACAAAAATCAACTCCATATGGATCAAAGGCCTCAATGTGAAACCCAAAACTCTGAAGGTGATAGAAGAAAATGTTGGTAGCAACCAACAAGACATAAGGGTAGGAAAAGACTTTCTATTTATTTATTTATTTATTTATTTATTTTTTTTGGTCTTTTCAAGACAAGGTCTCCCTGTAGCCCCAGCTGTCCTGGAACTCACCTTGTAGACCAGGCTGGCCTTGAACTCACAAAGATCCACCTGTCTCTGCCTCCCAAGNTGCTTATATAAATGTATTAAAAATAGGAAAAAGCAATCTATTCTTATAGAAACTGGAAGATGACTTTCTGTGAGAATTTGCTTTCTTGGAAAGAGGTATTGAGAGCTTTTCAAGTTAATAAGCATTCTATTTCCTCAGGGAGTTTGTAGTTTATTCTAAGAAAACATATAGTCAGGATGTATACAATTACCTACTATAAATCTGCTTTGAAAAGATATAAATTAATCTAGGCAGGCGTGTGGCTCACGCCTTTAATCCTACACTTAGAGGCAGCATGCCAGGTGGATCTCTGTGAAGTTCAAGTCCCAACCTGGTCTACAGAGTGAGCTCCAGGCATTTGGGACAAGAGGAGACCCTGTCTCAAAAATACCTCAAGGATATAAATTATTAAATTAAGCATTAGGCTCCTTGCATGCTGATATATAATGTTTATATATAAAACTATCATATTTGCTTAGTACAAAAGAAAGATACAGAATCAGTACAATACATCTATGTAATATGTATAACACATACATCTTGGAGTGGTATTTGTGTGTGTGTGTGTTTGTTGGAGAGAGAGAGAGACAGAGACAAAGAGAAGAAGAAACTAATAATAACTAGTTGTCTCTAGGGAGGAGAAACAAGGATAACCAGCAGATGCCTTAGTAAGGAAAATTACATTTCGCTAAATTCCCTTTTGTAAATTATGAATTTTGTATACACTATACTTTAATACATTTTTATTATTTTAATTAATTATTTATTATTATTTTTGTGTAGAGTGTATACTGTCCTGCATAGTAGGGTGTTGTGCACCTGTGTTTCATGCAAATGCTCGGTGGATGTCAGAAGAGCCGGCCGGATTCCCCTGGCGGATAGAGTTTAAAGACAGTTCTTACTGCCATGTGGGTGCTGGGCATACGAACCCGGTTCTCTGCAAGAAGCGTCAGTGCCTTAACCACTGATCCATCTCTCCAAGCCCCTTAAATAATTTTTCTAAAATGGTCAGCAAGTGCGTTTCAGCAGTGGTAATGTGCTTTTGACAAGCCTGGTGAACTGTGCTTAATCTCCATAACGCACATGAACTGAGGGAGAGAACTGACTACAAATTGTTCTCTAACTTCCACCTGTAGCACACAGGTGTTCCTTTCCACCCGAAAATAAATAGAAAAATATCAATTATGATAACATTTTAAATATTTGTATTATTTAAAATTTTGTTTTAATTTTCTTAGTTTGCATCCTAGAATTATGAAGTAATACTTTGCCACCACACACCCACACAGCACCCCACACACAACCACACCAAACAATCAAGCCAGAAGTCGCTGGCGAATTATTCGTTCAAAATGATCCACCTTGTTTATTTTTTGTTGTGGTGTAGTCTTCACTTTTTTTTCTGAGACAAGGTCTCTCAATGGTCCTGGAGCTTACTGATCAAGCTGGGTATTATGTATATCTAGCACCAGGTATCTACCTCAGTAATACTGAGATTATTATCATGTGTCACCAGATGCAGTTTTTTAATGAGCTCTTATTCTGACCTCTGGTTCTCAGAGACTAAGCTATATCCCCAGGCCTCGCTTAAAAATATATTTTTGAATAAACATGGAAAACACAACAGGAAATGTTCAAAATGGTGGAACATGGGTTTGCTCAGCTCTTGATTCAGGAAGAAATAAGATTCTTATTTATTATGTTCTTGCCTTTATACAACTTCACTGTCCTTTACTCTTCTAATTAATAAAGTACATGAGAGCACATTCTTCATTAACAGAAAGATGAAAACAAAACATATTGATCAAATATTTTAACATACATTAGTAGAAAAAAAACAATGGCAATAGAAGAAAATATAAGAATAATTAAACGGGGCATTTAAAAACTTATACAAAAACCTAATTGGGGAAAATAGAGAAAGCTTGTATTTTTAAAAGACAACTTGTCCACTTACTCATTAAAAAAGCACAGCAGCTATTATGCTGCTCTAAAAATACCTATATTCTAAGTTTGCTTGTGTTCATTAGAGGTCGAAAGGTTATTCCTAGACAAACGTCAGCCCATGAAAGGAACCATCCAGAATTGACAGAGTTCCACGTCAACAGCTCCAGAGAGAGTGGAACTGTTTTACGTCTCATCCAACTGTGCCCCTTTTCTAAGCCAAGGAACAACCTGCGAAGAGGGGGCTCGGTAGAAATGTAAAAGCTCCGATTGGGGTGAAGTGGTGAAACTACAGAATGTAGTCTGGACACTCATTTGATCAACTTGATGAACAAACAAACATTTCACCCACCCCCACTGGTGGTGGGGCTGTGGGGGTTTGGACACTAACAGCTGTAGATTGGTTTTGCACGAAGGATGCTTTGTACTCAATGGAATTATCACATTATAGCTTAAAAAGGAAAAAAAAAAACCAAAAAAAGAGAGACTAGCAAGCACCGTTTACGGCACGATCCTGAATCTGAGATGGTGGTGGGGTGGGGGGGAGGGAAAGGGCAAAATTGCCTGATCTGAATTGGAAAAATGATGTACGAAATGCACCAATGCATTCATGAAAAAAAATTAAATTAAAAAAAACACAGAGAAATAATCAAATTCCATCTAGTTTGATAGAAAATCTGCATGGATTGTGACAGTCAATAAGATGTTTAACATAAGACACCAGGTATAAAAACAAACATAATTGTATAAGAGTAAAAAAAAAAACCTTGCTCCTCATTCCAACATCCAACCATAAAGTGCTGTCAGTGATTGTCACTCACAGGGTTCAGTAACCCTAACCAAGCACTGTACAGAAAGAAAAAGTTCTCTAAAGGTGTCTTTATCCAACCAGAAATTCGTAACGATCAAGGACATCAAAAAATAGAATTAAAAACAAAAACCATTCATAAAGTCATTTAATATAGTTATATATTTCTTAAGATATTCCAAAATCAAATTAAAAATGACTGTATTCATCAGTAAATTTTAAAAAGCACATTTTTAAAAACCAAACAGGGTATGCTTATTAAAGGGATTTTAAATTGCAATTAGGAATTAAATACTTTTCGGAAGAAATAAATAATCTCAAGAATAATGTAACAAGTGTTTCTGCAAAAGGCATGATTTACATCTTTGACCGCTTTGATTGAGAATCCCTTCAGAAAAATCAAAAAACTAGAAACTTTTTCTATCATAATATACCAATCATCTCAAAGTTAAAAATAGAATCTTTACATTGATGCTTACAACCATTTACATCAAAATAACTTACCTATTAGGAACAAGACCTGACCCATAGTGGAGTCCTGCTCAGCAAGGCAAAACTGTAAATTTATAAATTCCATTTGCTTATGTAGGCTTTTGTAAATAATATTCTTAGCTAGGCAAACAGCTCTCATAGATAATAACTTGATTACTAAGATTCACATAAGACCTCACCACACCCCCTTCAATCTTAAGATATTACATGCTGAAATTTGCCCATTCCTAATCAGTTCCTTGTTTTAAACCACAATAAGCCCAGACCCAAAGGCCCTTATTTCTTGCCTTTAAAGACTACTAAACCCTGTCAAGGTGGCTGTTTTCCCTTGCTGCAGTCAGTGTAATAAACTCAACTTTGCTTGATCATAGCTCTTTCAGGTGGTCTTTTGGGAACACACACCAGCAACAATGTGCTATTCAAACTCAAGAAGCATTCTGTAAAAACCTATATAATATAAAAGGGAGGGTCTAATATGCCTACAATGTTTAAGTGCTTGAGAGTATCAGCTGTGGAGTTTATCCAACATACACCAAAAATCATGATCAAATTGGTTGGGGGCAAGAATCAATATTTGCAAAGGATTTGGGGTACATTCTGGAAACAATGAGAAATAGTAAGGTGGCAACATGTTCCCTCCCAAAGAAAACAAAATGTAAAAAATAAATCAGATACAGAAAAATGACAAGCTACATATAAATCAAGACAAAAACCCGACAACACAGTGAAAATATTGACATTAATTAGATTTTTAATAAAATAGACATACCTTACTTTTGAGTATAAAGAGTTAATATTTTAAAAACTTTTTCCCAAATTAATTATTGAAACTTCATAGAGATTGCAAGTCTAACACTGTAATTTTTCAACAAGAAGCAACACTGAGAAGAGGAGCAGTAAGAGACCAACACATATCCACAGACACGAACAAATAATGGAGCCAGTCACAGATGAAATACGCATATGTGCAAGATGGCACTACAGAAAATGGGCAATTGTTGGCAAATAATCAGAAGTAATGGCAAATAAACTTGGCAAAATTAAGGCTTTAAAACAAAATTTTTCTATGATATAAGAATTTGAATTAAAAACACAAATGAATTAAGAGTTAACTAGGGAGGGTGTTTTATGGGATCCAGTATAATTTTTCCCCCAAATGACATGAAATTCAGAAGCCATAAAAGCAATCATGGTTAAACTTGGACATATAACAATTATTCACATTTCTTATAACAAAAACAAGTTTAAAAACATAACGTAATGCTTGACAATCCAAAAGTTTATCTTCCCACAATTGTAAATATGGTCTTTTAAAGGATTAAAACCTCCCCATATTCCAAATTGGACATAGACAGACAATAAAAAATATGACGATGGTGAACATGAACAATGATCAAACGAAAAGTAAAAGAAATACAATTTAAGACAATATTTTGGGCTATCACATTGAAAAGAATTTCAAATACTTTTTTTGGGGGGGCTTTTGAGACAGGGTCTCCCTGTAGCCCGCTGTCCTGGAACTCGCTCGTCGACCAGGTGGCCTTGAGCTCACAGTGAATCCACCTGCCTCTGCCTCCTGGTGCTAGGATTTAAAGGCGTGCGCCACCACACCCAGCTTCCATATGTTTATTAAAATCCATTTTTGAAGATTGTGAAGAAGCTGGCAATCTGATTCATTGCCAGTAAGGATGTGGCTCTTAAAGCACATTTTAAAAGGAACTGTGTGATAATTTTCAAAATTGTGAAGTGTTTAATTAATTGCTTAGTTTCAATACTTCAAGAGCTAATTTATTAAGATAGGATAGACACCTGCAGAATTACTTGATATATAGGTAAGTTCATGCAGAAAAAAAAAAGAAAAGGAAGAAAAAACAGAATTTGGTACATAACATAATGCCTGAATGAGAAATGTTAAAAATTTAATTATATTTCATCTACATAACTTTCATGCAGTCATTCAACAAATGCCACAGATATGAATGTATTACTGAAAGAGAAAAGGCTCGTTGATAAGACTCTTAAAAGAAAGCAGCAATTTTCAGAAGAATATGTTACAATATGGTCCCACTTTTAGAACTCCTCTCCAGAATAGTGTATATGTGGGTGTAAAACAATGTACACTCCTCCCTTTATAGAGGAAAACATTGGGGGTATAATCTTGAAAGAGAGGAGGCCACATCTTATTATTTATAAATTTAACATTTAGATAGATATGCTTTGAATTTTTAAAAATATCATGCAGTTTTCTTTTCAAATCATGTCTAGTTTAAAAGTGATATCATGTGGCAATTAAAATTTAATAAATATATTATATTTAGAGCACTGAGCAATTCCCCATTTGGCTTCTTTTGTGTAATATTATGTTCCTCTACTGAGGCTCCTGGGATTGGAGTCAATGGCAGCAAGGGAAACAGTCCACCCAGGCCCCTTAAAGTCTCATGCGATGACAGCCCAACAGCTTTTCTCATTAAGTATTTCTTATCTGCAGGAGGTATCCACTGCCACACAGGAAAGAAGAAGACTGTGCTGGTGAAGCTGGTGGTACAAGTGATGGCATCATCTGTAATAAATCCAGCTCATTGTTGTAGGCATCATCTGCCAGGACACAGAGAGAAAATTGGCATCGAGAGAAGGCACTTTGTAAGGAATTAGGGGGGCTAGGAAAATATATTTTGTTACCGTATGCAAACAAACTTGCTCATGTACATGAGAAAGTCATGTTCCTACACCCTTTGAGTTCATGCTGTGGCCAGAAAATGACAGATCTCCCTAACAGACAACCAATACGGTTATTCGGTTTTCCTTTTCCAGGGTGAGGAAACAGTATTCTCTATAACTTTTTTTTCCTTCGTCCGTTTGTGTTAGAAGCTTAAAGGACTAGGACACTTGTATACTTGATAAATTATTTCACCTAAAACTATTTGTCAGGTTTCCAGCCTTAGCCTTTTTGGGAATATAATGTGTCTACTGGCTATGACAATTCTTTAGCTATATGATGGACCAGCCTTGGGAAGAAACTTGGGCTATTTGATAAGAGCAGGAATGTTAAGGAATACCTTCATATTGTCAGAACATGTACTAAGATGCAGAAAAGCTACACATATATATAAGACTGGAGTCAAGCAGAATTAAAACTATCTTGACAGTTATCTAAAGTTCCAGAAATAAAATTTCATTTCAAACAACAGGACTTTAGAAAGCTAAGACTATGGAAACCAAAATTCTTACCTCAGAAGAAACGCTACTGGCTATCAGGGAGAGCTCTACGTCTGGCAGAAATTCTCCTGCTTTCAGTCACGCTCTGAAGAGGTCTCCAGTCACTCATACTCTGAAGCAGAAATAGGTAGAAACACACTTTTGTAAAAATGTTTTTTTTATTTATATTTGTATGTGTAGGAAGGTACTGTCATGTAGGTTTATTGCACCCATGTGTGTGCGTGCACGGGAGGCTCAGAAGAGGGTCTCAGATTCCCCTGGAAACCTGGAAGTTTCTCCTGTTGGAGTTACAGACTGTTCTTAGACCGCCATGTGGGTGCTTGGGGATAAAACGGGTTTCCTCTGCAAGAGCAGTCGGTGCTCTTAAACCGTCGAGGCCATCTCTCTAAGCCCAAACATATTTTCATAACATATGTAAATGCAGTTAAAAGCTGAGTATTCCTCTTTGCTTCACTATTATCTCAATTTCTTTCAGAAACTGTTTCTTACCACATAGCTCTGAGACCAAAATTAATGATTCCACCTCTCTACATTTCAGAACAAGGCGTTTTTCTTTTATGAATTTCCAAAGAGGAATGATTACTGCATCTTACAGTAAGTTATGCTCTTATTTTATAGTATTAGTTTATTTTGAGAAAAAGTCTGCTGTTGCCTCACCTGGCTCATATAGACCAGGTTGGCCTCGATCTCAATAGAGAACTACCTGCCTCCACCTCCAGTGCTGGGAAAAAGGTAATGCCACCATGCCCACCTATCACTTACTTTCTTGAAAATCATTTATCTTTTACTACTTATTAGATGTTATTCACAAAGTAACTCAATAATTACTCATTTATCTAATTCTCAACAAAATTTATTGTAAACATATCCCATGACAAAAAATATATAGAAGATGCCCATGACACAAAAAGTAATTCTAAAATATGTGCCTAGAAGTCATTAAAAGTTCAGTCAGTGAGTCATAAAAATAATGAGCTTAGACATACCGGTCTGATAGAAAAAGATGAAGTGAAGGAAGAACCTCCCAATACAAGCTAATTCTCTATAGCTAACCACATTCATCTGGAATGTGGACATTTATAATGCTATCTGAGTAAAATCTGTCAATTCCTATACATCCTAAGTTAAACTTGTGGGTCCTTGCTCACATGTTTCCATATCTTAGAGAAGACCAAGACACTATAGATAAGGATGGAGACTTTGGAAGAAAGTTGTCAAATCATTCAGTGAAATCAACATTTTGTAGTTAAAACCAGGGCATGAAAAACTCCCTTTTCACAAGCAACAGAAGAAGAATAAAAGGGAACCTTCCCATTCACCAATGGCCTCAAAACCAATAAAATACCTAGGAAAAAAAACTAACCGAAGACCAAAGATCTCTATAACAAAATTTTAAACCCCGAAGAAGGAGATTGAAGAAGACATCAGAAGTTGGAAAGACCTCCCATGCTCATGGATTGGAAAAATCATATAGTAAAAATGTTCCATTGTACCCAAATAATATACAGATTCAATGCAATCCCAATTAAAATCCCCAAGAGGTTTCTTCACAGACTTGGAAAAAATCCTTAAATTCATATGGAAAACAAAGACAAAAAAAAAAGACTCTGAGAGCCAAAGCAACCCTGGAGAAAAGAGCAACACAGGGGGGATCACTATAACCGACTTCACAACTATATTACAGGGCTATAGTCATAAAACAGCCTGGTACTGGCACAAAACAGACCTTGACCAATGGAAAAATTGAAGATCCAAACTTGAGCTCATACAATTTCAGCTACCTCATATTTGACAAAGGGGCTAAGAAGACACAAGTGGAGGAAAAACAGCATTTCAGCAAGGTGTTGCAAAACTGGATCACCCATTGCAGAGATGAATAATAATCCCTACCACTCTCCCTGTACAAAAATCACTCCCATAGGATCAAAGGCCTCAATGTGAAACCCAAAATCTGAAGGTGATAGAGAAAATTTTGGTAGCACACCACAAGACATATTAGGATTTAAAGACTTTCTATTTATTTATTTATTTATTTATTTATTTTTTTGGCTCTTTCAAGACAAGGTCTCCCTGTTAGCCCAGATCGGGCTGGAATCGACCTTGTAGACCAGGCTGGCCTTGAACTCACATAATGACCACCGGTCTACTGCCCCAAGTGCTAGGGTTAAAGGCCAGGCGGCTATCCACGCCAGCTTTCTTGTTCTTTTCTTTTTTTTTTTTTTTTTTTGGTCTTGGAAAAGACTTTCTAAATCAAACAGCAGCTGCACAGGAAATAATGTCAACAATTGACAAGTGGTAACTCATTAAACAGGAAAAAAATTTAAAAAGTGATATTTTAAGGAAAAAAAATATAATATATACAGTTGCATCTAGATGCTAATATAAGCTAATAGAGAGAAATACATATGTAATCTAGCAAACATGCATGAGGTGTGGGTATTTGTGCTATATGTAGAGTTGGAAAGTAAAATATTTGCTAAATTCTAAATTTTACATTTACCACATGTCCAAATATACATGGGCATTCTCCGATGAGGTCCAATGAACAGAGAGTGCCCATCTAATATTTATATTAACATATAACACTAATATATAAATTAATATATTAACATATCTCTGCTCAATGAGGTCTAAATGTTCTAAGATCTTCACCACAGTGAAAACATGATCTATTAATATCCAGCAAAATGTAACAAAAGTTTGCTAACAATTCCAGTGGCAAACAAAATTAAGACTGAGAGGTAAGTTAGAATTGGTAGAAATGGAAGAGGAAGTAGGGAAGGTTGTGTCACCAGAATGTATTATATACATGTATGAAATTCCATGAAGCTTGAATATGTCACCAGAATGTATTATATACATGTATGAAATGTATGAAAGAAAAAAACTGACAATAAAAATCAACTGTGTATATATCAAATACATTCATTCTCCAAGCTCATCTGCAGAACAGTGCCACAAATCTCAACTGGATTTATTTATACATTTTCTTTTACCATCCTTCAACCATTAAAATATCTTAAAACTACTAAACTATATAAAAGTATAAAATTACAGCTTTTACAAACAAAAAAGGGTAAAATACAATAACAAAACTCATGTATGTAGAATGTAAGCATATTTATTAAATGATATTTATTCTATTGCATATTCTTGTTTCCTGAGATGTCAAAAAACAAACTTGAAAATATTTGCCAATATGATAGATTACAATTTATTTTCAAATACACTTTAACCAAAATGATTATAGCTAAGATTAATTCAACAACAGAAAATTTTATTTTTTAATTTATCACATCTATATATTTTTTTTGAAAATTGAAATATTTACATTTTAATATTAACTTTTTCTTCAGAAGGAAATATGTACAGACACCACTTTTAAATGTTATAATTATACTTCCAGTTTCCACACACATCTATATTTTTATCATATACATATGTAGCAGATCTAGATAATTTGTGTACAGTTTTCCATGACAATGAAAATACTTTATAATTCCAAACTGTGCAGCACAGTGGGACCTTGTCAGATGTAGCTATTATGTATGCGAAATGGCCAATGTGACTTAAGAACTAGATCTTAATTATTTGTAATATAGTCCCACACATGAGTATTATAAAACTTTGAGGAATATTGTTTGATATTTCAGAAAATACAATGAACATCCCAATAAAACAGTTTTTATCCATTTATCCTCACAAATACAGCAAGTAAAACCAAATTTGTGAAAGGAAAAAATTTTATTTGCAGTTGTTCAAAGTCAGAAACTTAAAATATGGTATAACTCTTTAGATGAATACTTTGTGCAATTTCTTGCTGTTTAATAAATTTAACAACAGTGGAAATCTTTTTTAAAAGATTTAAATTTTTTCTTATTTTATGTGTATGAATGTTTTCCTGTATGTAAATGTATCATATGCATGACTTGTGCTCACAGTGGCCAAAAGAGCAATGTGTTGGATACACTGGAAATGTAGTTGCAGATGGTTGTGAGACACTGTTTGGGTGCTAGGAAATGAACTCTGGTCCTCTGCAAGATCAGCAAGTGCTCTTGAGCAATCTTTCTAGCCCCAACTGTAGAAATCTTATGGATCCTTTGCTTCATTTTCTCAGGTTCCCTAGCCTATTCAAGTTGATAAGTGTGCAAGTAAAGAAGGTCAGAACTTGTTTTAGACTTGGTACATTCTTCTCTGTACAATACTGGGAACTTGGGGAGGGGGAATTCTACTATTTGGGGCGGGGGGTGAATCTAATCCTCAGTTAGGCAACATTGCTGGTACTTCAGTTTAGATCAAAAAGTATTATGGAATAATCTATGTAACAGTCGCACAGTGAAACTTTGCTAAAGGCCCTTAGAGCACAAGTGTTTATATTTCTACCCAAGGGAAACAAGATACTCGAAAGTTGTTAAGATGCTTCAGTTTGTCTAGGGGCTGGAAAGTTAGCTCAGTAATTAAGACCAATGGCTGCTCTTGCAGAAAACCGAGTTCAGTTCCCAGCACCAACCTGGCAGCTAAGAATTGTTGGTAACTCCAGTTCCAGAAGATCTGACACCCTCTTATGGCCTCTGTGGGGCACTGCATGCATTTGATACACTTTCATATATGTGGGCAAATCATGCATACACAAAAAAAGAAATAAATATGCTTAAAAAAGAGAAATTTGTTATACTACATATGATTTTGATAAAGATATTATAAACATTATAGCAATAAAGAAGTGTGGTTTTAATTAGAAATGTCCCCAGTAGGCTCAAGTATTTGAAGAGTCAGTTCTCAGGTGGTGGTGCAGTTTTAGAGGTCATGCAATTGTTAGAAGGTATATTCTTGTTTAAGAAATTGTGTCTCTTGACAGTTTACCTCCCACTTCCAGTTTATTCTGCCTCAGCTTCCTGTCTGTGGCTGAAGATGTAAGTTTTCGGCTCCTACAGCCAAGCCTGCCTCTTTTTTTTAATTTTTAAATTTTATTTATTTTTGTATGTGTATGAGTCTACTGTCTGCATGTAGGTTTGTGCACCCATGTCGCGCAAAGTCTCGGAGGTCAGAAGAGGGTCTCAGATTCCCCTGGAACCGGAGTTCTCCTGGAATTGGAGTTACAGACGGTTCTTAGCTGCCATGTGGGTGCTGGGGATCGAACCCAGGTCCTCTGCAAGAGCAGTCAGTGCTCTTAACCGCTAGGCTATCTCTTTAGCCCCTGTTGTTATTTTTGAGATAGGGTCTCTTTTTAGTTCCGCCCGGCCTGGAGCTTGCTCTGTTAGACCAGGCTGCCCTTGAACTTACAGAGATCCACCTGCCCCTCTGCCTCCCAAATGCTAGGATTAAAGGCGTGAGCCACCACGCCTGGAGGGAGTGTTTCAGGTACTGTTAGCCAAAATAAACTCTTTTTTTCCATAGTTTTTTTTCCATAGGCCTGGGTCATCATATTTTATTATAGCAACAGAAAAGCAACTAATATAAAAAGTATCATTCAAGCAATAAGACAATAGCTAAACATACTTTTTATCAAATGTTACAAAAAATAAAATGTCTTGCAAACTTACCATAATCATATGTTGATAGTTGAAACTCATCACACTTCCTGTAGATCAAAAATTTGAAAATCCTTAGAGGCCAGAGTAATGACATGTCACTGTTCATATATGATTTTCTGATCTCGGATATAGAAAATTTGGGCCTGAAAACTCCTACTGGAGCATATATTAATATGTACAGGCCTTTACTAGACAAGTTTCTAGTTGAAGATATTTTTCTAAGAGAAGATAAAGAATTCTTGCCTCCAAAGAACCTCACTGACACATTTTTTGTCTAAGATTTAAGTTAATCTATTATATGAGATAAAGATATTAAGTGCTTCTAAATAAATATAATATTCTAAAACCACTGTTCTCTGCAAAGCCTCCAACTGTTGAAGTCAATTGTACCAATTAATATGGCATGCAACCAAGTCACAAAGCAGAAACTAATTTCTTTATGGAAATAAAGCAGTGTTTCTAAACTTTACTTTTTGTTTCACCATCTCTCCAGATATTCTTTTTGGCCATTTCTTGTAGGTTTTCACTCTTTCACCCAAAGTTTAATAAGACAGCTATGTTATGGTTTATATCTGCTTATGTACTTTGGTTGTTTAGAGAACCATAAGCCATTGAAATAAGTACACGTTTTGCTCTAAACCTGAGAATTAATTTTTATCTGCGAGTTTATCAATTATGTTCGAAATGTATGTTGTAGAGTATTACAAAACATAACTAAATAGGTAAGGAGTGCATACACATGCACTCTATTTGGCACCTTTCCATTATTTTGTTTGTAATTTATGAACTTTAAGAGGGAGAGAAATATTTATTTCTTTTTTAATTTATAATTTCTATATTGGTCATACAACATCTGAAAGAGGATGTCAGTGTTTTTAAATCTACTGAGCAAATATCTTAGGGCCTTATATGTAATTTATATCCTGCTATTATTCAAAGGGAGTGCTTGTTCTCTTGGTCTCTGTTCCTTCTCACATTCTCTAAACACATACTCAGACATATACATACATGCACAAACATACCTTGTATAGGTAAAATGTGCAATAACTCAATGATTATCTATTCAACTTACCTGACAGTTATTGTTAACAGAGATGAAGACCAAAGCTATTACTCTTAAATTATTCCTTCAACCAGTTAAACCTTGTCTTTATGTAATTTGGGACTGATCTTAGTGCTTGCATGATTATATACTCCAGATTAACTCATCCTCTACCGTTATATGGTATCTATCCATCATCTGTGGCAGGATTTTGCCTTAAATCCTATTTTCTATATTATCAGAATAGTTACCCTGCCTATCTTCTGGGCATGTTCTGTATAATATACCATTTTTCTCTTCTTTACTTTTTTTTGGTATTTTTGAGACAGGGTCTCCCAGCAGTCCCAGCTGGCCTGGAAATAGACTTGTAGGCCAGGCTGGTTGAACTCACAGAGATCCACCTGCATCTGCTTCCTGAGTGCTGGGATTAAAGTTGTGCACCACCACACCTGGCTTAATCTCTTCTTTACTTTGAAACTGCATGTGCCTTTGTTCAAAAAACTATTTTCTGTAGACAATACATAACTCTTATATGTTTCTTTGATTAATGGGTCCTTTTTTAAAATTTTTTATTTATTTTTGTATGTGTATGAATGTACTGTCTGCATGTAGGTTTGTGCACCCGTGTCGTGCAATGCCGCGGAGGTCAGAAGAGGGTGTTGGATTCTCCTGGAACTGGAGTTCTCCTGTAGTTGGAGTTACAGACAGTTCTCAGCCACAATGTGGGTGCTGGGGATCGAACCCGAGTCCTCTGAAAGAGCAGTCAGTGCTCTTAACCGCTAGGCTATCTCTCCAGCCCTTAATGGGCCCTTTTAATCTCTTAAAAATTAGTATAATTGGAGTTTCAGACCAGTTCCAAGGGAATCCGACACCCTCTTCTGACCTCCATGGCATTGCACGACATGGGTGCACAAACTTGCATGCAGACAGTACATTCATACACATACAGAAATAAATAAAATTAACAAAAAAAAATAAAGAAAAGAGAAAACATTAAAAAAATAGTATAATTATCATATGGATGGTATATATCCATCATTTCCCTCTGTTTCCTCTATTTCCAAAGTCAATCTGATTTTCTGTTCGTCCCTTTAACGTCTTTGCATTAAATATTTTCTGTTATTCTAGCTTAATTATTTGTTAGTTACATTACTGTTTTTGAGTTATTTTCATTCTGATTCTTGTGTTTCAAAATGCACTTTATTTGTTTATTTTTTGGTCTTTTTTTTGAGACAGGGTCTCCCTTTAGTCTCAGCTGACCTGGAACTCACTATATAGACCAGGCTAGCCTTGAACTCAACAGAGATCTGCCTGCCTCTGCCTCCCAAGTGTGCACCAGCACACCCGGCTCAAAATGCACTTTAAATGTGCACAATTTACCTCAGATTAACAGTAACATTTTTATATATGGGAATTTCTATGTATTCAAATCAGTTTATGAGAAGAAGTTCCATTGTTACTCATTTTGCCCAAACTTCTAGGGATAAAAGAAGCCATCACTGATCCAAGCACTTTACAAAAGGGCCTGTTGGCCTGAGACTGATGAGAAGAATGGAACAATAAAGCATCCACCTATCTTAGACATAATGACCATACTATTAAATACTGGAGACCTGGAAACCCAATAGATGACCTAGCTCCATGACTGATCAGCACAGACAGATTCCCATTATCACTGGAGCATTATAGTCCCCAAGAATAACCTTTGTATTCAGGACAAAATACTTACCATGACCATTTCCACAGGCCCTCTAGGACAGGACTCTAGATTATTCTAAATATTCTCCTGCACATTTCATCTCACAGGAGATGTATAAAACATCTCTGTAAATGCCAAATTTCATTTATGTGAACGTATATAAATAGATCAAAAATACTAGAACATGAAAAATATATGTGTCAATTTATCAAGCAGTCACAAGATAGGAATACTCATTTTGCATCTGCATATAAGATGTAGTAATATGTCAGACAATGGGGATGTTTCTTTTTTTTTTTTTTTTTTTTTNACCAGGCTGGCCTTGAACTCACAAAGATCCGCCTGCCTCTGCCTCCCAAGTGCTAGGATTAAAGGTGTGTGCCACCACACCCGGCCGGATGTTTCTTTTTTTTTTGGGGGGGGGGATGTTTCTAATATTGACCAAATTCAGACAGTATAAAAATCATAAAGCACAGGGCTAGAGAGACAGCCTAGCAGTTAAGAGTGCTGACTGTTCTTGCAGAGGACCCGGGTTCGATCCCCAGCACCCACATGACGGCTGCTAATCGTCTGTAACTCCAATTCCAGGAGAACTCCAGTTCCAGGGGAATTCGACACCCTCTTCTGACCTCCGAGGCATTGCATGACATGGGTGCACAAACCTACATGCAGACAGTACATTCATACACATAGAAAATAAATAAATAAAATTAAAAAATATTTTTTAAAAAATCATAGACCAGAAAGAGACAGAAGTCCCAGGCAGCTCACTAGGTTTTATGCATGTGGTGTGGTGTATGCATCTGTGTGCATGGGTGTGGAGGGGGTGACAAGCCTGTCTATACACATGTAGAGGTTAGAGGTCAGCTTAAGATGTCTTTATCATTCTACACACTATATTTTTAGGAGAGAGTATCTGGCTGAACCTAGATTAGACCAGCTGATCAGAAAGGCCCCAGGATCAACCTGTTTCTGCCTTCTCCCTAGCCCCACCCCCAACTGGAGTCACAGGTATGCATTCCCATGTCTGGCTTCTTTTAATGTGGTTGCTATGAACCAGAACTCATGGTCCTCATACATGTACAGCCATCATTTTATTCACTGAGTCACCACTCCAGTCCAATTTATAAGATTATTACATAGCCATACATTATTTGGATTAACAAATTTTGTGAGAGAAATTAGATCCTAAATTTTCATAACATAACAAAAATAACCCAGAAAAAATTATTAAAACTTGGTTTTAACCTCCAACATGCATCATTTTTACCTTTCCCAAAGGGAGAAACTGGGGTATTTGACAAAAACAGCCCTTCCTTCGTATGAGGGTAAGACTTCTAAGCAGCAGTATATTGCTTCTCATCATCACTCCAGTCTACAAAGTACAAGGGATATTAGGGTGCTGAGAAGCTAAACTTTCCTAATGAAATGTTTAGTAACAAGTTATTATATGTTATTTATAATATATTTGCTAAATATTCTGTATAACAAGAACAATTAAGATACTTCTTAGAATGCAATACTATAGAAATATTTTCTAAAATATTGGCTTCATAATTTCTAACATGCTTAACACAATGCCATTGATTATAACTAGAACCTACCTTTCAACATATTGAGATCTCATAGAATATAGAAAGAGAAACAAGAAACATTTAAACATTTTGCATCTACAAATGTCTAATATAGCATGTGAATCTGGTAGACTGGCTTCCATTCATATCTCAGGAGAAGAAACAAACTTTCATATAAAGCCCAGTGTGTAAAATTGCTCTCAGCTGGTGAGAGTATTCCTAAAGCAATAATGTCCCAGTGGCTGGCAAGTAGTACAGTGTGAAGATTCCCCATATAACACCTAGTTTTCATGTTTTTTTTTCTATTAATTAGCTTAAAATTTTTTTTGAGACAGTGTTTCTTGTAGCCTTAGCTGGCCTAGAATTTACTATGGAGACTAGGCTGGCCTCAATCTTAATCTCAATCTCATAGTGATCAGCCTGTCTCTACCTCCAAAGTACTGGGATTAAAGGCATGTGCCTCCACAGCTTATTTTATTCTTATTTTATTTTTTTTTTATGTAGGAGAAATATACTACCACTCAACCTCTACTGTAAGGTTGGCAGCCCGAGAACTCCTTTTTCACTGTAGCATGTAGGGTAGCTTATTTTATTTTTAATCATGTATACGTGTGTGTGTGTGTGTGTGTGTGTGTGTGTGTGTGTGTGTGTGTGTAAATTCATATGAATAGCATAGGCCAGAGGTGGCAGATCCTTAGGAGCTGGAACTACAGCTGGTTGTAAGCCAATTGATGGAGGTGCTAGGAAATTGAACTCAGGTCCTCTGGAAGAGCTATGCATGCTCCTAATTGCTGAGCTATCTCTTCAGTCTCCTACTTTTCAGTTTTTTTATACTTGTTTCTGTTACTACAAAATGAAGAGAAGAAAAAAGTATATTCTGTTTAGATTTAGGTCATATTTAAAAAAATATTTTATAGGCAATTTTTGTTTTATATGTGTGACTGTTTTGTCTACATGTGTGTAAGTACACCTGTGTTATGTAATGTCTGCTAAGGTCACACTTGCATGTATGTAAGTGTACCCATGTCATGCAATACCTGCTGAGGTCAGATGAGGGCATTGAATTATACTGCAACTAGAGTTAGGTATACTGTTTCTTACTATGTGGGTACTGGGAACTGAACTCAGTTCCTTTTCAAAGGCATCCAGTGCTCTTAATCACTGAACCTTCTCTCCATCACCTAGGATATTCTTATGTTACTCCAATAATTATACATGTGTTCATCTATATCCTCTATCAGAGCAAGTACTGTTCAACAAGGTCTGTGGAATTATAGTGGAATCATAGGTTTCACTATCAATAATGCACAGAAATTTTTGTAAGTTCAAATTATGTCACCTTAAAAAATGCCTCGTGACTATGGAAGAAGTCACAATTGACAATATAGGTGAATAAAAGAACTAATGGTATAAATGTTGACTATAGCAATCCTGAGCTTGGGACTCTACCAATTTATAGAGCATAGACAGGGTTATGCTACATGACATTGTACTCAGAGTGATCACAGTACTGTATTTCAATATGGACATATGACTAGAGAGATTGCACTTGTGCAGTGTGTAAAGGCAGACATGGGTCCCTCTTACCATGACTTCCCATCATACTCTCAGCCATCCTGGTGAGTCCTCAGTGGTGTTCAGGCAAGCATATCTCAATATATCTCAGTGAGACCAAAATTCTCTCTGTCACAACAGTGAATAAGATCACTCCACGTGCATAGGTCTCATATGAGGAGTCATCAGGAAAAATGAAAATGTCCTAAAATTACAGAACAGAAAAGAATGATAGACTTGGAGTATTTACAACACCAATAAACCTGCTAATGTCTGAATTAACAAACGCTACACAGCATCAATTAAATGCTTGAATACAACCAATACAATCATAAATTTAACATGGGAAAATTTATAAACAATGAAAGGTTACCTCAAATGTTTCTCATTGCGATCTTTCTCAGATAAAGAAGACAGAAGTGATAAAAATTAGTTCTTCTTAGTGTAACAAGAAATCCATGCAATGCAATATCACTTTGAACTTAAAAACCACAAGAAAACCTAGGGAAGTTGAGAAAGAAAATATTTTAAATTTAATGATGATTAAGATATTATATAGAATTAATCATATATATCTCTCCATATACATATCCATTATATATTCAGTATAAACTTGTACATAAAAAAGTACATTTAGTCCATGAACAGGAGAATGTGAAGTCTCTTTTCTAAGACCTGTTCAATGATCCCTTAATAGTCCTTATTAAAACTTTGATTTCTTTTTAGGTAGGCAATACATTTACTGAATGTGAATGTCAGGCAATAAAATTCCAAAAATGAAAAGTATAACAGCTTTAGAATTATGAAGGTCTTAAGCAACATCTACCACAATCACTTCCAACAGGTTAAGAAAAGTGATTTTTGAGTGACAGATTTTTTTTAAAAGAACTTCTGAATTGGTGGGAGCATTTTACCAAGCAAATTTATATATAATGAGACAATTCTAGGATCAGAAACCACTCATTTCCAGGTATTTCTTTTTCCAAAATATAAGCAGTATGACTAAAAGGTCTTTTGAGGTGATCATTAACTTGACTTCAATAGATCATCACTCACAAAATTCTAACACTCGGGGCAATTCTATGAATGGTGAATGACCAGGTACAAACATATCAGAGTCTCACTCTCTTGTGCTGTTCCTCAAGTTCTAGTTACTAATGAAGCAGACAGATGCTATTAGTGAAGCATGTGTAAAAGTTCCTATACAATTAGCAAGTGGATATTTATAGACAACCTTCCAATCTACTTCCTTCACCAGATGTGCAATTACTGACAGGCTCCATGCCTGCCTAGAATAACCTGTACTGTCACTGGGATGTTTTGATTCCCTTTAGGGTTGTCAGGTTTTAGGACAACCATGAGAGAATTTCCATGTCAGCTGATAAGAAAATAGAAAATGTGGGGGCTGGAAAGATGGCCTAGTGGTTAAGAGCACTGACTGCTCTTGCAGAGGACTGGGGTTTGATCCCCAGCACCCACATGGCAGCTGAGAACCATCTTTAACTCCAGTTCCAGGGGAATCTGACACCCTCTTCTGACCTCCACAGCATCGCATGACACAGGTACACAGACCTACATGCAGATGGTACATTCATCCACATAAAAAAATAAATAAAATTTAAAATTTAAAAAAAATTTAAAAAAAAAGAAAATAGAAAATGTATCCCAGCATTCAGGAGGCAGAAGCAAGTGGATCTCGTGAGGAGTTCAAGGCCAGCCTGGTCTATACAGCAAGTTTCAGGTGAGCTGGAGCTACAGGGAGACCCTGTCTCAAAAAGGCCAAAAAATTATAGAGAATGAGTTAGTAGAATTATCAATAGATGCGCTTCATGTCACTTCTCAAGAAGAAGCAACAAACTGTTGCTTTTGATTCACCCTTTGTCTAATTTAACCTTTAGGAATAAAGTGTGCATTTATGTCCATTTGCCAATTATGTCAGATAAATAATCTCCAAAGCCTGAGCAACAGGTAACGGTCCTTTTCTAGTATATACAGACAAATTATCACCATTCAGTCCCACCATAGCATTGCTAGGCATTGTGGTAATAGGACCTTTAAAACCAGGGCCATGAAATAAAATGGTAGCAGGCCATAAGTTAGAATTCCATGGAGGACATGTGTTTATAGAACTAGAAGCAAAGATTATTCTGCTTTCTCAAGGAAACAAAGCAACTGGTTCACTAAGTAAACTCTTTTCTTTATTATAATTTCAGTTTTTCTCTTCAGATAGCATTCATTTTTCTCTGCCAAGTAAAGAATTAAAGGTAGGAAAAACAAACATGGAAGAAAGCAACAGGTAGCAAACTTTGATAAAAGAAACACGCACACACACACACACACACACACACACACACACACACACACTCAGAGAGAAAAATCTCTCCACAAGTGAAGAGAGGATTCAGAAACTGGAAAATAAGAAGCTTCTAAGGGAGGCCTGGATCTTTTACAGGTTCTTAGTTGTACAGGGGAGGTATCTTTTCCCTCATTTTTTTGTTGGCCAATGTGAATAAAGAATAGAACACTGATAGGTTACAGCTCCAAACTGAGATATATCCTCAACAGCCCTTGGTCTTATTTGAACTGGTAGGGACTGGTCATGTAGAAGGAGGATTTGCTAGAAGGAGAAAAATCCTTCAAGCCTTTACTTCAGGTGTAAAAAGAAGGAAATTTGCCATCTGTCCTGCTTCTCAGTGGCCCTGTCAGTTTCTTAAGGAGTTAGTCCTTTAAGCCTTTATTTTTGTGTTGTGATGACACATCAACACAAAAATAACTGTGGTCTTCATATGTCACCTGGGCTAGGAGTCTGAAATGCTACTTTATTTATACTATCAATATTTATAATATTTACAATAGATTGTAAGACATAGAAAAGAGAGAATTTTTATAGTATACTCATTAAGGAAAAAATTTGGATGCCCATTGTTCAAAGGATTTCTCGTACAACATGAGGAGCATTAGCAAAACTGTATTAACCAAAACACAAAGATCCTCCCAAGTAGGGTGTGTGGAAAAACCTCATGAATGCTTTGATAATGGCCCACAGGAAAAGACTTGATGTACACATACAAATATATACTCACATATAGGTCTATTCCGAATGAAATCAAATCAGGCAAGAGCTTTCCACATCTGTCTCTGGTGCTTGGTCCCATCAAATCTTCATGTTCATAGTCAAGGTAGATATTAACACATCCTGCCTGAAGGCAGTCAAAATAGAACAGAATCTATGTGATGACTGCGTTGAGGACACAGATCACAGCTATCTATTCCTCCCTTCTACCAACCAATCACCATTGACTATGCCATAGGCACTGAAAATTCCTAGAAAATTAGGAGCCTTAATCACAGGGCTCATTATTTGTCCTTAGGAATATGAGCACAGGCACTATGGCTGGAAAGTTTGTGTGCCAACTATATAGGTACCTAGTTCACCAACTATAGATAGAACATTGAATATTAATTGCTTTTACTAGTAGTTTTACTGAGTACAATATTGTATTGCCAGGCCCCCAAATGAAGCATTGCAAACCAAGGAATCTGTTAGCCATGCACATAAAAATTAGCAAAGAAATTATATAAATACTCCCAAGGAAGGGAGGTTGTAAAACATTAAACTACTATGTAATGAAATAAATAAGAAAACCAGGAATATTTGTCATGACCTTCTGTGCTGGACCTCAGTCACGTTGAGAATGGCCATAGTGAGTTTTCACTCATTTTGTTCAGCTTCCCAAGGAGTGCTTTTGTTTGAATCATCATCGATCCAAGCACATTAGAAGGCAGAATAAGATCGTCAAAAAATGCTGGTGAAATAGCATATCAAAACTCTGAGAACTTGAGCATCTACGAACCCTCATGAGGAAGTTATACATACCATAGAAATATAGATGTGGAACATGTAAAATATTCAGGATCCTGGACACAAAAGTTTTTGCATGCATACGAAAATTTTAGAGTGGTCAACATCTCAGCAAAAGTAATAACATGTTACTCCAGGATATACTTGTAAAGGGAGTATATACTCTTCTGTCTAGTTGCCAGCTTCTACAGTTCCACAAAGAACCGTAATATCATCATGGCTAAAAGAATGAAGAAAATGCCCTGTAAATAGGGAAAAAAAGAAACACATGCTGGAGAAAAGTAATAAGTAACACAGAAAATGGCATCGATGACAAATTGATACATGTAAAAATACTAATACTAACTATCCCAAAATAACTGTTGCTCCACAGAAAACAGTGTTCAGAAAGACAGTGATTTAGTTATTTGGGACATGACAGACAAAGGATTGTATGAGATCATATGTGAGTGCATGTGTGTGCATGTGCGTGTATGGTGTGTGCATGTGTGTACATGTGCATGTGTTTGGATCTTCTTGCCTGAGGTTAAGGAAGTTTCTAGAAAATTCTTGCAGTAACCAGAAGTGAGTTCCTAAGAATTATTCAGGAAAATAAAAATAAAAAACAAAATTTATAAGCATATCAGAATAATTACATGCAATTAGAAATAAAAAGCACTGAGGAATTGGAAATAAAATCTGACAGGTAACTGTCCAGTAATTAAAAGCCTGCATGTATCAAAGTCCCTTAGGACTTGCAAGAACCTAGAGGAAAAACCCAGCGGCATGCAAACCTGCTGACTTTACTGAAAGAGCTAGGGTCTTCCATTTGGCAGGATGTCCAAGGAACTCATATGACAGCTGAGCCCAGAGCAGATCCTCTAAACCCAAATGAAGGTGTTGAAAGGCAACAGGAAATAAGGAACACCACTGACAAGGGATTGGCAAGACCAATATACTTCACTCTTATTTTTTTTAATATTGGTACCCTTTTCCAGGGTAAAGTGCTTTACACACAGAAGCCTTTGCATCTAACAACGAGAATGCCCAAGAGCACCAAAGTTCTCTTTCATGGTTATACACAGGTGGTGTGGACACTGGCTGCCTTCAACAACATAAATATCTGGAAACACCCCCCCCCCAATTACCATGAGCTCTACAATAGCACACATGTTCTTTGTGTACTAGGACCCAAGAACTCTAGAGGACAACTTCACTGCACACAAACCTACTGAACTGTATTGAAAAAGCCAGGACCTCCCACAGAGTAGGAAGCCTAAAGAAATTTTATGGAAGTGGTCCCAAGAACCTTCCACAAAACAAAGTGTAGCAGTTTGGGGGTGCATTAATGCAAGGAACAAAGGCATACATACCTGTAGCTATGGCCAATCAAGCCTCACATGGACTTGAGCTCTCCTTTTGCACCCTGTCCTTAAAGAAGCTCACAGGTCCATGGAACACAGAAAGCACTACTCTAAACACCTGTTCAGAGAGCAAAAGTGGATGTCATGTCCTCAAACTCACAACCTTGTCATTTTCAGGCAATCACCATCTGGCAAATTGAGCTCGCTGTTCACAACCCATGACTAAAATAGAACAAGGAACATCATAGCGAGCCTCATGACTGTGATGTTAAACCCACACAGGAGTATTTGAGAGTATTTCTGTCTGACAACAAATACAGTAAATCCATGACACTACAAAAGAATCATACAGAAATATATATACACTTATTTGTTAATATTCACATGTGCACAAAGGCCTATATATGACCCATATAAATGTGTTCCTAAAACAGCTACTTCCATAAACACACAGACACACAGACTACCCCACACATACTCATGGGTGAGAGCAATCCATGTCCCTCTGGACCTATCCCCATCTTTCTACTTTTGCTCATGTGCCTGAATCACAACCAGCCTCAAGCCCAAAATCCAAGTTGATAGCAAAAAATCCTATTGGCTATGGGTTGGGACAAAAAGCTTGACCATATGGGAAGCCGTTTTCTCACAGTCTAAGAGAAGAACTTCAAAAGTGATCAACTATTTTTCAAACGAGTCAGCCCTGCTCATGACCCAGTCCCAAACAACTGCTAGGCAAAAGATCTCTGTCTGGACTTTGATGGCAATGTGTAGGAGGAGTTCAAGGCCTATAAGTTTTCAAACATGGCCAGAGATGTACATAGATTTGCATTTGTCTTCCTATCCATGGCATCCAAGGGAGCCTTTCACACAAGGAGTTGTGTATCTGCACATACCCAACTGAGTCAAGAAATAAGCCCTATAGGACTCTCAATAAGAGAGTTTTGAAAATGTTTACGGCTCATGTGCTTGGAGGAAAGGTAAAAACAAGGGAGCTGTAGCTGATACTCAAGTACCTACACAATTCTCTGTTCTACAACTCAGTCACTATGAGAAATGATAATTACTGAGTTTCCTCTCTCTTTCTGAGGCATGGTCTCCCTGTAGCTCCAGCTCATCTGGAACTTACTATGTAGACTAGGCTAGCATCCATTTCACATAGATTACTCTGTCTCCCAAATTCTGGAATTTAAGGTGTGAGCCCACCATGCCTGGCTTGAGGTTTCACTCATTTTGTTCGGGTTCCAAGGAATGTTTGCATGAGAGACACCACTGATCTGAGCATATTGGAAAATACCTCATGTTGCTCCATATATGCTGGACAGTGGGTATGCTGAAGACATTCAAGACTTTGAGCTGATATTAAGGGGAACACAGTGCCATGTAACCAAGCATATCTGAAGCATGTACTTTAGGCATTGCTCCCAGCATGATGAGACTAGACATTAAAGATTCCGAGAGATGCTGCTGTAGGTCCTTTTAGATTTAGGAAGACAACAACATCCTCTGTACCTGGGCTGATGTAGTGCTTACCTTCACTCTTGGGATTCTGTTAGCAGAGGTTTGGTGCTGGATACATACTGCTCAATGGCAATCACCTGCTTCAGACCTCAGGCCCAATAGGACATCTTGCCCAGATGAGGGCGAGCCTGTCAAGAGGACACACAACAAACCTATGACTGAGGAAAGAACCAAGATCATCCTCCCTGGGGCCCTCTGTCCTCAAAGTCATTTCCAAAGCAACTACACCTTTATCACCCACTCACAGTGTTTGCATATCATGACAATTCACTGAAAAATAGGGTGAACTGAGGTGGGTGTAAATGTGGTGCCTCTGTGTATCTTTGTTCTCTCTTCCTGGCCTTAAGTGCTCTTTTCATTTGTGTCTCACTAATCACCAGCCAGCTTTAAAGGCATGCCACTGCATTTCATAAGCAATGATCTTCACCAAAAGCTGTATGTTTGGAAGAGATGCTACAGTGATGGTATAGCCCAGCACAAACTCCCAGAGAAAGGCTATCATACTATCTCTGGCATTACCAAAACCTGAAATGTTCCTTGCTTAATGCCTCTGGATACCAACATGAGGACCTCATACTGAAGGGACCGAAAGAGGCCAGTGGAATTTTCCACTTTGCAAAATAGTTTAGCAAATAGCAACGCCTCCCTAGGTTAGCAAATAACAGAAAACCACAGTCAGTTATAATTCCAGGAAGAACCACCCTGAGGGCCCTGGCCCCAAGCCACCTGCAGACCCAGGCATGCTGTGTATCCCCACCTGTCATGCAGGAGACCAGAGTTCAATTCCTGCCCTGCTCTAAGTGTATAAAACCTGTATGCAGAGATTGCTTGGGGTTCACCTCTCACCATTGTACAGGCGAACCCTGGTGCACCGGAGTAATAAACCTCTTGCTTTTGCAGCGAGACTTGTCTCTGCATCTCTCACTCGGGGTCTCTTAAGGGTAAGGATCGATTTGGGCCTTAAATCTGGTACATTGGCTGGGAATTGAGACCCCCCCCTGTGGGAATGCCTAGACAGACTTCGGAGGAATAAAATTGGGCCCTAGCGGGTACCACGGTTTTGTCTGTCCTGTTTGACATTTGTTTAATTGTTTGTGTCTGACTTTTGTTCTGCTCTAGAGTTATCTGGGAGGTTTTGCCTCCATCTATGAGGAATCTGGAGGACGCTCTATTTCTGGCAGGAGGGTCGAGATGACTCTCCTGTAGTCTGGGCTTGAGTGAAGATTTTCTTGGCCAAGCCACCTGGAGACCGAGTCCGGGAGGGACTGGTCAGTACTTGGTACCAGCGACTAGGCGCCTAACTAGTGAATCTTTGTGTTATGTCTTCCATTCATGGCAGGGACGGTTGATATCTGTATTGTTTGTGTTAGTTTAATCTTTGTGTTGTATCTTCCGTTTGTGGCAGGGACAGTTGATATCTGTGCTAATTGTGTAAGTTTCTGTGGACTTGGACTGATGATCTTTTTGGACATGGGACAGAAAGACTCTACCCCCTTGATTTGTTAATCCACCGTTGGAAGGATGTGAGAGATTTGGCCTGGGGGGAAGGCCTAGAAATCTGAAAAGGAAATTTTTGAACCTGTTGTTTGGTCACCCACATATCTGGTGGGTTGGCCTGTGGAGGGGTCCAGATTTCTGGCTCCGGGGCTGACGCGGTTAGCTCCATGTGTTGCGCACATTGTTGCTTCTCTTCATGTCTGTATAGTCTTTGTTGTTGGGCCCTTATTCTGTCTGCTGCTTTCACCTTGGTTCTCTGAGATTGCTTTCATTCTCATTCTCTGGGATCTCAGGTTGGGAAATTCTAAATCTACCCTGATTTAAAGGAGGTATCTATGTCTTGTGTTTATGGTAACTATGTGCCTAAGATTCATGTGGCTTGTTATGCATCTAAGTTTGTGTGCGTGTGTGTGTGTATGTTTGTAATTCAGTTATTATATTTGTCTCATGTTGGTTCTGCCAAACAAGGTGGCCACTTCAAATTTTAATCCTTTATGTGCACAGAATGATTTCATTTTGGCATGCCAGACTAGATATGCATGCAAAGTTTAAAAATTGATATTTAAAAATGCATTTAAAGGCCTAAAATTTGGATACTGTAGACATCTCTAAATTTATTGTCTCTTACTCTCTCAAATGCTTCACAACAGGTGGTAATTGTTTATAGGAATCAGCCATTTTGGTTTGTGTTTACTTTCAAAAAGGTAACTTGCTTGCTTTGGAATTATCTATTTTTTTGAGACATTTGTGGACCAGATTCAGGACTGGAAATGGATTCTTGGACTGGATTTTATTTTGGGTGGGGCAGTTTTGTTGCCCCTTGGGACCTGGTGTGATGGCACACACCTTTAATCCCAGTCCTTGGGAGGCAGAGGCAGGCAGTTCTTTGTGAGTTCAAGGTCAGCCTGGTCTACAGAGCAAGTTCCAGGCCAGCTGAGACTAAAGGGAGACCCTGTCTCAAAAAGACCAAAAGACCAAAAAAAAAAAAAAAAGGAGAAAGCATGTGTGTGAGTGTTGGTAATTCCCACATGCATGGAAATTACGCATGTATATATGACTATATTGTAATTTTCCACCTGAAGTAAATAATATGGTGTTAGAGAAAATAAATACCAGGTAGCTGTCTCCATTGAAATAGTTCTTGGCACTGTGCAGGTCCTCAAGGGACTCACAGCTCCTGGCCGCAAAGGTGTGTACCATATACACAACTCTGGCTAGACAGTGGGACCCCCTGTGCTTAAAGTCCCTGCCTAACTCCCAATCCCATCTGGTCAGTGGGCTGGGCCTTAGGTGTGAGTGAGAGTTGTTTTTGAGTAAAAGGATGCATCAAGCATATTGGAGCCAGTAAGAGGGATGTGGGCAAGATGAATGTGCATGTTTGAGATGGCTGGGGCTTATTGTCCCTGTACTAGGAGGAGATGCCTAGATATTTTCTAGGCAGAGAATGTGTGGATTGGAATTGTGCTATTTTTACTGAAGGAAGAAGGGAGAAGCCTATTCTGAGTTTCTGTTGAGGAAAAAGGCAGGTTTATAGGGATCTTTGTGATGCATCGGCCAGGGCTGGAGGTTGTCCGGAGGAAACTCACTCACTGAATCATAGCTGGGTCATTTCACCTCTCACCACCTGCACTTGCTCCAGACTCAAGTCGCATGACCTCTATGGTAGACGATTGAAACACAGAGATCTCTGTGAGGCTGGAGCTAGGCAGTGCAGTGACACAGCTACAGGCTGAGTAGACCAGGAACTGCCAGCAGAGAGCTGGATTCTCCCAGAGGCTGACCAGAACCAGCACTGCCCAAAACTCAGTTTTAGACTTCTGATGAATGTTTGATATCAAGTTGACTCACAAAAGTAAGCTGTCATGTGAGCTAAAACCGTTAAACATTCCCTCTTCTTAATAATGCACCCTGCAGAGTTTCACTCCTTTTCCATTGAGTTTGACTTAGGAGCTGTTACCTTGTAGCAGATCAGTATTAACATCTAGTTGGTTACAGAGGCTGACCATGGGGCTCTCCATGTGGATGCTGGTCACACTGACTGATGGAAAAAGTATTTTTTGTGGCATTGAGGTGGAAATCTCAGTGACATATAAAAAACGAATTGAATTTTAAGCTAATGTGAAATCTTGACAGAGAATATTTTAATAAATAAATGCCTTGAAAGTATTTAAAATATTTTTCTATATTCCAAAATGTAAAATGTAACCTGACAGATTTTATGTGTCTGACATTGTATCTGGGAAGGAAGGGCAGACTTTAGACCCTTCACAATCTACTGCTAGAGGCCTGACAGGGCTACTCGAATCCTCATAGACATAGTCTTTGGCACAGAAGGAAAGTTTAAAAAGTTGCTGTGTGACAGTATATAAATAAGCTTAAATTTGTAAGGTTCAGTCAACTAGTTTAAAAATCAAAACATATATCTAGTCAAGGTTTCTTTAAGAGTGTTCAGTTTTTGTCCAACCTTTCAAGGTATAGAAAAATGATAAGATATCTATATTAAATTAAATTGGTATAAATACTCAAGCTAGTTTACTAGTGGCCTGAGTAGGATTGTGAATATACAGAGTTTTTAATTTTCAGTCCTCTCCTGGCTTGGACCTGACTCCCTGTTACAGGTTCATATTTAATGGGCACAGGTAAATGGTGGATTACCTATGGCTACTGAAAAATGTACTTTATGTTTCTTGCAAGATTTACTATTTGATATTTCCTTTAACCTAACCAGATAATTTGGCTCAAAAAGCTAGATTCTTCCCAGGTGTAGTGGTGCATGCCTTTAATCCTAGCACTTGGGAGGCAGAGGCAGGTGGATCTTTGTGAGTTCAAGGCCACCCTGGTCTACAGAGCGAGTTCCAGGACAGCTGGGGCTACAGGGAGACCCTGTCTCAAAAATACCAAAGGAAAAAAAAAAGCTAGTTTCTTTCTTCCTGAACCAGCTACATGCAGTCCAAAAGAAGACAGTTTGGATGGACTTGGTAATCCTTATCAGTTTATTTCCTGTCTTCTGGTATGTGTTACAACTCCTATCTTTCTTGGAAAACTATAAATCACTATAAAGGGTCTGAAAAAGAAAAGGATTGTCCCCATTTGTAGTAACTATAGTGAACAGTTTTACATTTAAAACAAGCCTGAAATTGTTTAATTCGATCTTGCGGGTTATGCCTGCTTAACGTACGGTGTTAAGTCCCTTCTCCAGTCAGTATTATACAAGGCTGCTTGAACTTTTGTCCAAGCCTTATCTAGAATATTATACAGTAATTAATGGTGTTAGCTTGGTGTAACTTAGCCTTTCTGGATGGATAACTACCATACTTAAATGTCCATACCAATTCAGCTGAGGGACCTAAGGAACAACTTTGCTCCTTGCCCTCTGAGGTCAACCAATCCCAGGAACTATGTCTGGGGGCATCTCTTGAAATGTCCTGCAACTGTGAGTCACTAGTCCTCCTAGTCAGGGAGGTCTTGGAGACCCACTAACGGGACTCTAGCCAGTGTCCAGTCTGTAAAGAGGAAAGTCTTCAAAAGGAAAGCCTGGTCTAGCCAGACCTGACTTTGTCCTCGTGTGGATGGAACTGGTGATTGAAAAACCGAGAGGAGCCAGAGGCCTCTCTCCCCCAAAGGCCCAAGTTGCCCCTGAAGACAAGATCCTCAACTAACCTTGAGAAAACAAAATATGGTTAATATGGGCTAACTGTATGGACTTAGACACCCAAGAGGAAGAGTATAACCAAGAGATAAGTAATCATATTTCCTGTAAAGTCTAAAAGATTGTACCTCCAAACACAAGATTTTAAGTCATTTAAAGTCATATGAGATCTGTTGTTACCAAATAATAAAGGTTCCTCTTCCTCTTTAAGCAACCACCTAAGGGAAACTCACACCAAGTTTATGAAACTTGCTGGAAAGCAGATCCTGAGTTCAGACACCATAGCCAAATGAACAAAAGGAGGAGCTCAATGGATGCTTTGGAGCCCCTCATTGAGAAATTCTAAAGGACTTTTAAGTTGGACACAACTCACCCTGTTCTTTTCTTGGTTCCCTGTGTAAAAAATGTACCTAGCTACTCTCACCTTCACAGGCGCTGGCTAAGGATTTTGTTATCTATACTTTTGGGGTCTTTCAGATAGATCCACTGAGCAGGTGTACCCCAGTTGCCACCTCCTATGCCCCTTTTCAGCATGGAAGAAGTCAGAGCGGTTGGCACTCCAATTCCCTCTTGGCAATTGGGGTAACCTCCTCAGATGGTAATGTGATAAGAGTAGGAGCTAAAAATTGGCTAGGCAGTTTAGGGACAAGACCACCGAAAGGAGCCAGTTTCTTTCTCAGCTGAGAGCTGAAGCCTTCCTGGAACTGCCAGTGAACTCGTTCTTCTGGTTGCTCTATTACTAACCCTGGAACTATGTATACTGAATAGGTTAGTCACCTTTATGAGAGAAAGATTGGGAGCAATTCAGCTAATGACCTTAAGGACACATTATACCCAACTTCATCCACACCACCTAAGGCAAAAACACTTCCCCTTAAGGGCTGATGATCCACTGCTCCAGGATTGGAACAGTTACTAGGAAAGGGGGGAATGAAGGGACAGAAAGAGGCCAGTGGAATTTTCCACTTTGAGAAATACTTTAGCAAATAGCAACCCCTCCCTAGGTTAGCAAATAACAGAAAACCACAGTCAGTTATAATTCCAGGAAGAACCACCCTGAGGGCCCTGACCCCAAGCTACCTGCAGACCCAGACATGCTGTTTATCCCCACCTGTCATGTAGGAGACCAGGCTTCGAATCCTGCCCTGCTCTAAGTGTATAAAACCTGTATGCAGAGATTGCTCAGGGTTTGCCTCTCACCATTGAACAGGTGAACCCTGGTGCACCAGAGTAATAAACCTCTTGCTTTTGCAGCAAGACTTGTCTCTGTGTCTCTCATTCAGGGGTCTCTCAAGGGTAAGGCTTGACAGCATGACAAGATGCTGTAAAAGGTTCAAAGCCAAAATGCAAAATCAAAGCACTGGGTGGGGTTACACTTCCAAACAGATATATGATACCCTGTACTCTCAATACTACAGCGCAAGGAACCAGAATCCAGGAAGCAGATTACACCTGTCTAAAAACCATAAGGAGGGCTGGAGAGATGTCCTAGCAGTTAAGAATGCCGACCGCTCTTGCAGAGGATCCGGGTTCAGTCCCCAGCACCAACATGGTGGCCGAGAACCATCTGAAACTCCAATTCCAGGAGAAATCCAGTTCCAGAGGAATCCGACACCCTCTTCTGACCTCCGCAGCATTGCACGACACGGGTGCACACACTTGCATGCAGACAGTACATTCATACACATACAGAAATAATAAAAAATATTAAAAAAAGCATAAGGAAATAAGGAAAAACACTGACAAGCTGATAAAGGAGCAATTACAAAATCAGAAGGGGAAAGCCTATAACTCTTCCTCCCATGACTCAGTGTTCAGAGCACTCTTTACTATGAATTTTCTGTCAATTTTAAAACCACCCATGATAACCACAGTCAACAAGTATTAGAGTCCTCTAACAGAACATAATGAGACACCATTGGTGCTTTGTAGAGATCAGATGTCAGGATAATGGAAGAGGGTTTGCTTGTGTCTTCCCACAGATAGAATCCTGCCACATCTGGGTTCCCGAAAGAAGCATTTGTCCTTAGAATGCAAGAGATAGACCAGGAACCAATGGTAGAGAAGCTGGTCCATCTGAAGAGCAGAAGAAACCCAGGAGAATGCCACTCTGCCAGAGGCCAATGCACAGGGTGACATGAGGAAACCACAAGGCACTTGAGTCACAGGAACAGAGCCTGAGGCCTCTGTGGACATGGCCTTCATGTGCACCACTCTGTTGACCAACAGTGTAGCAGACCAGGTATTACAGGTAATTGGGCATAGGTGCCCAACACACAGTTTCTGGTGGCATCGTCTTGGGGTAGCAGCCTACCTCTGAATTTTGGCACCTTGTGAATTGAATCAATTTGTCCTAATGTAACCTAGCCGGGTTGTACTTAACTCTGATCTATTAGGGAGGAACTGGTATGAAAGAGTTTTTGACCCTGCTCTCTGCTGTGAGAGAAGTCAATTATTAGGATAATGGATCCCTACCAGGCTTGCCTGATGGCTTTATTCCTGTTCCTCCTAACTAACTCCTTGCCTGAGCAGATGGAACAAGGAAATTGCCAAAATTATATCTCTAATTGTATTATACCCCAAAATACTACTGACTTTATTTATAATCTCAGGATTCCAGCAGTCTTATGGTTCCCTGTGAATCTGATCATGCCTTGGGAAGAGCAAGCCAGGCTGGGGCATACTGTCACTCGTCATCACCATAACAAAAGAGTGTAAGAGGACAACATCCTCAGCAACAGGAGCAGTTGCCTGGAGAGTATCAATTGTAAAACCCCTAAAAACTGAAGCCACACCCTTTAGCAGGTAAATGACCTGCAGCAAAAACTGACAAAACTTTTACTGGATCAGAATGTTTGTTTATGCAAATGTAACCAAGCTGACTTGGGGACCCTGGGACACAACTTGATTCTTGCATTCTCTGATGATTTGTATAAGAATTGGACACAGTTGCTTGCTAATTAGATTAACATGAGCAATGCTTATTGCTTTTGCAAAATAGTCATAGCCACTCAGGCCAGACAAAGGCAAACTAAACACAAATAATATCATGCTCTCTGAGGTTGTCTAGGCAAAAGCAGAAGTGGGAGATGTAGAAGAGTAATCCTGGAGTCGGACCTCTCCTGAACATATGCAGACTACCAATCTGTTAAGCACACTAGGCAGAGAGAAAAAGTACATTGTCTTCTGCTAGCACATCTCAGAAGTCAGAAGTCAGGTGTTTGTCAGCATGCCCATTTCTGGATAAGCCCCAGAAATTGGGATGACCTGTGATGGTATGTGTGCTGGATAGCTTTAGTGTCAACTTGACACACTTGGGTTGAGGGAGCCTCAATTGTGGAATTGGCTCCATTGGATTGGCCTGTGGCCATATCTGTGGAGTATTGTCTTGATGGTTGAGCAGTGTGGGAGGGCCCAGCATACAATGAGTAGTGCCACCCTGGGCAGGTTGTTGTGTACTGTATAAGAAGGCAGGCTGGGCATGAGCCAGGGGAGCAAGCCAGTGAACAATACTCCTCCATGGACTGTGCTTCACTCCTGCCTCCAAGTTCCTGCCCTGACTTCCTGCCTTGGGCTCCCTAAGTGATGAACTGTGACCTGGAAGACATAAGCTGAATAAACCCTTTCCTCCCCAAGTTGGTGTCGGTCAGAGTGTTTTGTCACAGCAATGGAAGACAAACTAAGACAGAAATTGGTACCAGAAGAGTGGGGTATTGCTGTGACAGACCTGACCTTGGGTTTGGGGGCAGGATTGTGGAGGCGTTTGGAACTTTGGGCTGGGAAGATCATTGAATGCCTAAAGATCATTGCTGTGGAGCTTGGAGCAGTTTTGCTGAAGGACTTGTAGAAGATGGAGGCCTGGCTTGTGAAGTTTCTAGTTTCAAAGGGGAGCAGAGATCATCAGGACTGTGTAATCTGTGGGTTCTGGTCAACTGGGGCTGAAGAATCAGCTGTAAGTAACAAGAGGCCAGAACCTGAAGTGAAATCTTTGTAGTACTGGGACAATTGATGCGGTTAGCTGGGGCTGAAAAGTCAGCTGTAACAAGAGACCAGCATCACTGTGGTGAAATCTTCTGGGAAGAATTTCTTCAGGATCAGCACACAGAAGCTATGATCCAGAAGGGGCCTGAGCCTCCATCTCAAGCCAGAAGCAGGACTTGGTAACGTGTAAGAGTCTCCTATATGGTTCTGGTGTTGAAATTTGAGGGGGTTACAAAGAGCAGCCGAGGCTTAGCACTATGAGAGGTCAGGAAAACCATTGGGGGAAGTGCACTTCAGTTGCAGTGAAGACCCCAGGATTGCAAGGGTCATGGAGAAAGGCTGAGGCTTTGCACCAGGAGAGGTCAGAAGAGACCATTGGTGAAGGCGCTGCCTCAGTTTCAGTGGCGACCCCAGCATTTTGGAGATGCCAGGACCATGGGACGACCACCAAGAGCAGCGGCAGGTGTAGAATGGAGTCGGCCTGGGCCTTCGAGATGAGCTGTGTGTGCTGTGGATGGCAGAGTCAGAGGGGGAGCTGCCTAAACACTTTGGAGCCCAGAAGATTGTGAGTGACTCCCAAGTAGCCTTGAGCTACTTGCTGGACTTGGGTTTTATTTGAGTGTGCCTGATTTTTCCCTTTGAAATAAGACAGTACTTGTTTTGGATTTTACAGCAGCCCCCAGTTAAGAGACTTTTAATAGACTGTGAACTTTTAAGTCTTTGGAAAGTTTCAGGACAGATGGGCTTTTAAGGTTGTACTGTCTTAGGTTGTGATTAATGTTAACATCATACTTTGGGGATAAGAACTGGAAAGGTGGTGGTTTAATACTGATGTGTTTTGTGTGTCAAGTTGACAAGGGGTCAATTGTGCTGGATAGCTTTAGTGTCAACTTGACACACCTGGGTTGAGGGAGCCTCAATTGGGGAATTGGCTCCATTGGATTGGCCTGTGGCCACATCTGTGGAGTATTGTCTTGATGGTTGAGCAGTGTGGGAGGGCCCAGCACACAATGAGTAGTGCCACCCTGGACAGGTTGTTGTGTACTGTATAAGAAGGCAGGCTGGGCATGAGCCAGGCGAGCAAGCCAATGAACAGTACTCCTCCATGGCCTGTGCTTCAGCTCCTGCCTCCAGGTTCCTGCCCTGAGTTCCTGCTTTGGGCTCCCTAAGTGATGAACTGTGACCCGGGAGATGTAAGCTGAATAAACCCTTTCCTCCCCAAGTTGGTGTCAGTCAGAGTGTTTTGTCACAGCAATGGAAGACAAACTAGGACAGTATGGCAGTCTAGTATTGGCCACTGAAAGGTAATGCAATGCAATGAGAAGGCTTCCAAGCACATAGGTATTTAAGCTAACCACTATGTAGGAATAAACAAATTTTATGGGTTTGCAAAACTTGACATGATCCCCAGGCTGTTAGGGCATACATGCTCTTAAAGGCAGCTTGATTGCTGGGCCATCAAGCTAAGGTGGCTCTATAGCTCTTCGGTCAGGGGAGCCAGCAGTTCTGGAATCCTTGTAATGCCTCATGAGTTGATGGCCCACCAAGCTACACATAAATCATCATGAGAGAGACCTGGGGGTTTTCATTCATTTTATTCAGCTGTTCTAAGACTCATCACCCATCTAAACACGCTGAGGTGGGAGCTAGTTGTGCCCAAAGAATTGCTCCATGGACACTGGTGAAGTTTGTGGGCCAAAACCTGAAAGACATAGAACATTCAGGAACGTTCACAGTACGTACCATAGCTCCTGAGGCACTAAAACACCAGGATGCCAAGGACCCTCCTGATTGGACTCTGGATTGTGGGTGCTCCCAGCTCTGGCAATGACCACATATTGAACTCATCAGAGAGTTGAAGACTTACCTTTATCTTTGGAGGTCTTGGAGGTGTCCAGCACCAAAAACCAAGCAGAAGCAAGCTCAGGCTGGGGCAGCAGGCCCTCTGGGCCAGTCCAGGTAAATCCTGTCCCCAAATACTGCACCCCTGTGAGCACGTCACACAAAGAAACTGCACCTGAGAAGGACACAAGAAAACCACATGCAAGCTTTAGACAGGGGCCAAGAAAGCACGCTCATGGAGGTGCATTCCTGGAGGGACCACCTGGGTGGACAGTGCAAGTCCTGCAGCTAGATCTGTCCCTCCCCCGCCCCACCTTCCTGGCCACCCTCCACCGGGGCTCCTAGCTCCCTGATGGCAACTGCCACAGTGCCCATGCCACAGAAGGGTCGAGGCCGTCCCAGGACCATGCAAGCACTTGGCCAGTCTCCTCTCCTTTCCTCTATGCCTGACTGGCCTCCTCGCACTCCAGACCCAGAGCACATACCAAGACCAGAGGCTCCTGCACCCATCCACGTCCCCTCACTCTGGGACCTAAGGAAAGCCTCTGTCCTGCTCTACCCCTGAATGCCTTGCAGAATCCTCCTTGAGGCCACTCCGGGAACCCCATTGCAGCCTTGATCATGTGTGGCGGACACATGGGGGCACCCAGTGCCCTGGAAACCTCAGCAAAGGCCTCAGCTGTACCCTTCCATCTAAGGGTCCACCAACCTGGCCCAACTGGAGAATTCCATTATGACCCATAGGCCAGACAGGACCTCCCTCCCCAGAGTGCTCAGGCCTAGGGGCTGGCCTCCCAGCCTTCAAAGTGGGCCAGGACATGCTAAGGAGGCACCTGGAAAAGTGAGGGTGGACAGCAGTACAGCCCCCTCACCCCGGGCTGCAACAGGGGCTACAGAACCAGGGCACATACGGCCCCTTGCATTCTCAAAGCCTGTTGGCACACACACTCCTGCTTCCCGCCTTGCTGGAGACCAGGAGGCAAGGGATCTGTCCTCCCCGACCACAGCAGGGTCCCCGCCCTCCTTCCCCTCCTGGGAGCCACGGAAGAGTTCCATCAGTGCCCTAAGCTGGGCCTTACACACACGCCCCAAACACACACACAGCTCCCAGGAGGCTCCAGGGGAGGCTCGGTCCCTACAGTGGGCAGGCAACCAACAAGCGGCTTTCCCAGCAACACGACTTTCTGCTCTGCCTCTACGGGGATGCCTCCATCTGCTACAAACTCCCTAAGGAGAACCTGGACAAGCAGGGCCGTGCCAGGCTTGGGGCACTGGGAGGTGGACCAGTCGGGGCCAATGCTGCACAGTTGCAGAGATACCAGCAGGCTGCCACGAAGCCCTTGGGCTCCCAAGGCCTTCTGCCTGATGTGCCCCTGAGGACAGGAAGTCACCCTAGCCTACAGTCCCAGGCCAGACCACCCTTGCCCCACAACTGCTCCTGTGAGGTCAGCAGACCTGCGCACTGAGGGCCACGGGGTCTAGGCCTGCTGTGAAGACCTCTATGGCAGGTTCCTCAGACCAATGTCTCCTGCCCCATCCCAGGAACCCAACAGACGCCAAGGCATGGAGGCCAAGGCTCCATGGGGCCCACATTCCAGAGAGCTCATGTGCAGCTGCACCCGTGCCCTGGAGGCCGAGGTCTCCACCTTGGGCTGCACCAAGACCACTAGCCAGGCACCTGCCATGCTGACCTCAGACCCTAGGCCAATCCTAGTGCTTCCCTCCCTGGCCTGGCACTGGCTAGACCCAAAGGAGGGACCTGTCCACCCAGTCCTGTCCTTCCCTTCACCCACCCCAGGCCCACTACTGGGAGAGAAGACATAGAGCCTGGCCATGGGCAATGGAGTCTGTGCCAAGGGCATGCACGCCACGCCGTGCCCGCTGGAGCTTTTCTGTGGAGAACCCTATGGAATGTGCCTGATTCCTCATAGTCTAGGTGCCGCTGGTACTGGACCTCAGTCCTGATCAGAGCGACAGTGGGGGTTTTCACTCATTTTGCTCAGCTTTTCCAAGGAATGATTGACTGGGACTCAACATCGATCTGAGCACATTGGGCAGATTAGGGCCACGGGAGTGATTTGTGGCCACCCACCACTGTGTGTGCATGTGGGCGAGGACCTGCAAGACTGAGAGCAGCCAGGAACATTCAGGGCCAGTGCGGTAGCACCTGAGGCTCAGACTCACTGGGTCCACTGATCCAGGGCCACAGTCCCTCACAGCTGGACCCTGGACTTGCAGGTGCTCCAGGCTCCAGCCATGACATGAGCCTATGGTGAAGGCCCCGGGGATGAGAAGGCTTACAATCATCATGGCTAGCCACAGGACCGGTGGACACCCAGAGTCTGGCAGAACCAAGCTCGGTCTGGGGGCACGGGGCCACCACCACCATCATCTGCACCTCTTGCACCACCACTGGGGGCATGTCACCCACAGAAACTGCCCCTGAGAAGGACACAAGAAAACCACACACAAGCTTTAGAGAGGGGCCAAGAAGGCATGCTCATGGGGGCACATTCCCAGAGGGACTGCCCGGGTGGACAATGCATGTCCTGTGGCTAGTTCTGTCCCAACCCCGCCCCACCTTCTCAGCCACACTCCACTGGGGCTCCCAGCTCCGTGATGGCAACTGCCACAGTGTCCGTGCCACAGAAGGGTCAAGGCTGGCCCAGGGCCCTGGGTGTGCTTGGCCAGTCTCCTCTCCTTTCCTCTAGGCCTCACTGGCCTCATCTTGCTCAAGACACAGAGCAGGTCCCAAACCCGGAGGTTACCACGCAAAGCACCTGCCATGCTGACTGCGGACCCTGGGCTGAACCAAGTGCTTCCCTCCCTGGCCTGGCATTGGCTAGACCCAAAGGAGGGACCTATCCACCTGGTCCTGTACTTCCCTTCACCCATCCCAGGCACACTACTGAGCGAGGAGACATTAAGGCTGGACACAAGCAAGGGAGACTGTGCCAAGGGCACGCACACCATGCCGTGCCTGCTGGAGCTTTTCTGGAGACTCTGATGGAGTGCACCCGAATCCTCATAGTCTAGGGGCCCTGAGTGCTGGAACTCAGTCCCAGTGAGAGTGACAGTGGGGGTTCTCACTCATTTTGTTCAGCTTTTCCAAGGAATGATTGGCTGGGACTCAACATCGACCCGAGCAAATTGGGCCGGGTGCACAGTGTGGCCTCTGGAGTGATCCATGACCACCCACTGCTGCGAGTAGGTGTGGGCGAGGACCTGCAAGACCAAGAGCTGCCAGGAAGGCTCAGGGATGGTGTGGTGCCACCTGAGGAGCGGACCTGCCAGACACACTGATCCGGGCCTGAGGGCCCTCCTGGCCGGACCCTGGACTTGCAGGTGGTTCCGGCTCCAGCCATAACATGACCCTATGGTGAAGGCCCCGGGGACTAGAAGGCTTACCATCATTGTGGCTGGTCCGGGGCCAGAAGGCCCCAGAGTCCAGCAACCCCAAGCTCAGTCTGGGGTCGACGGACTGGCCGCCACCATCGTCCGCACCACTTGCTGCACTGCTGGGGATATGTCGCCCACGGAAACTGCCCCTGAGAAGGACACAAGAAAACCACATGCAAGCTTTAGAGAGGGGCCAAGATGGCACGCTAGTGGGGACACATTCCTGGAGGGACCCCTGGCAGAGGGTGCAAGTCCTGCAGCTAGTTATATCCTGTCCCGCCCCACCTTCCAGGCCACCCTCCACCTGGGCTCCCAGCTCCCTGATGGCAACAGCAACACTGTCCACACAACAGAAAGGTTGAGGCCAGCCCAGGGCCATGCATGTACTTGGCCAGTCTCCTCTCCTTTCCTCTAGGCCTCACTGGCCTCATCTTGCTCAAGACCCAGAGCATGTCCCAAGTCCAGAGATTCCCATGCAAAGCCACGTCCCCTCATTCTCGGACCCAAGGAACGCCTCCCTCCTCCTCTACTACTGACTGCCTTGCAAAATCTTCCTTTAGCTGAACCGGGAACCCCATTGTGGCACTGAGGACCTGTGGCAGACACAGGGGACATCTGGTCTCCTGAAGACCTCAGAAAGTGGCTCAGGTGTGCCCTCACCTCTAAGGGTCCCCTGGCCTGGCCTCGCCTCGCCCAGCTGGAGGATTCCATTATGGCCCAGAGGCCAGACAGGACCTCCCTACCCCCGGGTGCTCGGGGACTAGGGGCGGGTATCCAGGCCTTGAAAGAGGGCCAGGCCATGCTAAAGAGGCACCTTGAAAAGCGAGGGTGGACTGTGGCCCAGCCCGCTCACCCTGGGCTGCCACAGTGGCCATAGAATCACGGCACACCCAGCCCATTGCCTTCCCAAAGCCTGTTGACATACACACTCCTGCGTCCTGCCACAGTGGAGACCAGAGGGCAAGGGATCTGGGCCACTCAGACCACAGCCGGGGGTCCGTGCTGAACTCACTCGCCCACCCTCCTTCCCCTCCGGGGAGCCACAGAAGAGCTCCACCAATGGTACCCTAAGCTGGGACTTGCACACCCAACAAACACACACACCCAGGAGGCTCCAGGGGAGGCTGGGCCCCTCCCAGTGGGCAGTCAACCAACAAGCAACCTTCCCAGTGACACTACTTTCTTCTCTGCCTCTATGGGATGCCTCCCTGTGCTACACACCCGCTAAGGAGAACCTGACCGAGCAGGGCCATGCCAGGCTTGGGGTATTTGGAGGTGGACCAGTTGGGGCCAACCCTACACAGTTGCAGATTTACCAGGGGGCTGCCACGCAGCCCTTGGGCTCCCAAGGCTTAATGTGTCCCCTAGGACAGGAAGTCACCCTAGCCTCCGGCCCCAGGCTGGACCACCCTTGCCCCACAACTGCTCCTGCCAGGCCACGTGACCTGTGCATCGAAAGTCCCAGGCCTAGGCCTGCCCTGGAGACCTGCGTGGCAGGTTCCTTGGACCAATCACTCCTGCCCCATCCAGAGAATCCAGCAGAATCCAAGGCATGGAATCCTAGGCTCCAAGGGGCTCACATTCCGGGGAGCTGATGTGCAGCTGCACCTGGTACCCTGTGTGCCAAGGACTTCGCCTTTGGCCTTGCCAAGGCTGTCAGCTGTGAACCTGCCCTGCCAACCAAGGATGCTGGACCTAAAATAGTCCTTCCCACCCTGGCCTGGAGCTGGCTAGACCCAAAGTAGGGACCTGTCCACCCCGTCCTGTCCTTCCCTTTGCCCACCTCGGGCCCAATATTGGGCGAGGAGATGTAGAGCCTGGCCACAGGCAAGGGAGACCCTGCAAGGGCACGCACACCATGCCGTGCCCGCTGGAGCTTTTCTGGAGAACCCGATGGAGTGTGCCTGAATCCTTGAAGTCTGGGTGCCCAGAGTGCTGGACCTCAGTCACGATGAGAGCAACGGTATGGGTTTTCACTCATTTTGTTCAGCTTTTCAAAGGAATGATTGACTGTAACTCATCATTGTTCCAAGCACACTGGTCTGGGGGTAGGGTGTGGCCACGGGAGTGATCCATGGCCACCCACCGCTGCATGTGCATGTGGGTGAGGACCTGCAATACTGAGAGCAGCCAGAAATGTTCAGCCTAGTGCGGTGGTGCCAGAGGTGCGGACTTGCTGGGCAAACTGATCCAGGGCCACGGGCCCTCATGGTAGGACCCTGGACTTGCAGGTGCTCCCGACTCCAGCCATGACATGAGTCTCTGGTGAAGGCCCTGGGGACTAGAAGGATTACCGTCATCAAGGCTGGTCCCGAGGCCAGCGGGTGCCCAGAGTCCAGCAGCTCCAAGCCTGGTCTGGGGGCATGGGGCCTGCCACCACCTCCGTCCAAGCCACTTGCCGCACCACTGGGGGCATATCACCCACGGAAACTGCCCCTCAGATGGACACAAGAAAATCACATGCAAGCTTTAGAGAGGGGCCAAGATGGCACACATATGGGAGCGCATTCCCGGAGGGACCACCGTGGCAGACAGTTCAAGTCCTGCAGGTAGTTCTATCCCGCCGCTGCCCCACCTTCCCAGCCACCCTCCATCTGGGCTCCCAGCTCCCTGATGGTAACTGCCACACTATCCACACAAAAAAAGTTTGAGGGCGGCCCAGGGCCGTGTGTGTGTGTGGCCAGTCTCCACTCCTTTCCTCTAGGCCTCACTGGCCTCCTCTTGCTCAAGACCCAGAGCAGGTCTCAAGCACAGAGATTCCCATGCCCAGCTATTTCCCCTCACTCTGGGACCCAAGGAACGTCTCTCTCCAGCTCTACCACTGACCACCTTGCAAAAATCTCCTCCGGCCGCCCTGGGAACCCATTGCAGCCATGACCACCTCTGACAGACACAGGACACCAGTTCCCCTGCAGACCTCAGTAAGGGGCTCACTTGTGCCCTTCCCTCTAAGGATCCCCTGGCCTGGCCCTACTGGAGGATTCCAATATGGCCAGAGGCCAGACAGGGCCTCCTTCCCCCCTGCTTCTCAGACACTAGTGGTGGGCGTCCAGGCCTTGAAAGGGGGCCAGGCGACACTAAGGAGGCACCCCAAAAAGCAAAGGTGGACTGTGGCCCAGCCACCTCACCACAGGCCACCACAGGGGCAACTGAAGCACAGCACACACGGCCCATCGCCTTCCTGAAGACATTTGGCACACACAATCCTGCTTCCCGCCACAGTGGAGAACAGAAGACAAGGGATCTGGGCCAATTAGACCACAGAGGGGACCGTGCTGAACTCAATCACCCTCCCTCCTTCCTCCCCGGGGAGCCATGGAGAGCTCCACCAATGGTGCCCTAAGCTGGGACTTGAACACACCACAAACACACACACAGAGCCCAGGAGGCTCCAGAGGAGGCTCAGTCCCTCCCAGTGGGCAGTCAACCAACAAGCGACCTTCCCTGTGACAGCACTTTGTGCTCTGCCTCTACAGGGATGCCTACCTATGCTACACACTGGCTAAGGAGAACCTGGCCAAGCAAGGCCATGCCAGACTCGGGACTCTCTGAGGTTGACCATTTCTGTCCAACCCTGCATAGCTGCAGTGTTCCCAGCAAGGCTGCCCTGCAGCCCGTGGGCTCCCAAGTCCTCCTGCTGTGTGTGCCTGTGCGTGTAGGCAAGGTACTGCAGGACCAAGAGCAGCCAGGAACATTCAGGGCCTGTGTGGTGGCGCCTGACGCATGCAACCTCCGGGCACACTGATCCAGGGCGACGGGCCCTCCCGGCTGGACCCTGGACATGCAGGTGCTCCCAGCTCCAGTCATAACACGAGCCTAAGTTGAAGGCCCTGGCGACTAGAAGGCTTACCGTCATCTTGGCTGGTCCCGTGGCCGGGCGCCCAGAGTCCAGCAGCCCCTAGCTTTGTCGTGGGGCACGGGGCAGACCACCACCATTGTCCGCACCACTTGCCACACGCCTGGAGGCATGTCTCACTCGGAAACTGCCCCTGAGAAGGACACAAGAGAACCACACACAAGCTTTAGAGAGGGGCCAAGAAGGAGGTCTCGTGAGGGTGCACTCCCAGAGGGACTGTCCCGGTGGACAGTGCAAATTATGCGCCTAGTTCTGTCCAGTCCCTGACCCACTTTCGCTGGCACACTCCACCAGTTCTCCCAGCTCCCTGAGGGCAACAGCCACAGTGTCCACACAACAGAAGTGTTGCGAGGACAGCCTAGGGCCGTGCCAGCACTTAGCCAGTCTCCTCTCTTTTCCTCTAGGCCTCACTGGCCTCCTCTCATTCCAGACCCAGAGTGCATCCCAAGCCCAGCGGTTCCTGTTGCAGTGCTGTCACCTCTCTCTGGGACCCAAGGAAAGCCTCCATCGCCCTCTGCCCCTGACCGCCTTGCAGAATCCTCCTCCGGCCATCCTGTGAACCCCAACGGGGCCCTGAGCACCTGTGGCAGACACAGGGGACACCCGGTCCCTTACAGTACTCAGCACAGAGCTCAGGGGAGCCCTCCCCTCTATGGGTCCCCAAGCCTGGTCCAACTGGAGGATTCCATTTTGGCCCAGAGGCCAGACAGGACCTCACTCTCCCATGGTGCTTAGGGACTAGGGGTGGGTGTCCCGGCCTTGAATTTGGGCCAGGATATGCTAAGGCGGTGCCCCAAAAATCGAGGGTGGACTGCAGCGCAGCACCCTCACTCTGGACGGCCACATAGGCCATGGAAGCATGGCACACCCAGACCATCGCCTACCCGAAGCCTGTTGACACACACAGTCCTACTTCCCGCCACACTGGAGACAAGAAGGCAAGGGATCTGCTCTTCCCAGACCACAACTGGGTACCAAAATGAACTCTAACGCCAGCCCTCTGTTCCTCCGGTGAGCCATGGAAGAGCTCCCATAACGGAACCCTGATCTGCGCACTGCACACACCCCCGCCAAAAACACACACGGCTCCCAGAAGGCTCCAGGGAAGGCTCGGTCCCTACCAGTTGGCAGGCAATCAACAAGCGGCCTACCCAGTGACATCAATTTCTGTACTGCCTCTACGGGGACGCCTCCCTGTGCTACACACCCACTAAGGAGAAACTGAGAGCAAGGCCACACCAGGCTCGGGGAACTAGGAGGTGGATGAATTGGGGCCAATGCTGTACGGAATCAGAGTTCCCAGAAGGCGGACAAGCAGCCTTTCAGTTCCCAAGGACTCCTGCCTTACATGCCCCCAAAGACCGGAAGTCATCCTAGACTCCGGCTCCAGGCCGGACCACCCTAGCCCCCAAACTGCTCATGCCTAGACAGGCAACCCATGCCCCAAGGGTCACGGGGTTGATGCGTGCCACGGAGACTTCCGAAAAGCCTGGCCAAGGGCAAGGGAGACTGTCCAAGGGCACCTATTCTACACCGTGCCCACTGTAGCTTTTCTGGAGGTCCTGGTGGAGGGTGCCTGACTGCTCAAAGTCTAGCTGGCCTGATAGCTGGACCTCAGACGCGATGAGTGTGATGGTGGGGGTTTTCACTCATTTTGTTCAGCTTTTCCAAGGAATGATTGACTGGGACTCATCAGCGATCAAAGCAGGCAGGGCTGGGGGCAAGGTGTGGTCACTGCAGTGTTCCATGGCAAAACACCGCTGTGTGTGCTTGTGGGTGAGGTCCTGAGAGACCAAGAGCAGCCAGGAACGTTCAGGAACTGTGCCGTGGTGCCTGACGCATGGAACCACCGTGCACACTGATCAGGGGCCTGGATCCTCCCATGCGGACCCTGAACTTGCGGTTGCTCCCGACTCCAGTCATAACATGAGCCTAAGGTGAAGGCCCTGGCAACTAGAAGGCTTACCGTCATCTTGGCTGGTCCTGTGGCCAGCGGGCGCAAAGAGTCCGGCAGACCCAAAGTCTGTCTGGGGGCGCGGAGCAGGGCGCCACCATTTTCNCCCCCCCCTCCAACCACCCCCCCCCCCCCTCCTCCCCTCCTCTCTCCCTCTTCCCCCCCCCCCTCCCTCCCCTTCTCCTCCCTCCCTCTCTCTTCTCCTTACTCGCTCTCTAACGGCAACAGCACAGTGGTCCACACAACAGAAGTGTGCTGAGGACCAGGCCCATAGGCCGTGCCAGCACTTAAGACAGTCTCCTCTCCTTTCCTTAGGCCTCACTGGCCTCCTCTATTCACAGACCCTGAGAGTGCTCCCAAGCCCAGGATTCCCTGCCATGCAGTCCCCTCTCTCTGGGACCCAAGGAACAGCTCATCCCTCTGCACTCTACTATGGACCGCCTTGCAGATCCTCCTCCGGCACATCAGTGAACACCATCAAGGGCCCAGAGACACCTGTGCAGACATCAGGGACACCCGTCCCTTCAGTCACTCAGCAGAGAGCTCAGGTGAGCCCTCCCACTCTATGGGTCCCCAACCTGGCCCAATGGAGGATTCCATTTGGCCCAGAGAGCCAGACAGGACCTCATCCTCCCTGGTGCTTGGGACGATGGGGATGGGTCTCCCGGCCTTGAATTTGGGCCAGGACCTATGCTAAGGCGTGTCCCCAAAAATCAGAGGGTGTGCTGCAGCAGCACCCTCACACTGGACCACCACAAGGCCATGGAAGCATGGCACACCCAGACCATCATCTTCCGAAGACTCATTGACACACAGTCCTACTTCCCGCCACACCGGAAAAAGACGGCAAGGGTATGTGCCTTCCCAGGACCACAACTGGTCCAAATGAACTCAACCCAGCCCTCTGTTCCTCCGGTGAGCCATGGAAGAGCTCCCATAACGGAACCCTGATCTGCGCACTGCACACACCCCCGCCAAAAACACACACGGCTCCCAGAAGGCTCCAGGGAAGGCTCGGTCCCTACCAGTTGGCAGGCAATCAACAAGCGGCCTACCCAGTGACATCAATTTCTGCACTGCCTCTACGGGATGCCTCCCTGTGCATACACACCCACTAAGTGAGATCCTGAGAGCAAGGCCACAGGCCAGGCTCAGTGGACACTCCGGAGGTTGGTATGACATTGGGGCCAATGCTGTACGGAATCAGAGTTCCCAGAAGGCGGACAAGCAGCCTTTCAGTTCCCAAGGACTCCTGCCTTACATGCCCCCAAAGACCGGAAGTCATCCTAGACTCCGGCTCCAGGCCGGACCACCCTAGCCCCCAAACTGCTCATGCCTAGACAGGCAACCCATGCCCCAAGGGTCACGGGGTTGATGCGTGCCACGGAGACTTCCGAAAAGCCTGGCCAAGGGCAAGGGAGACTGTCCAAGGGCACCTATTCTACACCGTGCCCACTGTAGCTTTTCTGGAGGTCCTGGTGGAGGGTGCCTGACTGCTCAAAGTCTAGCTGGCCTGATAGCTGGACCTCAGACGCGATGAGGTGATGGTGGGGGTTTTCACTCATTTTGTTCAGCTTTTCCAAGGAATGATTGACTGGGACTCATCATCGATCAAAGCAGGCAGGGCTGGGGGCAAGGTGTGGTCACTGCAGTGTTCCATGGCAAAACACCGCTGTGTGTGCTTGTGGGTGAGGTCCTGAGAGACCAAGAGCAGCCAGGAACGTTCAGGAACTGTGCCGTGGTGCCTGACGCATGGAACCACCGTGCACACTGATCAGGGGCCTGGATCCTCCCATGCGGACCCTGAACTTGCGGTTGCTCCCGACTCCAGTCATAACATGAGCCTAAGGTGAAGGCCCTGGCAACTAGAAGGCTTACCGTCATCTTGGCTGGTCCTGTGGCCAGCGGGCGCAAGGCGTCCAGAGTCCAGCAGCACCTAGCTTTGTCTTGGGGCACGGGGCAGGCCGCCAACATTGTCCGCACCACTTGCCACATGACTGGAGTCATGCCTCATTTGGAAACTGCCCCTGAGATGCACACAAGGAAATCACACGCAAGATTTAGAGAGGGTCCAAGAAGGCCCACTCTGGGGAACTACCCCAGCAGACAGTGCAAGTCCTGTGGCTTCTTCTGTCCTGACCCCACCACACCTTCCCCGCCACCCTCCATCGGGTCTCCCAGCTCCCTGATGGCAACTGCCACAGAAGGGTCGAGGCCGGCCCAGGGCTGTGCATGTGCTTGGCCAGTCTCCTCTCCTTTCCTCTAGGCCTCACTGGCCTCCTCTTGTTCAAGACCCTGAGCAGGTCCCAAGCCCAGAGATTCCCACGCCCAGCAAGTCCCCTCTCTCTGTGACCCAAGGAACATCTCCCTCTCACTCTACCATGGACCACCTTGCATAAATCTCCTCCAGCAGCTCCGGGAACACCATTGCAGCCCAGAGAACCTGTGACAGACATAGGGACACCCGTTCTCCTGCAGTCCTCAGCATGGGGCTCTGGTGTGCCCTCCCCTCTAAGGGTCCCCGACCCTGGCCCAACTGGAGGATTCCATGGTGGCCCAGAAGCCAGACAGGTCCTCACTCCCACGTGGTGCTTGGGGACTATGGGCGGGTCGCCTGGCCTTGAAATTGGGCCAGAACATGCTAAGGTGGTGCCCTAAAAGCGAGGGTGGAGTGCAGCATAGCACCCTCACCCTGAACCGCCACATGGGCTACGGAAGCATGGCACACCCAGACCATCGTCTTCCCGAAGCTTGTTGACACACAGTCCTACTTCCCGCCACACCAAAAAGCAGACGGCAAGGGATCTGTGCCTCCCGGACCACAGCTCGGTCCCAAATTGAACTCGAACGCCCGCCCTCCATTCCCTTTGGCGAGCCACGGGAGGGTTCTGCCAATGAAGCCCTAATCTGTAACTTACACACAACCCAGAAAGTCACACACAGCTCCCAGCAGGCTCCAGGGAAGGCTCGGTCCCTTCCAGTTGGCAGGCAATCAACAAGCGACCTTCCAGCGACACCAATTTCTGCACTGCCTCTATGGGGACGCCTCCCTGTGATACACACCCACTAAGGAGATCCTGAGAGCAAGGCCAGGCCAGGCTCTGTGCACTCGGAGGTGGACCTGTCGGGGCCACCCCTGCACAGGAGCGGAGTTCCCAGCAGGCTGCCAAGCAGCCTTTGGGCTCCCAAGGCCTCTTGCCTGACATGTCCCCGAGGATTAGAAGTCGCGCTAGTCTCTGGCCCCCTGCCAGACCGCCCTTTTCCCAAAACTGCTCTTGCCTGGACAAGCAACCTGCACCATGAGCGTCACAGGACTATGCCTGCCACGGAGACTTCCGTGGCAGGTTCCTCGCACCAATCACTCATGACACATTCTGGGAACCGAGCAGACTCCAAGGCATGCAGAATGAGGCTCCTTGGGGCCCACGTTCTGGGGGAACTCATGTGTAGCTGCTCCCAGAGTACTGGAGGCCTAGAACTCTGCATTTGGCCGTGCCAAGGCAGCCAGCTGGGCACGTGCCACACCGACCATGTTCCCTGGTCCGAATCTAGTGCTTCCCTGCCTGTCCTGGCGCTGGCTAGACCCAATGGAGGTACGAGTCAACCTGGTCCTGTCCTTCCCTTCTCCCACAATGCGCCTACTACTGGGCGAGAAGACATAGAGCCTGGCCAAGGGCAAGGGATACTGTCCCAAAGGCACGCATTCAACGCTGTGCCTGCTGGAGACTTTCTGGACAACCTGGTGGAGTGTGCCTGACTCCTCAATGTCTAGGTGGCCCGAGTGCTGGACCTCAGTCCCGATGAGAGCGACGGTGGGGGTTTTCACTCATTTTGTTCAGCTTTTCCAAGGAATGATTGACTGGCACTCATCATCGATCCGGGCACGCTGGGCTGGGCGCACGGTGTTGCCACTGGAGTGTTCCATGGCAAAACAATGCTGTGTGTGCGTGTGCGTGTGCGTGTGCGTGTGCGTGTGGTTGAGGTCCTGTGAGAACAAGAGCAGCCAGAAACGTTCAGGGACTGTGCGGTGGCGCCTGATGCGCCCACCCTCCGGGAACACTGATCCGGGGCAACTGGCCCTCCCGGCCCGACCCTGGACATGCAGGAGCTCCCGGCTCCAGTCATAACAGGAGACTAAGTTGAAGGCCCTGGTGACTAGAAGGCTTACTGTCATCTTGGCTGGTCCCGTCGCTGGACGTCCAGAGACCAGCAGCCCCTAGCTTTGTCTTGGGGCACGGGGCAGGCCGCCACTATTGTCCGCACAACTTGCCACATGCCTGGAGGCATGCCTCACATGGAACCTGCCCCTGAGAAGGACACAAGGAAATCACACGCAAGATTTAGAGAGGGACCAAGAAGGCCCACTCGGGGGCACTACCCCAGTAGACAGTGCAAGTCCTGTGGCTACTTCTGTCCCGACCCCGCCACACCTTCCCCGCCACCCTCCATCGGTTCTCCCAGCTCCCTGATGGCAACTGCCACAGAAGGTTTGAGGTCGGCCCAGGGCTGTGCATGTGCTTGGCCAGTCTCCTCTCCTTTCCTCTAGGCCTCACTGGCCTCCTCTTGTTCAAGAACCTGAGCAGGTCCCAAGCCCAGAGATTCCCACGCCCAGCAAGTCCCCTCTCTCTGTGACCCAAGGAACATCTCCCTCCCACTCTACCATGGACCACCTTGCATAAATCTCCTCCGGCAGCTCCGGGAACCCCATTGCAGCCCAGAGAACCTGTGGCGGACACAGGGACACCCGTTATCCTGCAGTCCTCAGCATGGAGCTCAGATGTGCCCTCCCCTCTAAGGGTCCCTGACCCTGGCCCAACTGGAGGATTCCATGGTCGCCCAAGGCCAGACAGGACCTCACTACCCGTGGTGCTTGGGGACTATGGGCGGGTCTCCCAGCCTGGAAATTGGGCCAGAACATGCTAAGGCGGTGCCCTAAAAGCGAGGGTGGAGTGCAGCATAGCACCCTCACTCTGAACTGCCACATGGGCTACGGAAGCATGGCACACCCAGACCATCGTCTTCCCGAAGCCTGTTGACACACAGTCCTACTTCCCGCCACACCGGAAACCAGACGGCAAGGGGTCTGTGCCTCCCGGACCACAGCTCGGTCCCAAACTGAACTCGAACGCCCGCCCTCCATTCCCTTTGGCGAGCCACGGGAGGGCTCCGCCAAGGAATCCCTAATCGGTGTCTTGCACACAACCCCCAATGTCACACACAGCTCCCAGCAGGCTCCAGGGAAGGCTCGGTCCCTTCCAGTTGGCAGGCAATCAACAAGCGACCTTCCAGCGACACCAATTTCTGCACTGCCTCTACGGGGATGCCTCCCTGTGCTACACACCCACTAAGAAGATCCTGAGAGCAAGGCCAGGCCAGGATCTGGGCACTCGGTGGTGGACATGTCGGGGCCATCCCTGCACAGGAGCGGAGTTCCCAGCAGGCTGCCAAGCAGTCTTGGGGCTCCCAAGGCCTCTTGCCTGACATGTCCCCGAGGACAAGAAGTCTCGCTAATCTCTGCCCCCTTGCCAGACATCCCTTATCCCAAAACTGCTCTTGCCTGGACTCGCGATTGCTCCCCGAGAGTCACAGGACTATGCCTGCCACGGAGACTTCCATGGCAGGTTCTTCGCACCAATCACTCCTGACACATTCTTGGAACCGTGCAGACTCCAAGGCATGGAGAACGAGGCTCCATGGGGCCCCCGTACCGGGGGAACTCATGTGCAGCTGCTCCCGAGTACTGGAGGCCTAGGACTCTGCATTTGGCCATGCCAAGGCAGCCAGCTGGGCACGTGCCAAGCCGACCGCGTTCCCTGGGCCGAATCTAGTGCTTCTCTGCCTGTCCTGGTGCTGGCTAGACCCAATGGAGGGACTAGTCAACCCGGTCCTGTCATTCCCTTCTCCCACAATGCGCCTACTACTGGGCAAGGAGATATAGAGCCTGTCCAATTGCAAGGGATACTGTCACAAAGGCACACAATCTACGCTGTGCCTGCTGGAGCTTTTCTGGAGAAGCCGGTGGAGTGTGTCTGGCTCCTCAATGTCTAGGTAGCCCGAGTGCTGGACCTCAGTCCCGATGAGAGCGACAGTGGGGATTTTCACTCATTTTGTTCAGCTTTTCCAAGGAATGATTGGCTGGGACTCATCATCAATCGGAGCATGCTGGGCTGGGCACACGGTGTCACCACTGTAGTGTTCCGTGGCAAAACAATGCTGTGTGTGCATGTGCGTGTGCGTGAGGTCCTGTGAGACGAAGAGCAGCCAGGAACTTTCAGGGCCTGTGCTGTGGTGCCTGATGCGCCCACCCTCCGGGCACACTGATCTGGGGCGACAGGCCCTCTCGGCCCAACCCCGGACATGCAGGAGCTTCCAGGTCCAGTCATAACATGAGACTAAGTTGAAGGCACTGGCGACTAGAAGGCTTACCGTCATCTTGGCTGGTCCCGTCGCCGGGCGTCCAGAGTCCAGCAGCCCCTAGGTTTGTCTTGGGGCACGGGGCAGGACGCCACCATTGTCCGCACCACTTGCCAAATGCCTGGAGGCATGCCTCACTTGGAAACTGCCCCTGAGAAGGACACAAGGAAATCATATGCAAGATTTAGAGAGGGTCCAAGAAGGCCCACTCAGGGGCACTACCCCAGCAGACAGTGCAAGTCCTGTGGCTACTTCTGTCCCGACCCCGCCACACCTTCCCCGCCAACCTCCATCGGGTCTCCCAGCTGCCTGATGGCAACTGCCATAGAAGGGTCTAATTTGAAAGCCCTGGTGACTAAAAGGCTTACCGTCATGTTGGCTGGTCCCGTCACAGGGCGTCCAGAGTCCAGCAGCCCCTAGCTTTGTCTTGGGGCATGGGTCAGGCCGCCACCATTGTCCCCACCACTTTTCACATGCCTGGAGGCATGCCTCACATGGAAACTGGATCTGAGAAGGACACAAGGAAATCACATGCAAGATTTAGAGAGGGTCCAAGAAGGCCCACTCGGGGGCACTACCCCAGTAGACAGTGCAAGTCCTGTGGCTACTTCTGTCCCGACCCCGCCACACCTTCCCCGCCAAACTCCATCGGTTCTCCCAGCTCTCTGATGGCAACTGCCACAGAAGTGTCGAGGCCAGCCCAGAGCTGTTCATGTGCTTGGCCAGTCTCCTCTCCTTTCCTCTAGGCCTCCCTCACTGGCCTCCACTTGTTCAAGACCCTGAGCAGGTCCCAAGCCCAGAGATTCCCATGCCCAGCAAGTCCCCTCTCTCTGGGACCCAAGGAACATCTCCCTCCCACTCTACCATGGACCACCTTGCATAAATCTCCTCTGTCAGCTGCGGGAATCCCATTGCAGCCCAGAGAACCTGTGGCAGACACAGGAACACCAGTTCTCCTGCAGTCCTCCGCATGGGGCTCAGGTGTGCCCTCCCCTCTAAGGGTCTCTGACCCTGGCCCAACTGGAGGATTCCATGGTGGCCCAGAGGCCAGACAGGGCCTCACTCCCCCGTGGTGCTTGGGGACTATGCGCGGGTCATTCGGCCTTGAAATTGGGCCAGACCATGCTAAGGTGGTGCCCTAAATGCGAGGGTGGAGTGCAGCATAGCACCCTCACACTGAACCGCCACATGGGATATGGAAGCACGGCACACACAGACCGTCGTGTTCCCGAAGCCTGTTGACACACAGTCCTATTTCCTGCCACACCAGAAAGCAGACGGCAAGGGATCTGTGCCTACCGGACAACAGCTCGGTCCCAAACTGAACTCGAACGCCCGCCCTCCATTCCCTTTGACGAGCTACGAGAGGGCTACGCCAATGAAGCCCTAATCTGTGCCTTGCACACAACCCCCAAAGTCACACACAGCTCACATCAGGCTCCAGGGAAGGCTCTGTCCCTTCCAGTTGGCAGGCAATCAACAAGAGACCTTCCCAGTGTCACAAATTTCTGCACTACCTCTACGGGGATGCCTCCCTGTGCTACACACCCACTAAGGAGATCCTGAGAGCAAGGCCAGGCCAGGCTCTGGGCACTCGGAGGTGGACCTGTCAGGGGCACCCCTGCACAGGAGCGGAGTTCCCAGCAGGCTGACAAGCAGCCTTTGGGATCACAAGGCCTCTTGCCTGACGTGTCCCCGAGAACAAGAAGTCTCGCTCATCTCTGGCCCCCTGCCAGACTGCCCTTTTCACAAAACTGCACTTGCCTGGACATGCGACCTGCACCCCGAGCGTCACAGGACTATGCCTGCCACGGAGACTTCCGTGGCAGGTTCCTCGCACCAATCACTCATGACACATTCTGGGAACCGAGCAGACTCCAAGGCATGGAGAACGAGGCTCCATGGGGCCCACGTACCGGGGGAACTCATGTGCAGCTGCTCCCGAATACTGGATGCCTAGTACTCTGCATTCGGCCGTGCCAAGGCAGCCAGCTGTGCACGTGCCACAACGACCTCTTTCCCTGGGCTGAATCTAGTGCTTCCCTGCCTGTCCTGGCGCTGGCTAGAACCAATGGAGGGAGGAGTCAACCCGGTCCTGTCCTTCCGTTCTCCCACAATGCGCCTACTACTGTGTGAGGAGACATAGAGCCTGGCCAAGGGCAAGGGATACTGTCCCAAAGGCACGAATTCTACGCTGTGCCTGCTGGAGATTTTCTGGAGAACCTGGTGGAGTGTGCCTGACTCCTCAATGTCTAGGTGGCCCGAGTGCTGGACCTCAGTCCCGATGAGAGCAACGGTGGGGGTTTTCACTCATTTTGTTCAGCTTTTCCAAGGAATGATTGACTGGGACTCATCATTGATCCGGGCACGCTGGGCTGGGCACACGGTGTCGCCACTGGAGTGTTCCGTGGCAAAATAATGCTGTGTGTGCGTGTGCGTGTGGGTGAGGTCCTGTGAGACCAAGAACAGCCAGGAACGTTCAGGGCCGGTGCGGTGGCGCCTGACGCGCCCACCCTCCGGGAACACTGATCCGGGGCAACTGGCCCTCCCGGCCCGACGCTGGACATGCAGGAGCTCCCGGCTCCAGTCATAACACGAGCCTAAGTTGAAGGCCCTGGCGACTAGAATGCTTACCGTCATCTTAGCTGGTCCCGTCGCCGGGCGTCCAGAGTCCAGCAGCCCCTAGCTTTGTCTTGGGGCACGGGGCAGGCCGCCACCATTGTCCGCACCACTTGTCACATGCATGGAGGCATGCCTCACATGGAAACTGCCCCTGAGACGGACACAAGGAAATCACACGCAAGATTTAGAGAGGGTCCAAGAAGGCCTACTCAGGGGCACTACCCCAGCAGACAGTGCAAGTCCTGTGGCTACTTATGTCCCAACCCCGCCACACCTTTCCCGCCACCCTCCATCGGGTATCCCAGCTCCCTGATGGCAACTGCCACAGAAGGGTCAAGGCCGGCCCAGGGCTGTGCATGTGCTTGGCCAGTCTTCTCTCCTTTCCTCTAGGCCTCACTGGCCTCCTCTTGTTCAAGACCCTGAGCAGGTCCCAAGCCCAGAGATTCCCACGCCCAGCAAGTCCCCTCTCTCTGGGACACAAGGAACATCTCCCTCCCACTCTACCATGGACCACATTTCATAAATCTCCTCCGGCAGCTCAGAGAACCCCATTGCAGCCCAGAGAACCTGTGACAGACACAGGGACACCCGTTCTCCTGCAGACCTCAGCATGGGGCTCACTTGTGCACTCACATCTAAGGGTCCCCGACCGTGGCCCAAGTGGAGGATTCCAAGGTGGCCCAGAGGCCAGACAGGACCTCACTCCCCAGTGGTGCTTGGGGATTATGGGCGGGTCTCCCGGCCTTGAAATTGGGCCAGACCATGCTAAGGCGGTGCCCTAAAATCGAGGGTGGAGGGCAGCATAGCACCCTCACCCTGAACCGCCACATGGGCTATGGAAGCATGGCACACCCAGAGCATCATCTTCCCTAGGCCTGTTGACACACAGTCCTACTTCCCGCCACACTGAAACCAGAAGGCAAGGCATCTGTGCCTCCTGGACCACAGCTCGTTCCCAAACTGAACTTGAACGCCCGCCCTCCATTCCCCTTGGAGAGCCACGGAAGGGCTCCGCTAACGAAGCCCTAATCTGTGCCTTGCACACAACCCCCAAAGTCACACACAGAGCCCAGCAGGCTCCAGGGAAGGCTCGGTCCCTTCCAGTTGGCAGGCAATCAACAAGCCACCTTCCCAGTGACACCAATTTCTGCACTGCCTCTGCGGGGCAGCCTCCCTGTGCTACATACCCATTAAGGAGATCCTGAGAGCAAGGCCAGGCCAGGCTCTGGGCACTCGGAAGTGGACCTGTTGGAGCCACCCCTGCACAGGAGTGGAGTTCCCAGCAGGCTGCCAAGCAGCCTTTGGGCTCCCAAGGAATCTTGCCTGACGTGTCCCCAAGGACAGGAAATCTCTCTAATGTCTGACCCCTGACAGACTGCCCTTTTCCCAAAACTGCTCTTGCCTGGACACGCGACCTGCACTCCGAGGGGCAAAGGACTATGCCTGCCATGGAGACTTCTGTGGCAGATTCCTCGCACCAATCACTCCTGACACATTCTGGGAACCGAGCAGACTCCAAGGCATGGAGAATGAGGCTCCATGGGGCCCACGTTCTGGGGGAACTCATGTGCAGCTGCTCCTGGAGTACTGGAGGCCTAGGACTCTGCATTTGGCCGTGCCAAGGCAGCCATCTGGGCACTTGCCACGCCGACCGCGTTCCCTGGGCCAAAACTAATGCTTCCCTGCCTGTCCTGGCGCTGGCTAGACCCAATGGAGGGACTAGTCAAAACGGTTCTATCATTCCCTTCTCCCACAATGTGCCTACTACTGGGCGAGGAGACATAGAGCCTGGCTAAGGGCAAGGGATACTGTCCCAAAGGCACGCATTCTAAGCTGTGCCTGCTGGAGCTTTTCTGGAGAACCCGGTGGAGTGTGCCTGACTCCTCAATGTCTAGGTGACCGGAGTGCTGGACCTCAGTCCCGATGAGAGCGACGGTGGGGGTTTTCACTCATTTTGTTCAGCTTTTCCAAGGAATGATTGACTGGGACTCATCATCGATCTCAGCACGCTGGGCTGCGCACATGGTGTTGCCACTGGAGTGTTCTGTGGCAAAACAATGTTGTGTGTGTGTGTGCGTGTGCATGTGGGTGAGGTACTGTTAGACGAAGTGCAGGCAGGAACATTCAGGGCCTGTGTGGTGGCGCCTGACGCGCCCACCCTCCAGGCACACTGATCCGGGGAAACGGGCCCTACCCGCCCGATCCAGGACATGCAGGAGCGCCCGGCTCCAGTCATAACACGAGCCTAAGTTGAACGCCCTGGCGACTAGAAGGATTACCGTCATCTTGTCTGGTCCTGTCGCCAGGCGTCCAGAGTCCAGCAGCCCCTAGCTTTGTCTTGGGGCACGGGGCAGGCCGCCACCATTGTCCGCACCACTTGTCACATGCCTGGAGGTATTCCTCACATGGAACCTGCCCCTGAGAAGGACACAAGGAAATCACACGCAAGATTTAGAGAGGGACCAAGAAGGCCCACTCAGGGGCACTACCCCAGCAGACAGTGGAAGTCCTGTGGCTACTTCTGTCCCAACGCCGCCACACCTTCCCCGCCACCCTTCATCGGGTCTCCCAGCTCCCTGATGGCAACTGCCACAGAAGGGTCGAGGCTGGCCAAGGGCTGTGCATGTGCTTGGCCAGTCTCCTCTCCTTTCCTCTAGTCCTCACTGGCCTCCTCTTGTTCAAGACCCTGAGCAGATCCCAAGCCCTGAGATTCCCACGCCCAGCAAGTCCCCTCTCTCTGAGACCCAAGGAACATCTCCCTCCCACTCTACCATGGACCACCTTGCATAAATCTCCTCCGGCATCTCAGGGAATCCCATTGCAGCCCAGAGAACTTGTGGCGGACACAGGGACACCCGATCTCCTGCAGTCCTCAGCATGGGGCTCACTTGTGCCCTCCCCTCTAAGGGTCACCGACCCTGGCCCAATTGGATGATTCCAGGGTGGCCCAAGGCCAGACAGGATCTCACACCCACGTGGTGCTTGGGGACTATGGGCGGGTCTCCCAGGCTTGAAATTGGGCCAGAACATGCTAAGGCGGTGCCCTAAAAGTGAGGGTGGAGTGCAGCATAGCACCCTCACCATGAAGTGCCACATGGGCTACGAAGCATGGCACACCCAGACCATTGTCTTCCCGAAGCCTGTTGACACACAGTCCTACTCCCAGCCACACCGGAAACCAGATGGCAAGGGATCTGTGCCTACCGGACCACAGCTCGGTCCCAAACTGAACTCGAACGCCCGCCCTCCATTCACTTTGGCGAGCCACGGGAGGGCTCCGCCAAGGAAGCCCTAAGCTGTGCCTTGCACACAGCCCCCAAAGTCACACACAGCTCCCAGCAGGCTCCAGGGAAGGCTCGGTCCCTTCCAGTTGGCAGGCAATCAACAAGCGACACTTCCCAGTGACACCAATTTCTGCACTGCCTCTACGGGGATGCCTTCCTGTGCTACACACCCACTAATGAGATCCTGAGAGCAAGGCCAGGCCAGGCTCTGGACACTCGGAGGTGAACCTGTTGGGGCCACCCCTGCACAGGAGCGGATTTCCCATCAGGCTGCCAAGCAGCCTTTGGGCTCCCAAGGCCTCTTGCCTGACGTGTCTCCGAGGACAAGAAGTCTCGCTAGTCTCTGGCCCCTGCCAGAACACCCTTTTCCAAAAACTGCTCTTGCCTGGACACGCGACCTGCACCCTGAGTGTCACAGGACTATGCCTGCCATGGAGACATCTGTGGCAGGTTCCTCGCGCCAATCAATCCTGACACATTCTGGGAACCAAGCAGAATCCAAGGCATGGAGAACGAGGCTCCATGGGCCCGCGATCCAGGGGAACTCATGTGCAGCTGCTCCCAGATTACTGGATGCCTAGGACTCTGCATTTGGCCGTGCCAAGGCAGCCTGCTAGGCACGTGCCACGCCGAACCCGTTCCCTGGGCCGAATCTAGTGCTTCCCTGAATGTTCTTGCACTGGCTAGACCCTATGGAGGGACCAGTCAACCCGGTCCTGTCTTTCCCTTCTCCCACAATGCGCCTAATACTGGGCGAGGAGACATAGAGCCTGGCAAAGGGCAAAGGATACTGTCCCAAAGGCACTCATTCTACGCTGTGCCTGCTGGAGCTTTTCTGGAGAACCCGGTGGAGTGTGCCTGACTCCTCAATGTCTAGGTGGCCTTGAGTGCTGGACCTCAGTCCCGATGAGAGTGACGGTGGGGGTTTTCACTCATTTTGTTCAGCTTTTCCAAGGAATGATTGACTGGGACTCATCATCGATCTGAGCATGCTGGGCTGGGCATACGGTGTCGCCACTGGAGTGTTCCATGGCAAAACAATGCTGTGTGTGCGTGTGCGTGTGGGTGAGGTCCTTTGAGACCAAGAGCAGCCAGGAACGTTCAGGGCCTGTGCCATGGCACCTGACACACCCACCCTCCGGGCACACAGATCCAGGGTGACAGGCCCTCCTGGCCCCACCCTGGACATGCAGGAGCTCCTGGCTCCAGTCATAACACGAGCCTATGTTGAAGGCCCTGGCGACTAGAAGGCTTACCATCATTTAGCTGGACTCGTTGCCAGGAGTCCAGAGTCCACCAACCCCGAGCTTTGTCTTGGTCCACGGGACAGGCCACAACCATTGTCCGCACCACTTGCCACATGGCTGGAGGCATGCCTCACATGGAAACTGCCCCTGAGAAAAACACAAGGAAATCACACACAAGATTTAGAGAGGGTCCAAGAAGGCCCACTCGGGGGCACTACCCCAGCAGACAGGGCAAGTCCTGTGGCTCCTTCTGACCCGACCCCGCCACACCTTCCCCACCACCCTCCATCGGGTCTCCCAGCTCCCTGATGGCAACTGCCACAGAAGGGTCGAGGCCGGCCCAGAGTTGTGAATGTGCTTGGCCAGTCTCCTCTCCTTTCCTCTAGGCCTCACTGGCCTCCTCTTGTTCAAGACTCTGAGCAGGTCCCAAGCCCAGAGATTCCCATGCCCAGCAAGTCCTCTCTCTCTGGGACCCAAGGAACATCTCCCTCCCACTCTACCATGGACCCCCTTGAATAAAACTCCTCCCGCAGCTCAGGGAACCCCATTGCAGCCCAGAGAACCTGTGACAGACATAGGGACACCCGTTCTCCTGCAGTCCTCAGCATGGGGCTCTGTTGTGCCCTCCCCTCTAAGGGTCCCCGACCGTGGCCCAAGTGGAGGATTCCATGGTGGCCCAGAGGCCAGACAGGACCTCAATCCCCCGTGGTGCTTGGGGACGATGGGAGGGTCTCCCAGCCTTGAAATTGGGCCAGACCATGCTAAGGCGATGTCCAAAATCGAGGGTGGTGTGCAGCATAGCACCCTCACCCTGAACCGCCACAAGGGCTATGGAAGCATGGCACACCCAGACCATCATCTTCCCGAAGCCTGTTGACACACAATCCTACTTCCCGCCACACCGGAAACCAGACGGCAAGGGATCTGTGCCTCCCGGACCACAGCTCAGTCCCAAACTGAACTCGAACGCCCGCCCTCCATTCCCTTTGGCGAGGCACGGGAGGGCTCTGCCAACGAAACCCTAATCGGTGCCTTGCACACAACCCCCAATGTCAAACACAGCTCCCAGCAGGCTCCAGGGAAGGCTCGGTCCCTTCCAGTTGGCAGGCAATCAACAAGCGACCTTCCCGGTGACACCAATTTCTGCACTGCCTCTATGGGGACGACTCCCTGTGCTACACACCCACTAAGGAGATCCTGAGAGCAAGGCCAGGCCAGGCTCTGGGCACTCGGAGGTGGACCTGTCGGGGCCACCCCTGCACAGGAGCGGAGTTCCCAGCAGGCTGCCAAGCAGCCTTTGGGCTCCCAAGGCCTCTTGCCTGACATGTCCCCGAGGACAAGAAGTCTCGCTAGTCTCCGGCCCCTTGCCAGACCACCCTTTTCCCAAAACTGCTCTTGCCTGGACACGCGACCTGCACCCCGAGGGTCACAGGACTATGCCTGCCACGGAGACTGTTCGAGCAGACTCCAAGGCATGGAGAATGAGGCTCCATGGGGCCCACGTTCCGGAGGAACTCATGTGCAGCTCCTCCCGGAGTACTGGAGGCCTAGGACTCTGCATTTGTCCATGCCAAGGCAGCCAGCTGGGCAGGTGCCACACCGATCGCGTTCCCTGGACCGAAACTAGTGCTTCCCTGCCTGTCCTGGCGCTGGCTAGACCCAATGGAGGGACCAGTCAACCCGGTCCTGTCCTTCTCTTCTCCCACAATGTGCCTACTACTGGGCAAGGAGACATAGAGCCTGGCCAAGGGCAAGGGATACTGTCCCAAAGGCACGCATTCTACGCTGTGCCTTCTGGAGATTTTCTGGAGAACCCGGTGGAGTGTGCCTGACTCCTCAATGTCTAGGTGGCCCGAGTGCTGGACCTCAGTCCCGATGAGAGCGACGGTGGGGGTTTTCACTCATTTTGTTCAGCTTTTCCAAGGAATGATTGACTGGGACTCATCATCGATCCGAGCACGCTGGCCTGGGCACACGGTGTCGCCACTGGAGTGTTCCGTGGCAAAACAATGCTGTGTGTGTGTGTGCGTTTGCGTGTGGGTGAGGTCTTGTGAGACCAAGTGCAGCCAGGAACGTTCAGGGCCTGTGCGGTGGCGCCTGACGCACCCACCCTCCGGGCACACTGATCCTGGGGGACGGGCCCTCCCGGCCCGACTCTGGACATGCAGGTGCTCCCGACTTCAGTCATTACACGAGCCTAATTTGAAGGCCCTGGCGACTAGAAGGCTTACCGTCATCTTGGCTGGTCCCATTGCCAGGCGTCCAGAGTCCAGCAGCACCTAGCTTTGTCTTGAGGCACGGGGCAGGCCGCCAACATTGTCCGCACCACTTGCCACATGACTGGAGTCATGCCTCATTTGGAAACTGCCCCTGAGATGCACACAAGGAAATCACACGCAAGATTTAGAGAGGGTCCAAGAAGGCCCACTCTGGGGAACTACCCCAGCAGACAGTGCAAGTCCTGTGGCTTCTTCTGTCCTGACCCCACCACACCTTCCCCGCCACCCTCCATCGGGTCTCCCAGCTCCCTGATGGCAACTGCCACAGAAGGGTCGAGGCCGGCCCAGGGCTGTGCATGTGCTTGGCCAGTCTCTGCTCCTTTCCTCTAGGCTTCACTGGCCTCCTCTTGTTCAAGACCCTGAGCAGGTCCCAAGCCCAGAGATTCCCACGCCCAGCAAGTCCCCTCCCTCTGCGACCCAAGGAATATCTCCCTCCCACTCTACCATGGACCACCTTGCATAAATCTCCTCCAGCAGCTCCGGGAACCCCATTGCAGCCCAGAGAACCTGTGTCGGACACAGGGACACCCGATCTCCTGCAGTCCTCAGCATGGGGCTCAGGTGTGCCCTCCCCACTAAGGGTCCCCTACCCTGGCCCAACTGGAGGATTCCATGGTGGCCCAGAGGCCAGAAAGGACCTCACTCCTCCGTGGTGCTTGGGGACTATGGGCGGGTCTCCCGGCCTTGATATTGGGCCAGACCATGCTAAGGCGGTGCCCTAAAAGCGAGGGTGGAGTGCAGCATAGCACCTTCACCCTGAACCACCACATGGGCTATGGAAGCATGACACACCCAGACCATCCTCTTCCCGAAGCCTGTTGACACACAGTCCTACTTCCCGCCACACCGGAAACCAGACGACAAGGGATCTGTGCCTCCCGGACCACAGCTCGGTCCCAAACTGAACTCGAACGCCCGCCCTCCATTCCCTTTGGCGAGGCACGGGAGGGCTCTGCCAACGAAACCCTAATCGGTGCCTTGCACACAACCCCCAATGTCAAACACAGCTCCCAGCAGGCTCCAGGGAAGGCTCGGTCCCTTCCAGTTGGCAGGCAATCAACAAGCGACCTTCCCGGTGACACCAATTTCTGCACTGCCTCTATGGGGACGACTCCCTGTGCTACACACCCACTAAGGAGATCCTGAGAGCAAGGCCAGGCCAGGCTCTGGGCACTCGGAGGTGGACCTGTCGGGGCCACCCCTGCACAGGAGCGGAGTTCCCAGCAGGCTGCCAAGCAGCCTTTGGGCTCCCAAGGCCTCTTGCCTGACATGTCCCCGAGGACAAGAAGTCTCGCTAGTCTCCGGCCCCTTGCCAGACCACCCTTTTCCCAAAACTGCTCTTGCCTGGACACGCGACCTGCACCCCGAGGGTCACAGGACTATGCCTGCCACGGAGACTGTTCGAGCAGACTCCAAGGCATGGAGAATGAGGCTCCATGGGGCCCACGTTCCGGAGGAACTCATGTGCAGCTCCTCCCGGAGTACTGGAGGCCTAGGACTCTGCATTTGTCCATGCCAAGGCAGCCAGCTGGGCAGGTGCCACACCGATCGCGTTCCCTGGACCGAAACTAGTGCTTCCCTGCCTGTCCTGGCGCTGGCTAGACCCAATGGAGGGACCAGTCAACCCGGTCCTGTCCTTCTCTTCTCCCACAATGCGCCTACTACTGGGCAAGGAGACATAGAGCCTGGCCAAGGGCAAGGGATACTGTCCCAAAGGCACGCATTCTACGCTGTGCCTTCTGGAGATTTTCTGGAGAACCCGGTGGAGTGTGCCTGACTCCTCAATGTCTAGGTGGCCCGAGTGCTGGACCTCAGTCCCGATGAGAGCGACGGTGGGGGTTTTCACTCATTTTGTTCAGCTTTTCCAAGGAATGATTGACTGGGACTCATCATCGATCCGAGCACGCTGGACTGGGCACACGGTGTCGCCACTGGAGTGTTCCGTGGCAAAACAATGCTGTGTGTGCGTGTGCGTTTGCGTGTGGGTGAGGTCCTGTGAGACCAAGTGCAGCCAGGTACGTTCAGGGCCTGTGCGGTGGCGCCTGACGCGCCCACCCTCCGGGCACACTGATCCTGGGGGACGGGCCCTCCCGGCCCGACCCTGGACATGCAGGTGCTCCCGGCTTCAGTCATAACACGAGCCTAATTTGAAGGCCCTGGCGACTAGAAGGCTTACCGTCATCTTGGCTGGTCCCGTTGCTGGGCGTCCAGAGTCCAGCAGCACCTAGCTTTGTCTTGGGGCACGGGGCAGGCCGCCAACATTGTCCGCACCACTTGCCACATGACTGGAGTCATGCCTCATTTGGAAACTGCCCCTGAGATGCACACAAGGAAATCACACGCAAGATTTAGAGAGGGTCCAAGAAGGCCCACTCTGGGGAACTACCCCAGCAGACAGTGCAAGTCCTGTGGCTTCTTCTGTCCTGACCCCACCACACCTTCCCCGCCACCCTCCATCGGGTCTCCCAGCTCCCTGATGGCAACTGCCACAGAAGGGTCGAGTCCGGCCCAGGGCTGTGTATGTGCTTGGCCAGTCTCCTCTCCTTTCCTCTAGGCCTCACTGGCCTCCTCTTGTTCAAGACCCTGAGCAGGTCCCAAGCCCAGAGATTCCCACGCCCAGCAAGTCCCCTCTCTGGGACCCAAGGAACATCTCCCTCCCATTCTACCATGGACCACCTTGCATAAATCTCCTCCAGCAGCTCCAGGAACCCCATTGCAGCCCAGAGAACCTTTGGCGGACACAGTGACACCCATTCTCCTGCAGTCCTCAGCATGGGGCTGTGGTGTGCCCTCCCCTCTAATGGTCCCCGACTCTGGCCCAACTGGAGGATTCCATGGTGGCCTAGAGGCCAGACAGGACCTCACTCCCCCGTGGTGCTTGGGGACTATGGGCGGGTCTCCCGGCCTTGAAATTGGGCCAGACTATGCTAAGGCGATGCCCAAAAATCGAGGTTGGTGTGCAGCATAGCACCTTCACCCTGAACCCCCACATGGGCTACGGAAGCATGGCACACCCAGACCATCGTCTTCCCGAAGCCTGTTGACACACAGTCCTACTTCCCGCCACACCGGAAAACAGACAGCAAGGGATCTGTGCCTCCCGGACCACAGCTCGGTCCCAAACTGAACTCGAACGCCTGCCCTCCATTCCCTTTGGCATGCCACGGGAGGGCTCTGCCAACGAAACCCTAATCGGTGCCTTGCACACAACCCCCAAAGTCACACACAGCTCCCAGCAGGCTCCAGGGAAGGCTCGGTCCCTTCCAGTTGGCAGGCAATCAACAAACGACCTTCCCAGTGACACCAATTTCTGCACTGCCTCTACGGGGACACCTCCCTGTGCTACACACCCACTAAGGAGATCCTGAGAGCAAGGCCAGGCCAGGCTCTGGGCACTCGGATGTGGACCTGTCGGGGCTACCCCTGCACAGGAGCGGAGTTCCCAGCAGGCTGCCAAGCAGCCTTTGGGCTCCCAAGGCCTCTTGCCTGACGTGTCCCTGAAGACAAGCATTTTCGCTAGTCTCTGGCCCCCTGCCAGACCGCCCTTTTCCCAAAACTGCTCTTGCCTGGACACGCGACCTGCACCCCGAGGGTCACAGGACTATGCCTGCCACAGAGACTGTTCAAGCAGACTCCAAGTTATGGAGAACGGGGCTCCATGGGGCCCACGTTCTGGGGGAACTCATGTGCAGCTGCTCCCGGAGTACTGGAGGCCTAGGACTCTGCATTTGGCCGTGCCAAGGCAGCCAGCTGGGCACATGCCACGCCTACCGCGTTCCCTCGGCCGAAGCTAGTGCTTCCCTGCCTGTCCTGCCTCTGGCTAGACCCTATGGAGGGATCAGTCAACCCGGTCCTGTCCTTCCCTTCTCCCACAATGTGCCCACTACTGGGCGAGGAGACATAGAGCCTGGACAAGGGCAAGGGATACTGTCCCAAAGGCATGCATTCTACGCTGTGCCTGCTGGAGCTTTTCTGGAGAACCCGGTGGAGTGTGCCTGACTCCTCAAAGTCTAGGTGGCCCGAGTGCTGAACCCGAGTCCCGATGAGAGTGACGGTGGGGTTTTTACTCATTTTGTTTAGCTTTTCCAAGGAATGATTGACTGGGACTCGTCATCGATCCTAGCATGCTGGGCTGGGCGCACGGTTTCACCACTGGAGTGTTCCGTGGCAAAACAATGCTGTGTGTGCGTGTGCGTGTGCGTGTGGGTGAGGTACTGCAGGACCAAGAGCAGCCAGAATGTTCAGGGCCTGTGCGGTGGCGCCTGACGCGCGCAACCTCCGGGCACACTGATCCGGGGGGACGGGCCCTCCCGGCCGGACCCTGGACATGCAGGTGCTCCTGGCTCCAATCATAACACGAGCCTAAGTTGAAGGTCCTGGCGACTAGAAGGCTTACCGTCATCTTCGCTGGTCCCATGGCCAGGCACCCAGTGTCCAGCAGCACCTAGCTTTGTTTTGGGGCACGGGGCAGGCCGCTACCATTGTCTGCACCACTTGCCACATGCCTGGAGGCATGCCTCACTCGGAAACTGCCCCTGAGAAGGACACAAGAGAACCACACACAAGCTTTAGGGAGGGGCCAAGAAGGAGGTCTCGTGAGGGCGCATTCCCAGAGGGACTGTTCCGGTGGACAGTGCAAATTATGCAGCTAGTTCTGTCCAGTCCCTGACCCACTTTCGCTGGCACCCTCCACCAGTGCTCCCAGCTTTCTGAGGGCAACTGCCACAGTGTCCACGCAACAGAAGTATTGCGAGGATGGCCCAGGGCCATGCTAGCGCTTGGCCAGTCTCCTCTCTTTTCCTCTAGGCCTCACTGGCCTCCTCTCATTCCAGACCCAGAGTGCATCCCAAGCCCAGGGCTTCCTCTGCCAGTGCTGTCCCCTCTCTCTGGGACCCAAGGAAATCCTCTGCCCCTGACCGCCTTGCAGAATCCTCCTCTGGCGGTCCCTGGAACCCCAATGTGGCCCTGAGCAACTGTGGTGGACACAGGGGACATCCGGCTCCTTACAGTACTCAGCACGGAGCTCAGGGGCAACCTTCCCTCTATGGGTCCCTGAGCCTGGCCCAACTGGAGGATTCCATTTTGGCCCAGAGGCCAGACAGGACCTCAATATCCCATGGTGCTTAGGGAGTAGGGGTGGGTGTCCCAGCCTTGAATTTGAGCTAGGACATTCTAAGGCCATGCCCCGAAAAATCGGGGCTGGACTGCAGCTCAGCACCCTCTCTCTGGACGGCCACATGGGCCATGGAAGCATGGCACACCCAGACCATCTCCTACCCGAAGCCTGTTGACACACACAGTCCTACTTCCCACCACACTGGAGACCAGTAGGCAAGGGATCTGCTCTTCCCAGACCACAGCTGGGTACCAAAGGGAACTCTAAAGCCCGCCCTCCTTTCCTCCGGGGAGCCACGGAAGAGCTCCCATAATGGAACCCTAATCTGTGCCTTGCACACACACCCCCAAACACACACACAGCTCCCAGGAGGTTCCAGGGAAGGCTCGGTCCCTCCCAGTTGGCAGGCAATCAACAAGTGACCTACCCAGTGACATCAATTTCTGCACTGCCTCTACCGGGATGCCTCCCTGTGCTACACACCCACTAAGGAGAACCTGAGAGCAGGGCCACACCAGGCTCGGGGAACTAGGAGATGGAACAGTTGGGGCCACTCCTGCACAGGAGCAGAGTTCCCAGAAGGCGGCTGAGCAGCCTTTCACCTCCCAATGCCTCCTGCCCTACATGCCCCCAAATACCGAAAGTCATCCTAGACTCTGGCTCCAGGCTGGACCACCCTAGCCCCAAAACTGCTCTTGCCTGGACAGGCAACCCACGCCCTGAGGGTCACGGCGTCTATGCCTGCCACGGAGACTTCCGAAAAGCCTGGCCAAGGGCAAGGGAGACTGTCCAAGGGCACCTATTCTACACCGTGCCCACTGTAGCTTTTCTGGAGGTCCCGGTGGAGGGTGCCTAGTGCTACCCTACCTGGCCTGGCTCTGGCTAGACCCAAAGTAAAGACCCATCCACCAGATCTTGTCCTTCCCATCACCCATCCCAGGAACCCAGCAGATTCCAAGGCATGGAGGCAGAGGCTCCACGGGGCCCACTTTCTGGGGAGCTCATGTGCAGCTGCACCTGGGAGCCTGGAGGCTGAGGACTCCACCTTTGGCTGTGACAAGGCCACCAGCCGGGCACTTGCCATGCCAACCACAGATGCTGGGCCAAACCTAGTGCTTCCCTCCCTGGCCTGGGGCTGGCTAGACCCAAAGGAGGGACACATCCACCTGGTCCTCTCCTTCCCTTCACCTACCCCAGGCCCACTACTGGGCGAGGAGTCGTAGAGCCTAGCCAAGTGCAAGGGAGACTGTGCCATGGGCATGCACGACATGTTGTGCCTGCTGGAGCTTGTCTGGTGTACCCTGTGGAGTGTGCCTGACTCCTCCAAGTCTAGGTGCCCAGAGTGCTGGACCTCAGTCCTGATGAGAGTGAAGGTGGGGGTTTTCACTCATTTTGTCAGCTTTTCCAAGGAATGATTGACTGGGACTCATCATCAATCTGAGGAAACTGGACTAGGGCAGGGTGGGGCCAAGGGAATGATCCATGGCCACCCACCACTGTGTGTGCATGTGGGCGAGGACCTGAAAGACCCAGAGCAGCCAGGAAGGTTCAGGGCCTGTGCGATGGTGCCTGAGGTGCCGAACCACCTGGCACACTGATCTGGGGACACGGGCCCTCCTGCCCAGACCCTGGACTTGCAGCTGCTCCCGGATCCAGTCATAAAATGAGCCTAAGGTGAAGGCCCCGGGCACTAGAAGGCTTACCGTCATCGTGTCTGATCCCGAGTCTGGAGGGCACCCAGAGTCTGGCAGCCCTAAGCTGGGTCTGGGGGTGCGGGGCCGGCCGCCACCATCGTCAGCACCACTTGCAACACCCCTGGGGGCATGTAGCCCACGCAAACTGCCACTGAGAAGGACACAAGTAAATCACATGCAAGCTTTAGAGAGTGGCCAAGAAGGCACGCTCGTAGGGGCGCATTCCCAGATGGACCGCTTGCGCCGACAGTGCAATTCCTGTGGTTAGTTCTGTCCCACCCCTGCCCCACCTTCCCAGACACCATCCACCTGGGCTCCCAGCTCCCTGATGGCAACTGCCACAGTGTCCACACCACAGAAGGGTCTTGAGGCCAGCCCAGGTCCATGTGTTTGCTTGGCCAGTCTCTTCTCTTTTCCTCTAGGCCTCACTGGCCTCCTCTCACTCCATATCCAGAGCACATCCCATGACCAGAGGCTCCTGTGCCCAGCCACGTCCCCTCACTCTGGGACCCAAGGAATGCCTCCACCCCCCCTCTACCTCTGATTGCAGTATCCTCCTAGGGGCCGCCCCAGGAACCACATTGTGGCCCTAAGCACCTGTGGTGGACACAGGGGACACCCAGTGCCCTGCAGACCTCATCAAGTGGCTCAGCTGAGTCCTCCTCTCTAAGGGTCTGCTGACCTGGCCCAACTGGAGGATTCCATTATGGCCCACAGGCCAGACAGGTCCTCCTAATCCCAGGTGCTGGGGGACTAGAGGCGGGCCTCCCGGCCTTGAAGGTGGGCCAGGACATGCTAATGAGGCACCTGGAAAAGCGAGGGTGGACTGCATCCCAGCCCCCTCACCCCGGGCCACCATATGGGCCCCAGAATCAGGGCACACATGGCCCCTCCCTTCCCGAAGCCTGTTGGCACAACACTGCTGCTTCCCCCCATGTTGGAGACCAGAAGGCAAGGGATCTGAGCCTCACCAACAACAGCAGGGTCACACTCTGAACTCCTGCGCCTGCCCTCCTTCACCTCCAGGGAGCCACGGAAGAGCTCCACCAACAGCACCCTAAGCAGGGCCTTGCACACAGCCCCCAAACACACACACAGCTCTCCGGAGGCTCCAGAGGAGGCTCGGTCCCTACAGTGGGCAGTCAACCAACAAGCAGCCTTCCCAGTGACACTTTCTGCTCTGCCTCTATGGGGACACCTCCCTGTGCTACACACCCACTAAGGAGAACCCGACCATGCAGGGCAATGACAGGCTCGGGGCACTTGGAGGTGGACCAGTTGGGCCCAACCCTGCACAGTTGCAGAGTTCCCAGTGGGCCACCACACAGCCCTTGGGCTCCCAAGGCCTTCTGCATGATGGGCCCCTGAGGACAGGAAGTCACCCTAGCCTCTGGCCTCAGGCCGCATGGCCCTTGCCTCCCTCATGCTCTACCACTGACTGCCTTGCAGAATCCTCCTCTGCTGCCCTGGGAACCCCATTGCAGCCCTGATGACCTGTGGCGGACACAGGGGACACCTGGTGCCCTGCAGACCTCAGCAAGGGACTCAGCTGCACCCTCCCCTCTAAGGGTTCCCTGGCCTGGCGAAACTGCAGTTTTCCATTATGGCCCAGAGGCCAGACAGGACCTCCCTTCCCCCAGGTGCTCAGGAAATAGGGGCAGCGTCCAGGCCTTGAAAGTGGGCCAGGCCATGCTAAGGAGTTGCCCAGAAAAGCAAGTGTGGACTGAAGCCCAGCCCTCTCACCCCTGGCTGCCACAGGGGCCACGGAAGCATGGCACACATGGCCCATTGCCTTCCTGAAGCCTGTTGTCACACACATTCCTGCTTCCCACCACACTGGAGACCGGAGTGCAAGGGAACTGTGCCTCCCAGATCACAGCAGGGTCCATGCTGAACTCGTGTGCCTACCCTCCTTCCCCTCCGGGGAGCCATGGAAGGGGTCCACCAACCGTGCCCTAAGCTGGGTCTTGCACACACACTCCAAACAAACACACAGCTCCCAGGAGGCTCCAGGGGAGGCTCAGTCCCCTCTCAGTGGGCAGTCAACCAACAAGCGGCCTTCCCAGTGACACCAATTTCTGCTCTGCCTCTACTGAGATGCCTCCCTGTGCTACACACTCACTAAGGAGAACCTGAGAGCAGGGCCAAGCCAGGCTCAGGGCACTCAGAGGCGGACCAGTCAAAGCCAACCCTGCACAGTTGCAGAGTTCCCAGCGGGCTCCCACACAGCCCTTGGGTAACCAAGGCCTCCTGCCTGATGTGCCCAGAGGACAGGAAGTCACTGTAGCCTCTGGCCCCAGGCCGCACTGCCCTTGCCCCACTACTGCTCCTGACAGGCCACCCAACCTGCGCACCGAGGGTCAGGGGTTCTAGGCCTGTCCTGGAGACCTCTGTAGCAGGTTCCTCGGACCAATCCCTCCTGCCCCATCCCAGTATCCCAGCAGATTCCAAGACATGGAGGCCGAGGCTCCACGGGGCCCACATTCAGGGGAGCACATGTACAGTTGCACCTGGCCCCTGGAGGCCGAGGACTCAGCCTTCGGCCGTGCCAAGGCTGCCAGCAAGGCAGCCTGCCACACAGTCCACGGACCCTGGGCCGAAACTAAGTGCTTCCCTCCCTGGCCTGGTGCTGGCTAGACCCAAAGTAGCGACCCGTCCACTTGGTCCTGTCCTTCCCTTCACCCACACCCTGGCCCACTACTGGGCAAGGAGCCGGAAAGCCTGAACACAGGCAAGGGAGACTGTACTAAGGGCAACCACACCATGCTGTGCCTGCTGGAGCTTTTCTTGAGAAGCCAGTGGAGGGAGTGTGCCTGACTCCTGAAATTCTAGGTGCCATGAGTGCTGGACCTCAGTCCTGATGAGAGCGACAGTGGGGGTTTTCATTCATTTTGTTCAGCTTTTATAAGGAATAATTGACTGGGACTCATCACTGAACCGAGCACACTGGACTGGGGGCAGGGTGGAGCCATGGGAGTGATCCATGGCAACCCACCTGTGTGTGTGCATGTGGGTGAGAACATGCAAGACCGAGAGCGCCAGGAATGTTCAGAGCTGGTGTGGTGGTGCCTGAGACATGGACCCGCTGGGCACACTGATGGGGGTCCACTGGCACTCACAGCCAGACCCTGGACTTGCCGGTGTTCCTGGCCCCAGCCAGGACATGAGCCTATGGTGAAGGCCCTGGGAACTAGAAGGCTTACCGTCATGTGGCTGGTCCCGAGGCCGGTGGGCGTCCAGAGTCCAGCAGCCCCAAGGTTGTCTGGGGTTGCCAGTCGGGCCGTCACTATTGTCCGTGCCACTTGCTGCACCCCTGGGGCCTTGTCACCTATGGAAACTGCCCCTGAGAAGGACACAAGAAAACCACACGCAAGCCTTAGAGAGTTGCCAAGAAGGCACGCTCATGGGGGCGGTCCCTGGAGAGACCACCTGGGTGGACAGTGCAAGTCCTGTGCCTAGTTCTGTTTTGCCCCCATCCCACCTTCTCCGCCTCCCTCCACCTGGGCTCCCAGCTCCCTGATGGCAATTGCCACAGTGTCCACACCACAGAAGAGTGAGGCCAGCCCAGGGCCGTGTATATGCTTGGCCAGTCTCCTCTCCTTTCCTCTAGGCCTCACTGGCCTCCTCTCACAACAGATATAGAGCATGTCCCAAGCCCAGAGGTCCTGTGCCCAGCCACGTCCCCTCACTCTGGGACCAAGGAATGCCTCCATCCCTTCCTCGGGACCGTCCAGGGAACCCCATTGAGGCCCTGAGCACCTGTGGCAGACACAGGAGCCACCTGGTGCCTGCAGACCTCAGCAAGGAGCTCAGCTCTAAGGGTCCACTGGCCTGGCCCAACTGGAGGATTCCATTATGGCCCAGAGGCCAGATAGGACCTCCTTCCCCCGGGTACTTGGGCACTAGGGGCAGGCCTCCCAGCCTTGAAAGTGGGCCACGCCATGCTAAGGAGGTGCAGGAAAAGCGAGGGTGGACTGCAGCCCAGCCCCTGTACCCCAGGCCATGACAGGGGCCAAGGAACCACAACACACATGGCTCCTTTCCTTCCTGAATCCTGTTGGCATGCACACTCCTGCTTCCCACCATGCTGGAGACCAGAGGACAAGGGATCTGGGCCTCCTGGACCACAGTGGGGTCCAGAGCTGATCTCGTGTGCCGGCCCTCCTTCCCCTCTGGGGAGCCATGGAAGAGGTCTGCCAAAGTTGCCCTATGCTTGGCCTTGTACACACACACACACACACACACACACACACACACACACATCTCCCAGTAGGGTTCTGGGGAGGCTCAGTCCCTCCCTGTGGGTGGTCAACCAAGAAGCAGCCTTCCCAGCGATACCACTTTCTGCTCTGCCTCTAAGGGGAAGCCTTCCTGCACTACACATCTGCTAAGGAGAAACTGGCCGAGCCAGGCTGCACCAGGCTCAGGGCCCTCAGAGGTGGATCAGTCCTGTCCAACCCTGAACAGCCATGTGGCCCTTGGGCTCCCCAGGCCTCCTGCCTGGGGTTGCCCAGACGAGAGGAAGTCACCCTAGCCTCCAGCCCAAGGCCGAGCTGTCCTTGCCCCACTACTGCTCCTGCCAGGCCACCCAACCTGCACATCAAGGGTCACGGGATCTAGGCCTGCCCAGGAGAACTCCAGCACAGGTTCCTTGGACTAATCCTTCCTGCCCCATCCCGGGATCCCAGCAGACTCCAAGGCATGGATGCAGAGGTTCCACGGGGCCCACATTCTGGGGAGCTAATGCACAGCTGCACCCGGGCCCCTGGAGGCTGAGCACTCCACCTTTGGCTGTGCCAAGGCCGCCAGTCGGGCACCTGCCCCGCAGACTGCAGACCCTGGGCTGAACGGAGTGCTTCCCTCCCTGGCCTGGCGCTGGCTAGACGCAAAGAAGGGACCCGTCCACCAGGTCTTGTCCTTCCTTCACCCACCCCGGGATAAATACTGAGCAAGGAGACTTAGAGCCTGGCCACGGGCAAGGGAGAGTGTTCCAAGGGCAGGCACGCCATGCTGTGCCCACAGGAGCTTTTGTGGAAAACCCAGTGGAGGGTGCCTGACTCCTCAAACTCTAAGTGGCTCAAGTTCTGGACCTCAGTCCTAATGAGAGTGACGGTGGGGATTTTCACTCATTTTGTTCAGCTTTTCCAAGGAATGATTGACTGGGACTCATCATCGGTCCAAGCACGTTGGGCTGGGGGCAGGGTGAGGCCGTGGGAGTGATCTGTGGCCACCCACCACTGCGTGTGCATGTGGGCAAGGACCTGCAAGACTGAGAGCAGCCAGGATGGTTCAGGGCCTGTGCGGTGGTGCCTGAGGCACAGACCCGCTGGGCACACAGATCCTGGGCCACCGGCCCTCCTGGCCAGACCCTGGACTTGCAGGTGCTCCTGGCTCCAGTCATTACACGAGACTATGGTGAAGGCCCTGGGGACTAGAAGGCTTACTGTCATCTTGGCTGGTCCCGTGGCTGGCAGGAGCCCAGAGTCCAGCAGCCCCAAGCTCGGTCTGGGGTGGCAGGGCCGGCCAACACCATCATCCATGCCACTTGCTGGACCCCTGGGGGCATGTCGCCCATGTGAACTGCCCCTGAGAAGGACACAAGAAAACCACAAGCAAGCTTTAGAGAGGGGCCAAGAAGGCAATTTCATGAGGGTGCATTCCTGGAGCGACTGCCTGGGCTGGCAGTGCAAGTCCTGTGGCTAGTTCTCTCCCACCCCTGCCCCACCTTCCCAGCCATACTCCACCGTGGCTCCCAGCTCCGTGATGGCAACTGCCACAGTGTCCATGCCACAGAAGGGTATTGAAGCTGGCCCAGGGCTGTGCGTGTGCGTGGCCAGTCTCCTCTCTTTTCCTCTAGGCCTCACTGGACTCCTCTCACTCCAGACCCAGAGCAGGTCCCAAGCCCAGAGGTTCCCATGCCCAGCCACGTCCCCTTGCTCTAAGACCCAAGGAACGCCTCCCTCCCACTCCCACTGACCGCTTTGCAGAATCCTCCTCCAGCAGCCCCGGGAACCCCATTGTGGCCCTGAGCACCTGTGGCGGACACAGGGGACACATGGTCCTATGCAGACTTCAGCAAGGGCCTCAGTTGCGCCCTCCCCTCTAAGAGTTCCCTGGCCTCACCCAACTGGAGGATTTCATTATGGCCCAGAGGCTAGTCAGGACCTCCCTCCCCCTGGGTACTCAGGGACTAAGGCAGGTGTTCTGGCATTTAAAGTGTGCCAGACCACACTAAGGAGGCACCCCAAAATGCGAGGGCAGACTGCAGCCCAGCCCCCTCACCCGAGCCATCACAGGGGCGCTGGAAGCACGGCACATGTGGCACATCTCCTTCCCAAAGCCTGTTGGCACACACATTCCTGCTTCCCGTCACAGTGGAGACCAGAGGGCAATGGATCGGGGCCACCCAGTGCAAAACGGGGTCCCACACTGTGCTCACACACCTGCCCCTCTTCCCCACCGGGAAGCCACGGAAGACCTCCACCAACTGTGCCCTAAGCTGAGTCTTGCACTTACACTCCAAACAAACTCACAGCTCCCAGGAGGCTCCAGGGGAGGCTCGGTCCCTCCCAGTGGGCAGTCAACCAACAAGCAGCCTTCCCAGCAACACGACTTTCTGCTCTGCCTCTACCAGGACGCCTCCCTGTGCTACACACCTGCTAAGGAGAACCTGGCCCAGGAGGGCCATGCCAGGCTAGGGCCACTCGGAGGTAGACTGGTTGGGGCCAACCCTGCACAGTTGCAGAGTTCCCAGCAGGCTGCCACACAGCCCTGGGGCTCCCAAGGCCTCCTGCCCAACATGCCCCAAGGACAGGAAGTCACCCTAGCCTCCGGCCACAAGCTGCACCGCCCTTGCCCCACTACTGCTCCTGCCAGGCCACCCAACCTGAGCACCGAGGGTCATGGGGTCTAGGCCTGCTGCGGAGACTTCAGTGGCAGGTTCCACGGACCAATCACTCCTTCCTGATCTTGGAAACCCAGCAGATTCCAAGGCATGGAGGCCAAGGCTCCACGAGGCCCACAATCTGGGGAGTGCATGTGCATCTGTACCCAGCACCTGGTGGCTGGGGACTCTGCCTTCGGCTGTGCCAAGGCCACCAGCCAGGCAGCCAGCCACACCGAACGAGGAAACTAGGCCGAACTTAGTGCTTCCCTCCCTGGCCTGGCGTTGGCTAGACCCAAAGGAAGGACCCGTCCACTTGGTCCTGTCCTTCTCTTCACCCACCCCGGGGCCCACTATCCTGGGTGAGGAGACTTAGAGCCTGGCCACAGGCAAGGGAGACTGTGCCATGGGCACAAACAATACACCGTGTCTGCCAGAGCTTTTCTGGAGAACCCGGTTGAGTGTGCCTGACTCCTCATAGTCTAGGTGCCCTGATTGCTGGACCTCAGTCCCGATGAGAACAATGGTGGGAGTTTTCACTCATTTTGTTCAGCTTTTCCAAGGAATGATTGACTGGGATACATCATTGATCCTAGCATGGTGGGCTGGGGGCATGGTGGGGCCACGGGAGTGATCCGTGGCCACCCACCGCTGGGTGTGTGTGTGTTTGTGAGGACCTGCAAGACCGAGAATGGCCAGGAAGGTTCAGGGCTGGTGTGCTGGCGCCTGAGGCATGGACTCCCTGGGCACACTGATCTGGGGCCATGGGCCCTCCTGGCCGGACCCTGGACTTGCAGGTGCTCCCGGCTACAGTCATGACATGAGCCTAAGGGGAAGGCCCTGGGGACTAGAAGGCTTACAGTCATCGTGGCTGGTCCAGAGGCCAATGGGCGCCCAGAGTCTGGCAGCCCCAATCTCAGTCTGGGGCCACGGAGCTGTCCACCACTATCATACGTGCCACTTGCCGCACTCCTGGGGGCATATCGCCCATGGAAACTGCCCCTGAGAAGGACACAAGAGAACCACATGCAAGCTTTAGAGAGGGGCCAAGAAGGCAGTCTCATGGGGGTGCATTCCTGGCTGGACTGCCCTGGCGGACAGTGCAAGTCCTGTGGCTAGTTCTGTCCCTTCCCCGCCCCACCTTCCCAGCCACACTCCACCAAGGAAACCCAGCTCACTGATGGCAACTGCCACAGTGTCCATGCAACAAAAGGGTCGTGAGGCCGGCCCAGGGCCATGCATGTGCTTGGCCATTCTCTCTCTCTTTTCCTCTAGGCCTCACTGGCTTCCTTTCACTCCAGACCCAGAGCACATCCCAACCCCTTAGGTTCCTGTGCCCAGCCACGTCCCCTCTCTCTGGGACCCCAGGAATGCCTCCATCCCCCTCTACCCCTAACCGCCTTGCAGAATCCTTCTAGGGGCTGCCCCAGGAACCCCACTGTGGCCCTGAGCTCCTGTGGTCAACACAGGGGCCACCTGCCCTGCAAACCTCATAAGGGGCTCAGCTGAGTCCTCCCCTCTAAGGGACCGCTCACCTGGGCCAACTGGAGGATTCCATTATGGCCCAGAGGCCAGACAGTACCTCCCTCCTCCCGGGTGCTCAGGGAGTATGGGCAGGCCTCTGGCCTTCAAAGTGGGCCCGGCCACACTAAGCAGGTGCCCAGAAAAGTGAGGGTGGATTGCAGCCCCAGCAGCCTCACCTGGGCCACCACAGGAGCCACAGAATCACGGCACACAAAGCCCCTCACCTTCCCGAAGCCTGTTGGCACACACACTCCTGCTTCCCACCACACTGGAGACCAGAGGACAAGGGATCTGGGCCTACCTGACCACAGCAGGGTCCTGTGCTGAACTCATGCTCCAGCCTTCCTTCACTTCTGGGGAGCCACGGAAGATCTCCGCCAATGTCGCCCTAAGCTGGACCTTGAACACACCTCCCAAACATACACACACAGCTCCAGGAATCTCCGGGTAGGCTCAGACCCTCCCAGTGGGCAGTCAACCAACAAGCGGCCTTCCCAGCAACACCACTGTCTGCTCTGCTTCTACCGGGACACCTCCCTCTGCTTCATGCACTCTAAGGAGAACCTGCCGGAACAGGTCCATGGCAGGCTTGGGGCCCTCAGAAGTGGACCAGTCGGGGCCAACGCTGCACAGTTGCAGAGTTACCAGCCAGTTGCCATGCAGACCTTGGGCTCCCAAGGAATCCTGCCTGACATGCCCCAAGGACAGAAAGTCAGCCTACCCTCCATCCCCATGCCAGACCGCCCTTGCCCCACAACTGCTCCTGTTGGGCCACCAGATCTGCACTCTGAGGGCCATGGGGTCTAGGCCCACTGTGGAGGCCTCTAGCATAGGTTCCTGGGAACAATCATTCCTGCCTGATCCTGGGAACCCAGCAGACTCCAAGGCATGGAGGCCAAGGCTCCACAGGGCCCACATTCCAAGGAGCACATGTGCACCTGCACCTGTGCCCCTGGAGGCCAAGGACTCTAACTTTGGCCATGCCAAGGATGCCAGCCGGGCAGCCCACAACACTGATCATGGATCCTGGGATGAACCTAGTGCTATCTTCGGTGGCCTGGCTCTGGCTAAGCTCAAAAGAGGGACCCATCCACCCAATACTTCCCTTCACCCACCCAGGCCCACTACTGGTTGAGGAGACATAGATCCTGGCCACGGGCAAGGGAGCATGTGCCAAGGGCACACACGCCACACCATGCCTACTGGAGCTTTTGTGGAGAGCCCAGTGTAGTGTGCCTGACTCCTCAAAGTCTAGGTGGCCTGAGTGTTGGACCTCAGCCCCGATGAGAGCGACAGTGAGGGTTTTCATTCATTTTGTTCAGGTTTTCCAAGGAATGATTGACTAGGACTCATCATTGATCCAAGCACGCTGTGCTGGGGGCAGCTTGGGAACACGGGAGTGATCTGTGGCCACCCACCTCTGCATGTGCGTGTGGGTGAGGACCTGCAAGACTGAGAGCAGCCAGGAACGTTCAGGGTGGACCCTCTGGCCACACTGATCTGGGTACAGGGCCCTCCCTGCCTGGACTTGCAGGTGCTCCCAACTCCAGTCATGACAAGAGCCTAAGTTGAAGGCCTCGGGGACTAGAAGGCTTACTGTCATAGTGGCTGGTCCAGAGGCCGGCAGGTGCCCAGAGTCGGTCTGTGGACGAGGGGCCGGCCTCCACCATCGTCTGCGCCACTTGATGCACCCCTGGGGGCATGTTGCCCACGCAAACTGCCCCTGAGAAGGACACAAGAAAACCACACGCAAGATTTAGAGAGGGGCCAAGCTCGTGGGGGTACATTCCCAAAGGGACCACCCAGGCAGAGAGTGCAAATCCTGTGGCTACTTCTGTCCAACCCCGCCCAACCTTTCCCGCCACCCTCCACCTGGGCTCCCAGCTCCCTGACGGCAACTGCCACAGTGTCCATGCCACAGAAGGGTCAAGGCCAGCCCAGGGCCATGGGTGCACTTGGCCAGTCTCCTCTCCTTTCCTCTAGGCCTCACTGGCCTCCTCTTGTTCAAGACCCAGAGCAGGGCCCAAGCCCAGAGGTCCCACACCCAGCCACGTCCCCTTTGTCTGGGACCCAAGGAACGTCTCCCTCCTGCTCTACCACTGACCACCTTGCAGAATCCTCCTTTGGGCTGCCCTGGGAACCCCATTGCGGCCCTAAGCACCTGTGGTGGACACAGGGGACACCCGGTGCCCTGCAGAACTCAGTAAGGGGCTCAGCTGCACCCTTCCCCCTAAGGGTCCCCTGGCCTGGCCCAAGTGGAGTTTTCCATTATGGCCCAGAGACCAGACAGGACCTCCCTGCCCCCGGGTGCTCGGGGAATAAGGGCAGTGGCCAGGCCACGAAAGTGAGCCAGGCCATGCTAAGGAGGCACCCGAAAAGCAAGTGTGGACTCCAGCCCAGCCCTCTCACCCCTGGCTGCAACAGGGGCCACGGATCCATGGCACACATGGCCCATTGCCTTCCGAAAGCCTGTTGTCACACACTCCTGCATCCTGCCACACTGGAGACCAGAGTGCAAGGGATCTGTGCCTCCCAGATCCCATGCTGAACTCATGCACCCACCCTCCTTCCCCTCCGGGGAGCCATGGAAGAGCTCAGCCAACAGTGCTCTAAATTGGGCCTTGCACACACACCCTAAAGACACACACAGCTCCCAGGAGGCTCGGTCCCTCCCAGTGGGCAGTCAGCCAACAAGGGGCCTTCCCAGTGACACCAATTTCTGCTCTGCCTCTACTGAGATGCCTCCCTGTGCTACACACCCATGGACAGGAAGTCACCGTAGCCTCCAGCCCCAGGCCGCACCACCTTTGCCCCACTACAGCTCCTGCCAGGCCACCCAACCTGCGCACTGAGGGTCACGGGTTCTAGGTCTGTCCTGGAGACCTCTGTGGCAGGTTCCTCGGACCAATCCCTCCTGCCCCATCCCGGGATCCCAGCAGATTCCAAGGCATGGAGGCCAAGGCTCCATGGGGCCCACATTCAGGGGAGCACATGTACAGTTGCACCTGGCCCCTGGAGGCCAAGGATTCGGCCTTTGGCCACGCCAAGGCTGCCAGCTGGGCAGCCCACCACGCTGTCCGCAGACCCTGGGCCAAAACTAGTGCTTCCCTTCTGGCCTGGCTCTGGCTAGACCCAGTGGAGTGACCCGTCCACCTGATCCTGTCCTTCTCTTCGCCCACACCCTGGCCCACTACTGGGCAATGAGACGGACAGCCTGACCACAGGCAAGGGAGACTGTGCCAAGGGCACACACGCCATGCTGTGCCCGCTGGAGCTTTTCTGGAGAACCCGGTGGAGTGTGCCTGACTTCTCAAAGTCTAGGTGGCCCGAGTGCTGGACCTCAGTCCTGATGAGCGTGACGGTGGGGGTTTTCACTCATTTTGTTCAGCTTTTCCAAGGAATGATTGACTGGGACTCATCATCGATCCGAACACGCTGGGCTGGGGGGAGGGTGGGGCCACGGGAGTGATCGTGGCAACAAACCTGTGTGTGTGCGTGTGGGCAAGGACCTGCAAGACCGAGAGCAGCCAGGAACGTTCAGGGCTGGTGAGGTAGTGCCTGAGTTGCAGACTAGCTGGGCACACTGATCTGGGGCCAAGGGCCCCCTTGGCAGGACCCTGGACTTGCAGGTGCTCCTGTCTCCAGCCATGAGCCTATGGTGAAGGCCCCGGGGACTTCAAGGCTTACCGTCATTATGGCTGGTCCTGAGGCATGGGGACGCCCAGAGTCTGGCAGCCCCAAGCTTTGTCTGAGGGCGAGGGGCTGGCTGCCACCACCATCAACACCACTTGCAGCACCCCTGGGGTCATGTCGCCCACGGAAACTGCCCCTGAGAAGGACAGAAGAAAACCAGATGCCAAGCTTTAGAGAGGGGAAAAGAAGGCATATGAGTGTGGGGGTGCAGTCCCAGAGGTACTGCTGCTGCGTGAAGTGCAACTCCTGCAGCTAGGTCTCTCCTGTCCTTGCCCCACCTTCCCAGCCACCCTCTCTACTTGCTACTCCACACGGGCTCCCAGCTCCCTCATGGAAACTGCTACGACATGCCAAGCTTTAGACAGGGACCAAAATGGCATGATGGTGGGGCACAGTCCAGGCTTGTTTGTTCAGTGGAATTCCTGCAGCTGAGTGTCTCCTGCCCCCCACCCTCCATTCCCAACCACCGGCCACACACAACTCCACTGAGTCTCCCAGCTTCGTGATGGCATCTGCCTCTGTGCCCATGCCACAGAAGAGTCATGAGGCTGGCTCAGTGGGGAACAGTATGCTTTGCCCAGCCTGACTGGCAGCCTGTGGCTCCAGACCAGAGCAAGTCCCAAGCCCAGAGGCTCCCTTGCTCAGCCACCTCCCCACACTCCAGGACAGAAGGCATGCCTCCATCCTGCTCTACCCCTGACCACCTTGCAGAATCCTTCTCCAGGAAACTGGATTCCAGCTCTGACATCCTGTTCTGGATGCCCAAGCCACAGTGCACCCTGCAGCCCTTAACATCCAGGGCCACAGTGGACTCAGTTGCACCATGTACTCTATTTGGGCCACTGGCCAGGAGGGCCTGGACAAACTGGATGATGACATTGTGATTGTGCCCCCCCCCCGCATGCCAGAATTTGCCTCCTGCCCAGCATGCTTGGGGACAACAACCGGGACTCTGGACCTTCAAAGAACAGGAGGCCAGGCTAAGTAGGCAGGTCCCGTGGAACCATGGCCCCTGTCCCCTTGATTCCCAGAAACATGTTGGCACACATACAAGATTTGGGTGAATCTGGCAGTATTCAACTTTGAACCAACAAAAGAATTTTTTTCTGAAGGTCATAACATGAGAAAAATATTATTACTTAAAATATTTCATGAGAATCCAACTGTAAATTAATGTCCTAATCGTCTCTGATGTCTAAATCCTTCCATGAATAAACACTGTACTAATTTTGTCTTATAATCATTATGGGAAATTATGTTTTTGTTTTTAAACTCTTTAAAACCTCCAAAGTATTTGTCTTCTTCTGGACAAACAACTTATTTCCCTTCATGTCCCTTAGTTTCTTACTCGTAACACAAATTCTTCTGAATTCCCATACTAAATAAGTGAACTTGGCCATAGATTTGGTAATAAAGCATTTTTAGGTGAAGTCCGTCATAGTAAGTGAGATACATAGTATTTTAAATTTAAAAACTTATAAACGTCAAAGACAGCCATAAATAACTTATATTAAATAAATAATGAATGCTATCTCTTAAGTTAGACATACAGGTTCAACGACATTGCTCTCTATAGACTGAAAGTCATTGGTCAATGATGATATTCTTCAATATATTTTTTGATCATTGCATTATTCACAGCTTCTCTCCAACAACCTTTGATTAAAGTGACAGTTCAACATACGGAATGAATTCTTTCTTAGGGGTTGAACACTGCAGAGTCATATGTAGAATACATGAATTTATTTTTCCTGATTGAAAAGATTACCATACATACTCTTTCTTCCTCCTTTGGATTGTTTCAATTTGAGAAAAGAAAGTGAAAAGAATCACCAGAACATGCCATAAAAGGCATGATCTCCTGTAGCCCTAGCTAGCCTTAGTCACACAGAGACCCACCTGGCTCTGCATCCCGAGTGTTGGGATTAAAGCTGTGTACCACCATGCCTGGCTGTTCTGGCATTTCAAAGCACAATTTCACATATGACTGAATATTGTATGATGCTCTAATGATAAAATAATGAAAAGTCTTTTATATTCTTAGGAAAACAACTTATATAATTACAATATGTAATTACAAAATAGAGGTTGCATGTAGGAGCTAAGCAAGTCTTCAAATACTTTAAGTTATGTAATTCAAATAAAGAAATAAGTTAACACATTATAATGCACATCTTATATTTAATACAATATCTGTAAGTATGCTATACATATATTGATTTGGAAATACCTCTATGATATATTTTTTAATGTTAACTGGCACTAATATAAAATTAAACACATATAAACTTTTCACATAAATTGATATAAACTTAGAAATGTTACTGACTGCTTTATGTACCACGAATAGTTAACTCTTATTATTAAAGAGAAACATGGATGGAAGATGAATAACAAATCCCAGCTTGACATGTCACTAAATTTTTCAATCATTGCAGGTGGTCACATTTCAATGTACTAAAAGGCCTAAGTGCAAAAGTGGTTAAGAAAAAAAATAACAGAACACTTCAAGAACAAAGTATCCAAAGGCTTAAATATTTTTCACATGTAATAAAGTAACTTCATATTATATCTAGGATTCAGAATGTTGATGTTAGAAACAAAAACATTATTCCTGTCCTTTCTGTTTCTGTCTCTACCCAAGATCCTCTGGATGAAGTTAAACCTGTGCAGTAAGATAGGAATTGGCAATCTATATGCTGAAGTCGAAATCTGGCTCTGTACCCATGTTCCATAACTGCTTACTAGGACATAGGTTCTGTCCAAGATCAAGAACAGAGAATCTGAACAAGGTAATGTATTAGTGTATAATCCTCTGATTTGTGCACCATTAAGGTTGCTGATTAGAATAAATATCGATTTGAACTTGGAAAAGTTTACCCAAAAGACCAATTAATAAATTAATTTAATAATACAACTACTTTCCAATGCATGTACATTAAAGGGCATCAAAAAAGAATACAAGTCATACCTTGGAATCTAGCTGAAATATAAGAATAATACTACAACAAGAAAAGAGATATTGGTGACAGTACATATGTCAGAGATTTTTTTTTAATGATTACATCTTCTGGTCTCTCATTCCACCTTCACTTTGGTGACAGAGATCAAACTTTGTTCCCAGGCTTTAGTGGCAAATGCCTTTACCAGCTGAACCATCTTGCTGTCCCTTATTAAATCTTGTGTTGGTGAAACTATAGACTTTCAAAAAAGGGATTATTATATAGTCTTAAAAATTCTCTGAGACATGAGAGATGATCAATTAGCACTTATGAGTACTGAAGGTGGAAGTTCATACCTGTCTTTAACTCCAGGTCCCCTAACAGTCTTGTCCGTTACAGATACCTTCACTCATTTGCACATATACCCACACAGACACACATGCACATAATTAAAAATTAAAAAATAAATCTTAAAAATTAAAAACTAAGGCTGGGCATGGTGGTGCATGCCTTTAATCCTAGCACTTGGGAGGCAGAGGTGGGTGGATCTCTGTGAGTTCAAGGGCAGCCTGGTCTACAGAGTGAGTTCCAGGACAGCCAGAGCTACAGGGAGACCTTGTCTCAAAAAGACCAAAGAAAATTAAAAACTAAATCTTAGCAATTGCTTTTACTGCTAACAATGTCACTGACGTAATATTAATGGATACCAACAGGTTTAATCTTAATAAGACAGGTTGGGAAATAAATTTAGTACTTCTTTTATGAGCAGTACAGATTATGGTCCAGAAATAATTAGCATTTGAAATATATATTATTTTATTTATAAGCAGAACAAATGAAGATAAACATAATATGGAACATGCTGAAATATCTTCAATACAATGAGATTTTACTCCAACAAAAAGAGAATACAAGTGATATCAAGAAAATTAGAACACTACACAGTCTACAAGTTATCAATATCATAGCTAAAATTACGGATGCAAGGACACCACTCATTTCCATGCTCACAGTTCCAGTGACATACAAGTATGAAGACTGGAGAGGGGAGAAGGGGTAAAGTTGTCATTCTCATATTCCTAAGCAAGACAGAAGCCAGCAATGTCAATAAAACCAACAACTAGACATATAAGTCAATCTTGTTTAGGGCTTGCCTAAAATTCGAGTTTTTTATTCAACTCTCTTAAATGGTAACAAAACTGGCTCACAGAGGAGACTCAATTAATGAGACAACATTGCTGTCGTTTGTAGAATAATAAAAATGTCTATGTGTTACATTAATTATATACACCATGCATAAAAGTCTCTACCATTTTCAAAGAAAAATGAATAAAATATGATGGTATATAACAGGACATGAAAGTACAAGACAAGGTATACTGAAAACAGAGAAGTTCTAATATTCCATTCCAGGCAATTACTTGCCAAAAGTAGTTCATTTCTATTCCTAGGAAGTCCTCTATACAAATTGTGAGATTAAAATAAAGATGCAGAAGGATCCCAGAAGTATTAATTGTGACAGTGTTTGGGTGATATTGTGGATAGAACCTCATCAGATGGAATATTTCATGTACTTGCGTTGATCAGCCACCACCTGGAAGAGTCAGAAAAGATTGCAAGTGGGAAAAAATAATGTTATATGCATTGTGATAGATATAGATCCTCAAGAATTTAACAGTATCCCATAAAACAACTTCCAAATCTGAAGGATAATTAACTTCCAAGTGATATAAATCTATGAAATTGGTGAAACATTAATTTTCCCCTTATATCTGTTGTGATTAGAGTACCAGTTTCCTAGTCTATGTTGTTTCTATGTCATTTAAAAGCTTATTGATTCTTTAACCTAGTATATCATCTTTACATTCTTACTGTTAACTTATATGTCAGTTAAAGGGCTATATATACTATATATAATATATAAACTACATATTCAACAAAATTTCATTCAGTCCTTTGATAAATCAAAAATTCACTTATTATGTCAGGAGTGGTAGAATAAGCCTACAATGTCAACATTTAGAAGGCTAAGGCAGAACAATTATGTGTTCCAGGCCACTTGGGATAGGTAATGAGAATCCTGTTTCTGACAGAAACAACAACAAAACAGTTAACATTTCTGATTTACTAGAAGTTTCTTGAGCAAATTCTGGTGATTGTTAATGTAAGAAAGCACTTGCAGTTCAAAGTTTAAATGCATGAAATGTTGCCCAATAATAACATAAATAAAAAGTTTAAATTAAAATATAATGCAAAATAACACACAAGCCATAATGTATGGTCATACAGAAGAAAGAATTTTTGGACAACTCAGAAAGTAATTATTTTTCATTAATGAGGGCAAAACTATTCTCAAAAATCAGAATCTATACATTTGGCAATCTTGCCTTTAACAGATATATTTTCAGTAATTGCTTGTGAAAGAAGCCTGTGAAAGAAATGAAAAAAAAAATTGAAAACACTTAAAATAATAATTATTCATTGTTCAAATGAAAGGTTATTAATAACATATTTTAAGGGCTGGAAAGATGGCTCAACTGTTAAGAGCATTGGCTGTTTTTGTAGAGGACCCAGGTTCCCTAAGCAACACCAACGTGGCAATAACATTTGTCTATAACTGCAGTCCCAGGGGATCTGACACCATCTTCTGTCCTTAATAGGCAATGCACAAATAGTTCACACTTACATACCCTCAGGAAAAATATTAGGGATGCATAAAATTAAATAAATAAAAACATTTAATTAGAAAAGAACATACTTTCACCTCACCACAGGTTTTCTCACCTTTTCTCAAATACTATACATATAAAATCATGGACATGGAATTACTATTAAACCTTCAACTGTCATTAACAACCGTGTAATTTGTAGCAGTTGCCAATATTTACTTTAGTCTCTAAGAGTATTTTTTATGTCTTTCACATTTTCCCTGACCTGCCTTCCTTCCTTTCTTCTATCCAACCACCATTGGTATATTCTAAAATGCTTACTGACAATTAGATAAATTTAAATTTATGGAGTTACCCAAATAGCAGATTATATATGATGTTCAGATAACATCATGTTTTTCTTTGTTTGTGAGACAGGAGAAAGGGTTTCTCTGTTGTCAAGCTGCCCCCAAATGTGCAATCCTCATATGTTAGCCTCCTAATAACTGGAACTCTAATTTTGCAACACTATTTCTAAATTAGATAAAACCAATTCCTAGGCTGGAGAGATGGCCTAGTGGTTAAGAGCACCGACTGCTCTTGCAGAGGACCCTGTTTCGATCCCCAGCACCCACATGGCAGTGGCTGAGACCCGTCTTTAACTCCAGTTCCAGGGGAATCCAATGCCCTCTTCTGACCTCCACGGCATTGCACAACATGAGTGCACAAACCTACATACAGACAGTACATTCATACACATAAAAAAATAAATAAAATCAATAAAAAAATAATTCCTATAAGAATAAAATAATTCAACTTCTATATAACACTACTAGAAAACTGCATCAAAATTTAATTGCATTTTAATCTTTTCCATTGGTACTAAAAATCACTCCACAATCTGAAATTTTGTAATTGTAACATAACTCAAATAGTATACAACGGATCTTCAAATATTAAGAAATCAGATTCAAATCTTACTGTACAAAAATTTAGGAACAAGTCAGGCACAGAGGTGCATGGTTTTGATGGCATAGGCCCCTCTGTGAGATGGAGGCCAACCAGGACTACATAGCTAGTCCCAGGACAGCTAGCACAACAAGGGCATTCTGTCTTTAAAAAAAAAAAAAAAAGGAATAAAAAGAGGCTGGAGAGATAGCTTAGTAGTTAAGAGAACTAGCTGCTCTTGCAGAAGACTGGCAGCTAACAGAGAAGTCTTAACAGTTCTAGGGGGCCTACTGCCCTCTTCTGGCCTCTACAAATATTGCGTGACATAGGTGCACTTACATACAGGCAGACAAAACAATTATACATATAAAACAAAAATAAAAGATTAAAAAATAAATTATTAACAGTAGAACAGACATGTTGATGTTTGCCAACTCTTTTGAAAATCAAAGTCTACAAAAACTAAGCACAGTTATTGGGATTAACACAGAAAAGATATGCTGTTAAGTATCTTTCAGTTCTAGATTCCATTTTGGTTTTTGGTCTTTTTGAGACAGGGTCTCCCTGTAGCTCCAGCTGTCCTGAAACTCACTAATCAGATCAGGCTGGCCTTGAACTCACAGAGATCCACCTGCTTCTGTCTCCAGAGTGCTGGGATTAAAGGTGTGCACCACCATACCTGGTCCTAGATTTCTAAAACACATTTATTTATTTTATTTGCATGAATTTATTGTTTTGATGTATGTAAATGCACCTGTGTCATGCAATACCTGAGAAGATAAGAAAAGGGTGTCAGATCTCCTGGGACATGGTTGTCAGTCACCACCTAGGTGCTGGGAACTGAGTCGGGTCCTCTGTAAGAGTAACCAGTGTTCCTAACCACTGAGCCATCTATCCAGACCCTCTATATTGCTTTCTGAGAGAGGCTTTCTCTATGTTACCTAGCCTGATCTCAAATTCATTCATAATAGAACTATGTAAGCCTCCCTATCATCTGAGATAACAGGCATATACTGACATAATCAGCTAACATTTACTTCTTAAACTGAGAAAATTTTAGGATAAGCTATAGAAAATATGAAAAATGGTATATCCCATGACCACAATATAAACAGAAAGTGAAGATGGGTTACTCAACATCCAAAAATTTTTATTATTTATATTGTATTGTTATTTTAACACATGGTCTCAATTTTTGTCTCAAGCTGAGCTGGAATTCATTACCTAGCTCAGGCTGGCCTTGCCTTGAACTCTCAGTGATCCTCCAACCTTAGCATACTAAGCAATAAGATTAGAGGTGTCAGTTACTATGACAGGTTCCATGGTGGAAGTCACCCTTCAGAGCTTACTATATAGCTTAAAATGGTCTAGAAATCTCACTGATTCTCCTATCTTAATTTCCTGAGTACTCAGAACAGAGGTGCAAATTTCCATGACAGGATCCAAATTATTAAGATATAAAAATATTACCTGAACTGAGGCTATATTTCAGTTTGTTGAACACTTGACTAGCATGTACAAAACTCTGGATTGACCCTGGAACTACATAAATAAAGTAAGAAGGAAACATAGCTGCAATACCAGAATTTAGGAGGTGGGGATAGGAGAATCAAAAATTCAAGATTACTCTTTGCCCGACAGTGAGTGTATGAACAAGCTGAGGTCTATAAAACTCTTTCTCGGGGCTGGAGAGATAGCCTAGCGGTTAAGAGCACCAACGCTCTTGCAGAGGACCCAGGTTCGATCCCCAGCACCCACATGGCGGCTAAGAACCGTCTGTAACTCCAATTCCAGGAGAACTCCAGTTCCAAGGGAATCTGAGACCCTCTTCCCTCTTCTGACCTCCGCGGCATTGCACGACACGGGTGCACAGACCTGAATGCAAACAATACATTCATACACATACAAAAATAAAAAAAATAAAAAATAAAAAAATAAAAAAAACTCTTTCTCAATAAAAATAAATGGAAAATCATTTTGATTACATAATTAGTTTGTGAACTCACTAGTAACTTTATTTTTATTTTCAAGAATATTAGCCAACAAAAAAAGTCTTACTCTTCAACTATTCACCATTTCCTTCAAATTTACAGGTGATTTACTATATGCATCTATTGGTTTCCATTCTGTAGTATCCTTTTTTAGAATAAATTTCTGTAATAATACATTGATCGAGGCATTCTAAAACCACTGATCACATAACTATAAAGCTTGTGCAACTAATTTGTTGATTCTTCAACCCTTAAATTTATCATTTTTAAAGTACATATTAAAGTGCCTATGCATGTGTTGCTGTTCGGTTTCTGCCGCTGAGTACAGTGCCCACAGAAACCAGAAGAGGGTTTGGATCCGCTGGAGCTGGAGGTGCTGGCAGTTTTGAACTGCCAGCATGGGTACAGGGAACTGAATGCTCTGCAAGAGCAGTATATACTCTTAACTGCTGATTCATCTCTCCAGCTCCTTATCATCTAGTGAAGGTGCTATGGAAGATGGAGATCAGATACCCCAGTGCTGTGAGTTGCCCATGTGGATGCTGGGAAATGTAGGCAGGTACTCTAGAGGAGCAACAACTTTTCTTAACTACTGAGTCATATTTCCAACCCCCCTTATCAACTATTTGTAAACCAGAAGTGGAAGTATGCCCTTTTCGTTAGTGAGTTTGTGTCAACAGAGTCACACTAATGTTGGCTTTGAAATGACTTACCCTCCTGAATCAGCCTTCTAAGTGCTGGGATTACAAGCATGCAATTCTGCTCTCTGCCAATCTTTAATTCTTCAAACATTCATCTTGAACTCTCCTATAAAACTTGTTACTCCATCAATCTGAAATTACAAGGAATTCAAATTTTTTAACCCAAGAAAATTTACTCATAATTCTAAATCATATATCTATTAATCTAATCCAGTGACTCTCATGGCACTGTTGCTCAACATGACCATTGGATATTCCAAGGTACTTTTACTTATTCAGCTCCTCACCTCAGCATGTTTCTATGTGAACTACAGATAACAGATGAGGAATCATATATAATACAGTGAAGACATAAGGACATGACACACTATGCATTTATAATATTCACTGCGTGGAGCCAAGGATGGTACCCTGGACTTCACCTATAAAAGGCATGATCTCTATCACCAAAGTTAGCACCAGAAAACAAACAAACAAATAAACAAACAAACGAAGAGCTCAATGGTTAAAAGCACTTGCTGTTCTTTCAAAGGACCCAAGTTTGGTCCCTAGCACCCCTATCAGGGACCTCATAACCCCCTGTGACTCCTGCTACAAGGGAATCAAAATGTCCTTCTGGCCTCTATGGGGTCCCAGACACATGTAACATTCACATAAATATATGCATGCATGTCTGCAAACATAAATAAATAATTTTTAGAAAAGTAACTGTGTAAGCCTAAAATCTATAAATATTTATAAATAAGTCCCTCGGATGTTATAACTCTCCCCATACCTCCCTTAAAATAATCAAACAGGGGCTGGAGAGATGGCTCAGTGGTTAAGAGCACTGACTGCTCTTCCAGAGGGCCCAGGTTCAATTCCCAGCACCCACACTGCTGCTAACAACTGTCTATAACTCTGTTGGCTCTGTGGTCATTACACCACACAGATACATTTACAGACATGTAGGCAATACACAGATACAAATGAAAAATAAAAATAAAATAAAATATTTTTTTAAAAAGTCAAGCAATATAAGAATGAGAAAATGGTCCAGAGAGCAAAAACTGAGATCATAAGTAAGATAATAAGTGAGCATCTCATAAGGGCTAATAAAAAATTCTCTGCTACAACTAGAGAGCTTTCAATATCTTCGGGGGGGGAGGTACAAATTTCCCATGTAACAGAGTCTGCCAGCCAGCACAGCAGAAGGGACAAGGAGGGAAGACCGGCATTCAGGAGAGGTGAGCAGAGGCAGTTAGTGTCCTTTTGGGAATCAAGCCCTCAGCTGCCCGCTTTCAACCACCCTGTCGAAACCAGACCCCACCTGCTTCTGCATGATTGATGTGGGCAGAGTCTCCCAGCTGGCAAGCAGAAGGGACAAGGAATTTTAAGGCAAACTGAGCAACATCAACGTTATATACCCCTTTCCCTGAAAGCAACTGTGTTCTGATAATGTAAATCCCTTAACAGGCTCTAGAATTAACCCACCACTTATTTTTAGACTTTGTAATCTTGGTATATTGGTGGAGGATACGTAGGCATATTTATAGTAATATAAAGTTAAGAAGGAAAAATGTGAATCCTGATGGAAATGACAGTCAGTTGTTGTACACATGATATAATTTTGGTATAGGTTGATGTATGCATATGCATATGTTGGGGCAGTCTGATCAGAGGGACAACAGCAGAAGAACAGGGAAAGGGAACTGACTGAAATAGTAAAGATCCCCCAAGGACAATAATCCTCTGCTTTAAAAAAAAACTTTGAAAAGAATCAGAGAGAGATACAGGGCAGGGATGCCAGGGTGCATAAACTCGGGTGGGGTGGAGGGGTAGAAGACAGATGAGTCTAGATCGAACTGAGAAACGATTTATGAAACAAACATAACTTCAATAAAAATGTTTTAAAAAGACAAAAAGCCCCACAAATTTCCCATGTAAAATTAATTCAAGCTAATTACCATATCCATCAATTCATCATCCATTTATTGGTGAGAAAATCAGAATTTATTTGATTTATTTTGTTTTGTTTGTGACAGGGTCTCACTGTGTAACCCTGGTTGGCTTAGAACTCACTATGTAGACCAGGGTGGCCTAAAAAATCACAGAGATCCACCTGACTCTGCTTCTCAAGTACTGGCATTGAAGGTCAGTGCATGACGCCATTCCTGCCTGGAATTTACTTATTTCGAAATAATTATTAGAAAATATTATTTATCTTTTCTTCTAAAAGCAATATACTTCACAAATCTCTCCAACAATAGGACTCTATGTGATTATTTTATAGACGTTGTAGACTTCACCTGTTTCTAAATTGAACTGAGAAATGATGTATGAAATACATAAAACATCAATAAAAATTTAAAAAGAAATAATTTAAAAATATTTTGAAAGAGAAAAGACAAAAAAGAAACAAGCCAGGAAAATATGGGCAAATAATTTAAGACAAAGGAATAGCTAAAGACTTTCTGAAAATATGTCCAATAGCAAGGGAAATAATCTAAAACATTATCAAATGGGTTTGAATGAAATTAAAATTATTCATAGCAGAGAAAAAGAGAAAAGACAGCTTATTTAAAGAACTAAACTTCTAATATCAAATTAATTCTAGAAATTGAAGAATACCAATAGTTAAATAACAAACAAAATTTTAAAATGAGCCACAATACTTACAATACACAAAATTTTACTCCAGCCTAGATCTTCAACAGATAACTGGATGAAAATGTGGTATATTTGAGACAATAGGATTTTATTCAGCTGTAAAGTAAAATGAAATGACATTCTTAGATATATGGATGGTACTGGAGGTCACCATGTTAAACAAAATAAAGATTAAAAAAATATATCATGAATTATCTCAAATAGAAATATGGATTCTCACAGTTTATCCCTTGCGTGGTAGGCCAGCCTCCAGTAAATGGCTTTCCTTGAAAGGTGACTCTTAAACCATGTGACTATATTTGGTTTGGACAAAGAGTGTTAAGAAAAGGAATGCTAGACAAAGAGATACATGAGAAAAAAATATATATATATGAAAAAGAACCATGATAAATGTAAATTTATCTAAGAAACTTCAGCACAGCAAAGGAAAAGAACAGACATTGAAGAAATAATGAAATGGGAGAATATTCTTGAAAATATACATCTGATAAAGTGAGCTAATAATAAGAAAAATGGGGCTGGAGAGATGATTCAGTGGTTAAGAACACTGGTAGCTCTTGTAGAGCACATGGGTTTGAATCCTATCATCCACATGGTGGCTAAAAAACATCTGTAACTCTAATTCCAGAGGATCAAATACTCTCATCTTACATACATGCAGGCAATATACTCAAAGACATAATAAGTAAAATATTTAAAAAATAATCAGGATATGTAAGAATCTCAGAGTGTGCATTGGTTAAAAAAGCCAAGGGAAAATAACTTACCAGTAAACTGAGTTATATACAACACTGTGTGTACTGCATATCAAAATAAAAATTATCCTTCAGAAACAAAAAGCTGATTTTGATTGAACACATTTAATCCCCAAACTCAGGAGCTTGAGCCTATAAGATCCTGTGTTTTAAGCTAAATAGTTTCTAAAAACTGATCATTTCATGATTCAATAACAGATAAATAATCTCTAAAACAGTACAAATTACTCCTTCTTATATATTATAGTAAGCAAAAGGTCAATGATGAAAGGGGAGCATTTACAATCTAGATGTGATAGGACATGGTTCTTAATTTAGCCACAGCATATTAATCAAATGACTGACTTCTTTTAACAGTGATAGAAGATACTGTCATCCATTAATCCAGTAATCAGCATTCTTTTCTTAGAACCAATTGTTAAATATCCAGATAAAATCAAGGCAGAGGATTTTATTAGTATGTCTTACACTAATAATTCTTCACAACATGTTCATAAGTATATATAATGGCATAATGGATACTGGAGATTTCTTTAGTGGTATAGATGCTACTAAAGGGATTCCATGCTTCTCTTAACAAACCTAATGTAACTCACTGAGTCATTGAAATTGTCAAAAGAGTAATTTTACAAAATAGGACATTTATATAAATCTTCACCCCAGGTTCAAAGAAAAATTATTGCAGAAGACTGTTCAGAAAAATTTAAGCACCCGAAGATGAGGAGTGACTTGTCTTCTGGAAAGGACATGGCCACTGCACTCTGTGTTTTACACAGCATTATAGGCACCTTGAAAAGACCTACGACATAAGGTCAAACCAATTAACATTCAAGAATGGGTGAAACAGATTCATGAGGCTCAATATTTAGCTCAGGAGCTATTGGCAATTGATGTCTACTAGGGGAAGATGAGTAGTATTTTTCACTGGGAGGTGGTTCAGCCTCAGGTGGATACAGGTGGATACAGGTGGTACTAATTTAACTCTTCAATAGATGAACAAAACATGTCCCCAAAAACGTCATATTTTTAATTTAACTACCTTACATTGGATTCTGTCATTAGTTAATAATGGATCTTCTCAATAAGTGAAAAATAGAATGCAGAAGCTGAAAATATATATCAGTGCCATAGTCCAGGGTTAACATATGTGAAGGTCTATATTTGGCACTAGGATGAACTAAAACCCAATAATAAAAAAATAAACACTAATGGCAGATTCATCATGGTATTGGAAATTTTTTTATTAAATCATTGAACACATGAAATGGGTTGATAAAAATTTTCAGTAGCTTTTTTGGTCTTTTTTTTTTTTTTGAGGCAGGGTTTCCCTGTAGTCCCAGCTGTCCTGGAACTCATGTACTCATGTTGTAGACCAGGCTGGCCTCGAACTCACAGAGATCCACCTGCCTCTTCTTCCTGAGACCTGGGATTAAAGGCGTGCGCTATCATACGTGGCTAGTAGTAGCTTTATATTTACCTTTGTGAGTATGTCCAAAGACAATGAAGTATAAAAACTGCAACTTCATAAGTATAGTTTGATAATGATCTCTGCTCACAGAAAACGGTATACCAAGTTCTGTTAAATATGGATTAATTTTCTGAACATTGGAATTTCTGAACTTTTCTCATGTAATGATTTTTGTTCATGTTGAACATTCCAGGTGATCTGAAATAAGCATTCAAAATCATAATTACTAAATTATTTTATAATTTGATAGCTGCTCAGAAATTTTTATATTGCTTTGTCACATATGAAATTGTTTTAATGTTACAGGCCTATATGTATCTCTTTGATAGAATACTTGCCTACCAGGCCTTTTGCTTTTGGTTCCATCATCACCACAAAATAAACATCACAGATAAATACAGAATGAATAGTACTGAATTATTCTTAAAAAAATCACAAAAAAGTTCAAATGTGGGCAAGGCTGATGGCTGAGGAGGTAAAGATGCTTGGCAGCAATTCTAATGACCTCAGTTTGAGACCAAAAATCCACATGGTAGGACATAACCAACACCATAAGTTGTCTTCTGACCTCCATAGACATGGCATGGCAAATATGCTGACACATAGGGACACACACTATATACATGTTTACCAAAAAATGGTTTCAAATGTTATTTTGAAATAAAATAAGGTATCATGATAGCTCCCAAAAAGAAAGATGCATATTATTAATTTTATACTTTGGCACAACTATAGCACTTTCTAGCACCATGGAAGTTACACAGTAGAGAATGAGGCTTCCTCGTTAAATAGCCTAGTTACTTCATGTACTATTACTCAAATATTCCATGTCTTCAGCAATAAGGTCTCAGCATAAAGTTCTAGAGGGTAACAAAGAGCACTTATGATAACCTGTAATATTTGGGAGACCATAGAACTTACTGCACTCCTGGGCAACAGTGGCATGAATATCGTGGGAGTAACCAAACATTTTCTGCTTGGATTTAAAGTCTGCTCCACAACATGAAATGTGATCTATGCAGTGCATTCCAGGATAGTTGGATTTACAGAGAGATCCTGTCTCAAAATCTGTAACAACAACCAAAAAAAGTACTATTTTGTTTGTTAGAAAATGGGAAATATTTGGTTTGTCCATGATAACATATTCTCTATCTATATATTTTATTCTGTATTGGGGACACTTTTTTTGCCTGCATATAATTTTGCTGGGATTTCCAGAATATTTTGTTTCAACTTCTCATTGAAACTTATGCATGCTTTCACAACTGCTATGAGTTTGTATGTGTACCTGCTTTCTTGTTTAATGAAATATTTCACTGTCTTGTTAAAAAATGAGGGGGACTATTGTAACAACTATAACTTGTCCATAAAAATCTTAATTAACATAGATAATATTAATTTGTATAAATTTTCTTAAAAACTGTGATTAATGGGCTGGAGAGATGGCCTAGCGGTTAAGAGCGCCGACCACTCTTGCAGAGGACCCGGGTTCGATCCCCAGCACCCACATGGCGGCTGAGAACCGTCTGAAACTCCAATTCCAGGAGAACTCCAGTTCCAGGGGAATCCTACGCCCTCTTCTGACCTCCGCGGCATTGCACGACACGGGTGCACAAACTTGCATGCAGACAGTACATTCACACATACAGAAATAAATAAAATTAATAAAAAAAAACTGTGATTAATATGTAAAACTATTTCATAACCATTTGCATTAAGGATAGACAATGCTAAGATTCTAAGTTATCAATGAATTATTTAGTCGTTTCCAACTTGGGCCCTGTAGAATGGCCTCTGCAAAGAAAGGTGGTGAGAAGGGGCCTTTGTCATCAATGAATTGGTCACCTGGGAATACCCCATCAACATTCACAAGTGCATCCATGGAGTGGGCTTCAAGAAAAGTGCATCTCGTGCACTAAAAGAAATCTGGAAATTGTCCATGAAGGGGATGGGTACTCTAGATGTGTGAATTGACACGAGGGTCAACAAAGCTGTCTGGGCCAAAGGAATACAGAATGTTCTGTATGGTAACCATACAGAAGAGGATGAGGATATGCCAAATAAGATGTGTACTTTGGTAACTTAGTGTCTCTGTTACCTCTCAAAATCTACTGATAGTCAACATCCATGACAATTAACTGCTGAGAGTCAAATAAAATTATAAAATTGTGAAAATAATCACTTAATAAATGTAGTAAAATGGACTAGAAAAGTGGCAAAAATACTGTGATTATGTCAACAGTTGAAAGAAAATGAAGTATATTCTCATGTTCATTATTGACCTCTGACCTGAAATAAGCCCTTAGTGAGAAAGTATATCAGATATTGAATTAAGCATATAAAAATTTTATAAAATAAAATAAAGCTATCATTGAAAAGCATTTTAAAGCTTTTAAAAAGTATAAATATTGTACTTATGGCAAATCATGTGCATATATACTACATATATGAATCCTGACCAGAATACCAAACAAAATCCCATCATGGAGAGAATTGGGTCAGTTTATTAGCAGAGAGGCACAAGGGAGGTTGACCACTTTCCAGTGGAGGCCCAAACCCCAAAGAGTAAAAAAGACACGAAATTGGGTGAGTAAGGAGGGTAGGTGAAAATCGGAAGAACTGGAGGAAGTGGGGATGAATATGATAAAATATGTCGTATGAAATTTTCAAAGAAGTAACAAAATAGAGGGAGAGGAGAAAATGAAATGTGATAAAGCTCAGGCTACAATCTCAGAGATTTATGAGGCTGAGGTAAACACTAATTTCTAAGAAATCTAGGAAATATAGTGATTCTGCCTTCAATCACTACAGCAATATAGACTGGACTCTTATTTGATCAACATGATTGTACATACAAGCCCCTCCAGATGGACAATGGGGTCCTTGGGATGTATAAGTTTGGGCATAGTTGCTTGCCAATTGGTTTTACATGAAGGATGCTTGTATTCATTACTTATTACTTATTAAAAAATCAAATAAATTAATATAAAATGATCACTTCCCTGAGGAAAGTTTTATAGTTCATTAAAAAATTAAGCATAAGAAAACGAATTAAAAGGAAATTAAAAAAATGAATGCCTCTTTACCCTAAACTGTTCTCAAAAGTACTTAACTTTTTCCCATGCAGAATATCCTTGTTTTATCATTTTCCTTTAAAAAAAAGGAATTAAAATGTCTAGCACTTTTTAAAAGACAATACAAGCCCATTAAGAGTTCATCCTAGTCACTGCAAGGATGGTTTGATATTCTAAAAGTATACAAATTTGCTACAAAAATTATAGTACTGATTTTAGAAGTTTTATAAAAATACCTAAACCACTTTGCTATTGCTCCTGTGGCCCTCCAGAACTAGAAAACCCGAAGTCTTACCCAGCAGTAGACACTGAATACCCTAGTGTGGAACCCACTTTTGTTGTTTTGCTAAATGATAACCTTGGAAAACCACTTCCTAGTGTTTGAGTTTATACCCTTAAAGTTTCCCTCAACTTTGATCAGAAAGTATCTTTTGACAGTGACTCATAACTAACTGCTCAAAATGCTGACAATAAATGACTGCTATGTGCTCATGCCTGAAAGTAACATTGGTATCATCCTTCCTGTGATCACATATCAGGGAAGAGAAGAGGTGGAAAGAATGTAACATCTGGAGGATGAGGGGAGTGCTGAGAAATGCTATCTTGTCAAAACATGGCCTCTGAAATTGAACTAATGCCAGCTGTGGTTACCTGAAAAAGACCTGCACATGCTAGAGCTAGTCAGTATTCCAGAATGGACAGGGTAGAGGCACATGTGTACCCATCTCTAGCTGAGGACCTATTGGCAGCTAGTCACTGATTGGGGGATAGGGAGTCATTTTTCTTTTTTTTTAATTTTTTTTATTTTTATTTATTTCTGTATGTGTATGAATGTAGTGTCTGCATGCAGGTCTGTGCACCTGTGTCGTGCAATGCCGCGGAGGTCAGAAGAGGGTTTCAGATTGCCCTGGAACTGGAGTTCTCCTGGAATTGGAGTTTCAGACGGTTCTTGGCCGCCATGTGGGTGCTGGGGATCGAACCCGGGTCCTCTGTAAGAGCGGTCGGCGCTCTTAACCGCTAGGCCATCTCTCCAGCCCCGGGAGTCATTTTTCTTCAAGCGTATTTAACTTGGATCACAAGTGGAAGTGAAGAAACAAGAAAGAGCCTTTTTTTTTTTTTTTTTGGTCTTTTCGAGACAGGATCTCCCTGTAGTCCCAGTTGTCCTGGAACTCACTCTGTAGACCAGGCTGGCCTTGAACTCACAAAGATCCGCCTGCCTCTGCCTCCCAAGTGCTAGGATTAAAGGCGTGCGCCACCATGCCCGGCCTACAAAGAGCCATTTCTGACCAGACACATTAAAGGGTCAATAGTACATTAGAGGTAAGAAAAAAAAAGTGGTAGAATACTGTGGAGAAAAGACTTGAGCAAAGAGGAGTATGGGAATATTGTGGAAGTCAGAGGATGATAGAGAGAGATTGCCCAATTTGTAAAAAAGTCCCAAGGGATAGTTTAACCTATAGATATCAAGCAAGAGAAAGGATACTGAGGATTAAAGGATTAAGCAGGAATAGGAATAGGAGTAAGGGACAAGAGAGGAGGTAGTTGATGAGTTTAAAAAACTAAAGATCTATGAAAAAAAAGTGAAAACTTACATTTATTAAGCTAACTTCAAAATGGACTTGAAAAAAAAATAGTACAAATGGGATTACTCTTCATGGGTGCATAATATCTTCTCTCAGAAGATAGGAGCTATTAAAATAAATTAAATTAAATTAAAATCATAGTATAAGATCTATGTTAAACCCACCACCAGCAAGGTTCATGGAACACTGTGGAAGAGGAAGCAGAAAAAAAATATAGGAGCAAAAAGATAAAGACTGTTGTAGGGTACTGTATTCTAGACAACTTCACTCACTAAGGCATAGAATCTGTGCTTACACCAACCTGAACAAAATGAAACTAGCCAAAATTTTGGAACAGATAGGATATATAATCTTCAGTTGCCACCAGTTAATGAGGAGTTCTCATCAGTGGACAGTTTCTGGTGGAGAATCATTGTTTGAGGTTTCAAGAATGGTATAAACAAAGTGTTCAGTGGGCTTACTGTTTTACCAAAGCAATGATAAAAAGTAAATGAAGTTTTGTTAGAGGTACAAATAGGAGGATATGGGGTAACTGGAGGAAGAGGAAAGAGAATAATTCATATTGTATCTATGAAGCTGAAAAATTAAAATGGTTTTATATATATGCATAGTTGGTGAATGTAGGAACCTGTGTGCTATGCCACATGTACAGGTCAGAGGGACATTTTCAGAGTTGATATCATTACTGGGTTTAGAGTTTCACATACCATACACTTAGTGCAAGCCATGTGTACATGTACTACAGACATGAAACCTGACCAATGAAATAATAGTTAACAAAATCAACAAATCGATTTAAATATTAATGGCATGGGCCTGGAGTGATGGTTCCAGAGCTAAGAGCAATGGTTGCTCTTAGCAAGGCAGAAGGCCTGGATTCAGTTCCTCGCAGCCATATGGCAGCAAACAACTAAGTGGAGCTCCAGGGTTTCTGATTCACTCTTCTGATCTACATGGGCATTGCACAGCATGGTTATGCATACATGTAAGCAATACACACATACAAATAAATAATAAAAATTATTTAAAATATTAATGGTGTTGTAGTTTGAATGAGAAATGCCCCATAGGCACTGCATTTGAACACTTAGGTCACTTGGTAGCACTGTTTGGGAGAGATTCTGAATTCATTAGGAGACTTTCTGTAGAAACTCTCTGGAGGCAGGCTTTGAGAGAATTTTTTCCTGTTTGCTTCCTGAATGTGCTTTAGCATGTTAGCTCTCCGGTTCAATGGAATAGAAGAGATGACCAAAATATAATCCCACAGAGCCACAGCCACCTAGATTTTGAAAAAAAAATTCCTACACAGAGAAAATGCAGTATCTTCAAAAATGGTGCAGGGAAAACTGAAAATCTGTGTGTACAAAAATAAGTCCACTCAATAGAATGAAAGTCATGCCTGATGCGGTAAAGATGAGGTGGTTGAAGAGGTCACTAACTCACTAGAGAAAGGGAATCAATATAGCTTCTAACTGTATTCCAACTAGTTATCCTGGTACCCACAGGTTAGGGTCATTCCCACCCCTTTTATCAGAGCAGCTTCTTTTTGCAGCAGATAGAGGGTACTGAGGAATAAATAAGTGACCATGAATAGGGTATCAGCTCCAAGCAGTACATCTACAATGCGACCATTACACGAAAGGCTCAGAGAGTATAATAGAAAGGGAGCAGTAGATTGTACCAGCCAAAGGACTAGGATGTCTGCTATGAACCAGTATATAAGACAGGAATAAACAATCCATAGAATCTCAATAATAAGGTTTTCTAATCAAGACCTGAATAATGAGAATAACAGTCAATGGATAGAGGGAATTTCATAGGAATCTACCACTTGATGAAGGGTTACAGGCAGTCAGTGGCTGCTGACAGAGAAGAACATTTACTCTTCTCAAGGTATGAGCCCCCTGATAGGTTATCCAATCCCAAGTGGTCAGCCGTAAGCACCTGTACTTAAAGAGCGACATTATATGAATTAGATGTTTTTTTTTAATTAATTTTATTTATTTCTGTATGTGTAAGAATGTACTGTCTGCATGCAAGTCTGTGCACCCGTGTCGTGCAATGCCGCAGAGGTCAGAAGAGGGTGTCGGATTCCCCTGGAACTGGAGTTCTCCTGGAATTGGAGTTTCAGACGGTTCTTGGCCGCCATGTGGGTGCTGGGGATCGAACCCCGGTCCTCTGCAAGAGCGGTCGGTGCTCTTAACCACTAGGCCATCTCTCCAGCCCCGAATTAGATGGGTTTTTACACACACACAAACACACACACACACACACACACACTTTCATATCTGTGTAACAATAATGAGAGACTGTCATGAACTTGAGGAAGAGACAAAGAAGTTGGGAGGGGAGAGTGATAGAAATGGTGTAAATATAGTAGTTATGCATGAAATTTTCAATAGTCAAAAAAGAATGAAATTAGATCTCTTGCTTTGTACAAAATCAGCTGAAAACACAACAAATTCTCTCCCCACACAAAAATCAACTCCAAATGGAACAAGGTTTTCAGCATAAACCCTGCAACTCGGAATCTGCTAGAGTAAAATATAAAGCATTAAAGATACAAGCCTAGGTAACAACATTCTAAATAGTGTTGGGTCAACTGTGAAGTAAGCATAACAAATGACAATAAAAACCCCATGAAATTAGGTTTTTATATAACAAAGAATCTGAAAAGGGGAAAAATCTTTACCTGGGATGGAGAATGATCATCTACAATATATAAAGATCTAAAACACAAATATCAAGAAAACAACCCAGTCAAAAATACAATAAAGTGAGGTCTTAAAGGAATACAAATGGCTCATAATACTTTTTTTTCATGTTCAGCATCCCCAGCTATCAGGAAGATGAAAATTAAATCCACTTAGAAGTTCCATCTAGTAAGAATGGTTATTATCTTGAAAACAAAGGCTAGGAAGGTTGTGGGGAAAGGTGAACCCTTATTCACTGTAGAGAGTAAATTGGTGCAGCCAATAAGGAAATCAGTGTGGAAGTGCCTCAAAAATAAGAAAAAATAAACTACCGTATGCCACAGATTTACCACTCCTGGGAATTTACCTAAAGAAATAATTCCTGCTTCACAGATACATGCAGGTTCATGGTCTAGTAACAATAGCTAAGAAATGAAATCATCCTCCACATACATAAACTATTGTATGGGCAAAGAAAATGTGGTACATATACACAGTGGAATTTTGTTTGGCTCTTAAGAAAAATGGAGTATCTACCATAAATGGATGGCATTAGACAGTATGAGGTAATCCAGGGCCAGAAATAGCAGTAACATGTTTTCTCATAGGCAGATTCTCCTTCAAATTTTCAGATTTATGTGTTTAATTTGAAGTGTTAACAAGAGATCAGGAAGCTACAAAGGAGCCACTACAAGGCTGGGGGAAAGCAGACCTTAAAGAAGAGGGAATAGAATACATGTGATATGAAAGGAGAGTAGAGGGCTATTGGGAGTAGAAAGGTGTAACTGGAGATGAAGAGGGGAAAGGGAATTGACCAAAAAAGGAATGTATTAAAAGCAAATATGGAACCCTATCTCATAATCTCATCATTAAGATGTATTTTGATTCTTTTGAGATAGGGTATCCCAGTCCATCTGGCCTGGAACTCATAAATTATACCAGGAAGGTCTCTTACAGAGATCCACTTGCCTCTGCCTTATGAGTGCTGGGATTAAAGGCACCTGCCAACATGCCTGGTTTAAAATATTTTTTGAAAAAAAAAGTGGTTGGGGATACCACGTATATAGAATAATGCTACTCCCTGAAGTTATAAACTTGATTGGTTAAAGAAAAATCCCACGAACTACATTTTTTCCTGTTAAATATGACGGGGTCTTACTGTGGCTTATGATGTCTCCTAACCTGTAGAGAATGTAAGCTTGTGGCATCAGCCATGGGTCATTCCTCCAAGGAGAGAGCCAATAGCCAATTAGATTTGGGATATACAGGCATATGGCTGCCTCTGCTGCACATTATTTCCAGGCAGGTGAGGTGTAGCTGATGCTGACGGTGGAGTTTTGCTTGACTCAGGAGACCCGTATTTGCTTTTGTGGTTTAGTGGCCTTGGTAACACTCTCTGGTATTCCAGGGGCCATCTGTACACTTGCATGTGTGGTTCTCATGCATTTTTTCCATGTTAACATCAGGTCTTCAGCAGCAGGCCTTATCGCCTCCTCTTGCAGGTAATCCCAGTTTAGAGGGCAAGGACCCTGACCTTTTGTGGGGGACTTGAGCAACATCTCATCTAAACATATATGTCTAAAACAAAGTAACCTACCATAACAATAAGCGTTAAATACCTATATTCTAATTGCTGTGCGTTCATTAGTAGGATCGAAAGGTTATTCCTGGACAGTCAGCCCATGAAAGGAAACACCAAAATGACCAAAAGTCCAAGACAACAGCTCCAGAGAGAGTGGACTGTTTTTAGTTCTCATGTTTCCTTTTCTAAGCCCAGGGAAAATCTGCGGAAGAGGGGCAGTGGTAGAATGTAAGGGCTGCGATTGGGTGAGGGGTGAAACTACAGCATTAGTCTGGACCCTCATTTGATTAACCTGATTGAACATACAACCCCTCACCCCCCGCTGGAAGGTGGGGCTGTGGGTGTTTGGGAACAACAGCTGCAAATGGGTTATACATGAAGTATGCTGTACTCATGGATTATCACTTATAGCTAAAAAATGGAAAAAAAAAACTGAGAGAGATAGCAGGACAGTCAGGGCAGAATGCAGATCCGGTTGGGGGGGGGTGGGGGTGAAGGGAAGGGGAGATATGCCTGAACTGATTTGGAAAATGATGTATGAAATGCACAAACATCAATAAAAAAAAATGTGAAAAAAAAAAAAAAAAAAAAAAAAAGAAAAATCCCAATATCAGGCATAGGTTTCTTCCCTCTGAAGTGCTATTCAAAGCCTCAAAGCAAAAGAGGCTCTGTCCAAGGCTTTTCATTGTCAATCACAACTATGTTATAAAATCATACTGCTGAAGGTACCACATATTTTGGTTGCAGGACATATTGAATCAAACTGAAACAGATCTGGAAAGTGCATCCCTGCTGGCTAGCTAGCTTCCAAACTGCTGGAAAATACTATGCAGGCTGCTGAGGGAATATGTACCAATAGTCTTACCATTTGTGAGCCTGCAAACTAAACAGGAATGATGTGCACAATGGTGCTGATATGGCACAACTGTTAAGTGGATAACTAACCCACTCCTAATTTAGGGCTCCTCCACAGGAGGAGTCTATGTCTAGGAAAGTAAACCTGGTTAAAAAAAAAGCCCACAGTGGGAGAGGTCATAGACCCTAGGGAGGAACCTACTATTTTGTATTGCTAGATAGTGGTGTTTAAATAGTCTAAATATTTATGTGTGGACCCATACATTAGTGCTTTTCTCTGCCTTGGTGAGTGAAACTTCTTTTCGTAGTAAGCAATAGTCAATGCAGAAATCATTAACTGGTCAGTGTGCAGAGAATAAGTGATGATTTAGGTTCTCAGTACTAAAGAGGATTATGTACATTTCCCTGCCAAGACTAGGGAAACATTGAAAACAAGCAAGTAGAATTCAAGAACTCATGGATTGGAAAGAGGGCTGTGAAATGCTTTTTGGACATGACATGTCTGTTACATTATAAGCTCACAACAGTAATGGTGAACTGCAAAAGACTGGGACTTTCGATATTCCATCATGGATTAGGTGTGGCTGATATAGCCCCACCATCTCCATGGAGCTATATGGAGTTAATAGCCACTTAGGAAGAGTGATAGTCATCAGTGCTGCAGCCTCTAGTAAGTCAGTTTTGGGAAGGGTGGTGGTGGAGGCAGGCAACTGGAATTAAATGCAGTGCACCATAGAAACAAAAACAAACTTAAAATTAGGAGAGGGTATTATTGGAAAGGATGGGTTTCATGAAATTTAGAAAGGAAGAAGAGAGGATTATAGGGGTATGTGACTGTGAATGAATTATTAAAGGGTAAAATTACACAGACATTCTTTGTCACTTATAATATGTATAAAAAGTATTTAAGCTTGGTAATTAGTCTTGACCTAAGTTCTTACAGTGCTTAACTAACATTAAGCACCTATATCATTCCAGGCTAATAAAAACATGGTGAATAAAAAATTCAAATCTCTAAACTAACAAGATTTATGATAGCATAAGTATGAATTTGACATAAAATAGAAAGACATACCTTGAATTTGGGTAGGTAGACTCAATTTTAAAAATATATATTCTCTCCTAATCTATTAAATTGGGTGCAAATGAAATGAAAAGTACATTTCTTTCATCTTGAAAAATATACATAAGCATCAACTCTGAGGAAAAAATGAGTACAGACATGGAGTACTCTGAAAAAGAAGAGAAAAGAGATCTAAATGGAACAGGTAAGACAGTAAAATCATCAGGAATTAAAGTGAATAGAAAAATCAAATATCAGTTTTCTACAGTTATTCTAGATTATAAGCAGAAATAATACAAGTCAAGGCAATTTGAATAATTAATATACTAACACACTAATGCCTACTAGAAAAGAAATGGCAAAAATAGTTGATGAAAAGTTATGAGGAAAACAAAAGTAAATATATGATATTAGCAGACACATTTGTAAAAGAATCACACAAAACTCCAAAGGGACAAAGAAAAACTGATTATATTTTAATGCATAATTCTGTACACACTGGATATTCAAAGTGAATGGAAAATGGTATTTCATTTGCAATGTGTCTCACAAAATAATTCACAATGAGCTTATGAATAGTTAACAAATAGGTATACTACATGGAAAGTGTAAAGAAACAAAAGTAACAGAAATAAATAACATTATGATAAAACAATAATAATGTAAGTAAACAACAAATTATTTGTTATTACATGATCAGCTGCTAAATATAAATACATTACTAGCTAAAGTTTTCATAGTTTTAAGAAATGGTATACTTTAACATATTTACTATATATAAAAATGTATGGCTATTAGCCGGGCATGGTGGCGCAGCAAGTCTTTAATCCTAGCACTTGGGAGGCAGAGGCAGGCGGATCTTTGTGAGTTCAAGGCCAGCCTTGTCTACAGAGAATTCCAGGACAGCTGGGGCTACAGGGAGACCCTGTCTCAAAAAGACCAAAAAAATGTATGGCTATTATCTCAATCCAAGAAAAAATAAATTTGAAAAATTATGGACCAGGCATTGTGGTAAATGCCTTTAATCCCAGCACTCAGGTACTGAGGCGAGCTTTGAGATCAAGACCAGTCTTGTCATCACTCTGTAGCTCCAGACACTTAGAGCTACAGGAAGACCCTGTCTCAACAAATCAAAAATAAACAAAATTAACCTACCACTTACTTTCAGACATGATATTTAATGTATAAGGGCAGAAGTTATATATTCATATTTTAGACTAATATAAAATTAAAGGGAAAAATGTGAACTCCTAAACATATATCAGAGTTAACATACACTTTATTTCTGGAGGACATAATTCTGGTACATATGTGACATTTATATAGGTATATTTTAGAGCAATACAACTGGGAGGGAACCACAACAACATAAAGACTGGGTCAAAGTATGGACTGATATAGTTAAATTCTACCCAAAACAATAAACCTTTGCAGAGAAAGACTGAGAGAAAGATGCAGGACATGTATGGCAGAATGCATGATCTGCGGTGGGTTAGGGGGAAGGGAAAGTGGAATATGTCTAAGCTGAACTGAAAAAATGATGTCTGAAATACACAAAACATTAATAAATTATATTAAATTTAAAAAACAAAAACAAAAATGGTTTCTGAAGAAAACGCCCTAAGAAATTCCATAAATCATTGGTTACATCACAAATTGACATTAGAAAAGGCACTTTAAAAGGAAAAATCCTGTTTTAAACAATTCGGTGGCAACTGAGAATGGTGGTACACATCTGTGTGTTCCCCAGAAGTCAGTAGTCTGAGGCAACACAAGCTCAATGTCATCCTGTTTAAAAGGTAAAGACAAATAAAACATTGTTCTTTATACTCTTTTTTTTTTTTTTTTTTTTTTTTTGAGACAGGGTCTCCCAATAGCCCCAGCCTGCCTGAAACTCACTCTGTAGACCAGGCTGACCTTGAACTCACAGAGATGCATCTGCCTCTGCCTTCTGAGTGCTAGGATTAAAGGGCGTGTACCACCCCACCAGGCTGAAAGAAAGTTCTTAGCCGCCATGTGGGTGCTGAGAATCCAACCAGGTCCTCTTAAACACTGAGCCATCTTGTCAGCCCATTTTTTTTAACAGTATATTATCCTCTATGAATGTAAAAAAAAAAAAAAACCCAGTATAATTAGATTCAAAGTTATCTTGAAATCAGTGACAATTATAATTACATACACTTCATACTTATGAAAGCAGAGATGAAATCACTGCTAATCCCACTATTCTGAAATTCTCATGTAGTACAGTCACCATCCCTGCAGCTCCTGAGATTTAGTCCAACAGTAGCAATGAAAAAGCAGTCATTACTGATGCCAAATATTGATTCAAAAGAAATCTTCCGGTCTCCTTCCAAAAATTGGCTGAATCCAAATTTCATGATAAGCAAGACGGAGCAATACCTTCTGAGATCTTTCTATGCATTATGAAGATCACAGAGTTTTGGTTAAGTAGTCTGTAGAAATAATGACATTAATTCACTTTCAGTCATCTGAGACTTCAAAGAAAGAAATAATAGGTCAAAGTTAGAGGCAAATTTAATATCACCAGTAATGTGTAGAAAGTGCAACTTTAAGATTTTATATAAATACATATGTTTATTAGTATATAATCAGACAACAAAAGTACAGAACTAGGGAAATGGGCAGCAGGCCCCAACTTTAGCTAAGGAACTACACTGGCAACTGAATACTGCTGAATGCATGAGATCTGGTGGGGAGCTATCGGGAAGTGTGAATGGGGAAGAACATTAAGATATATCACATGAAATGCACAATAATTCAATAAAATATGCATTAGGGATAAAAAGAGAAAGATGAAATTATGAGCTTAGCAGGGTGAAACTAGAACTTTTGGGTGAGGGGGAGTTGATCTTCCTTAAGGGAGCAAGTCTGGATAGGCTGACTAGAGTGCATGAACATGCACTGTGGGACATCTCTCTTTAAAACCTTCATTCTGTAGGCCTTAACATATGACAACTTCATGCACTCTTGCGGGACGACTAGGATTGTGGATGGGGTAAGAGGTCTAAATATGATAAGACTTTTGTAATAGATATGAAAAAAATTCAATAAAATATATTAAAAAACATGAAATATTAACTATTCAAAATTATCTTAATTACAAAGGTAATTCTGAGTTGAATTTTTGTTAAACTCTACCCAAAGCAATAAACCTCCGAAGAGAAAAACTTTAAAAAGACTGAGAGAAAGATGCAGGGCATGTATGGTAGAATGCATGAACTAGGGTGGGGTGGGGGGAAGGGAAGGGAGAATACATAAAAATTGGACTAAAAATGATGTATGAAATTCACAAAACATCAATAAAGTATTACATTAAAAAAGAAGTAAACAGCCTGGGTGTAAATATCTTATAAGGAAGAAAGGCAGATATTCTGTAAGTGTAGCATCAGTGTGGTCTAGAAAAAAATAAAATCAATCATTTAACTTAAATATTTATATTTTAAATTTTTATTTAAAGAGTATGTGTTGAGTGCAGAGCCTCACGGAGCTTAGGGATATCAGGGCATCCTGCAGCTGGAGTCATCAGGAATTGTGTGTGGCCAGATATGGATGCAGGGAATTGAATTTTGATAATCTGAAAAACAGCATTTGCTCTTAAAACTCTGAGCACCCATACTTTCTATTTTAATGCTTAGGATATTTTAATTCTGAGACTATTTATATATTCATCTTGCTACTTGTGTATGATCTATAACTCCCTAAATGTCTACTTGAGATCATTGAAGCAAGTCAAACACATAAAAGGAAGTAAACAATCCATTCTTCAGCTATATCAAAATTAAGAGGGCTGGGAAAGTAGCTTAGTGGTCTATTTTGTACTGAGTATGTGGGGGATTCTGGGTTCAATTTCCAGCATATATATTAAGGCAACTTGCAATTTATCTCAAATGTGATATGCCAACATAATATAACATGCTACACTCACAAATACAATGCCACTACCAAAATTTATCCATTTTAAAATTCTTTAGTTAATGTTTATACTCATTTCTTTATCAACCAAAATACAAATGTTTAGTACTCACCTGATATTCAATCCTCTTCCTTATTTCACTGGATAATGCAATATTCTTTGGTGAAGGATGATTCTGCTACAATATTGTCTAAGATGCACATTCTTGACAAATCAGTAACAAGTCACTCATCAAGACTGCTAGGAAGACAGTTTTATACAGCTCCTCAACATTCCCATGATGTTGATAATCAAAGATGAATATAAACATGAGTTATCTTCTTCACAAATCATGCTTTTTAAATGTTCATTTTCAAATGCCCTTATAAAATACAAAGGCAGACAGAAGAAGCAGTCTTTCTCCTATTTTTAGAAATGTTAAAATTTTGACATATTCTTCCATTTTTGTATTTGTATAAATCAATCTAGATTTTCCCATACAGCGATTATCAAATATGTATACATTTTACTTTTTCACCAATTTGTACAAATTGTCAAACATTAAAGGTTCTACAACTACAAGCTGGCTCACTGCTATACTAGAATAATACTTAAATGGTTATATTATAGTCATCTTAAATGATTATATACCTTATATTCTTTCATTAATAGACATCTGTGATAATTTTCTCAGATTTTCATATTTCACAAAGAAGATCATCTACACAGAATTTTGAAAACTAGAACAAAGTCTCAGTAGTCAAACATATTTTTTTTAATTTATATATGGTTGCAATTTAATTTTCATAGTAAACTTGCTGTTCAAAATCATAGTCTGCTTTTGGTTTTGTAGGAAGTTGATCCGTTTTTCTTCTTCCTTATGTTATCTGAGACATGATTTCATGTAGCCCAGGCTGGTCTCAAATTGTGTAGCTCTGAACTCCTGATCCTCCTATCTCCTGAAAGTGCTGGGTAAGTATTCCTCATTAAGCACAACTGCATGTTCTGATCTATACTGTATCCAATGTCAAAAAGATTCTCTTAAAGAGTTCTAGGGAATACTTGATGTCCACAAATAAGCAGACGTTTTAAAATTTTATATTAAAATATATACATATAGAAATAAATTTAGAAAAAATTATAGGTCTTAATGTTTACCATAAAATGATAAGCTAATCTATAACGTTAAAATTTAAGAACACCTGGAAGCCAAAATAATACAATATTTTATAATTCCTAAAGTAACTTTGTCAACTACAAACAAGTAAAAATGAGGATTAATCCTGAAAAGAGCAATAATAGCCCATGTATACTGCTGAAGCAATGTTAGATGCACATATGAATGCCATATTATTTCATATATATAAATAAGTTAGTAAAGGGAAAATATGCAAAGAAAAATTATTTTAGCAATTATCTAACTTCCTGTTTTAAAATTAATTTTTGACTTTATGTAATTTCCCTTCAAATAAACATACACAATGAACTTACTTATTATACTCATTATAAGCCTACCAGAAACAAAGAGTTACAAATTTAACATACTAAATACTACCCATTGAATTGAAATTTTATTTAATGTAATCATTTATGGATGTTATTTGCAATGAAATTAAGACTCCACATCTGAAGAAACATGAATTTCAAAATGACAAAAAATTTCAGTGAGTTATTTACAATTAGTTTTGAATGGTTTCATGTAGTCAGAGTAAACATAGTACTGTATATTAATTCAAAGAGGTAGTAGAAAATCTTCCTTATAAGAGACATTTCCTACAATAATTATAATTATAAAGATATATTTACATAATGCCCTATCACTAATTCAACTACAAAATTATATTTTGTGGCTTTTAAATGTACACTAAGCATTATCCTATGATTAATGTAGAATTTTCTTGAAATGAGTAGCTAAAGTTAAAATCATACTTTTTAAACTATTTCATTCTGTTAATCACCCAGTCAATAAGTAACAAATTGTATAAAGTAGAAAAAAAAGTCTAAATGTTTCACTCCCAAATAATTGAAGAAAGTAATGAAAAGCATGACATTTATAATGATATAGTCACAAAATTATATGCTGTGAGACTCTATACCTTCAGAAAATCTATATGTTAAAATTAACCTTTTTGACTACTATTTACAAAGTTGTCTTGAATATTGTCATGCAACCAGAGAACTCTGTAGAGTTCCAAGAGGTAGTACAAAAATCTTAATAAGACTAACAGAAAAATGGAATAAAGAAATTTATCAGGATGCTCATCAGTGCTCAGCCAGCCAACTGAACTGTCATTTCATTTTCAAAGCACAATTCACACTTAACAAAATGTCAACTTTTATGAGAATAAATTGCATAGTGTTTTGTAACTTTCTGTGCTATCACCCAAATAACTGACAATTTTTAAAAGTTTTATGATCAATTTAAGGACACCTTATTGAAAAAGACATTTTCACAGTATTTTACAAACTTTACTTTGTGTAATTCACTCTATTTTTAAGAGATGCTTAATAGTTTTTTTAAAAAATAGCTCATTATTTACAATTATTTTTGCTCATGTATCAGATGAACAGACCATGTAATTTTGAAATTTTGAGAAATTAAATAAAAATAAATTATATCACAAATCCTACTTATTAAGAAAATGAAATGTAACTAAATGTCTCTTATTTGGCATAAGCCTTTTTTCATAAATTTGGTACAATTTGACTAATACAATTGGTTTATACTGTATTTTAAATAAATGTTTAAAAAATCAACTATCTTGCTAATGCAGCAAGATATATACAAATAACACACATAAGGTCAGAGAGGCCTATTATTTATTTATTTATTTATTTATTTATTTATTTATTTATTTATTTATTTATTGTCTTTTCGAGACAGGGTCTCCCTGTAGCTCAAGTTGTCCTGGAACTCACTCTGTAGACCAGATTGGCCTTGAACTCACAAAGATTCACCTGCCTATGCCTCCCAAGTGCTAGGATTAAAGGAGTGTGCCACCACGCCCAGCCAAAGAGGCCTTTTTAACAAAGCATACAAGTAATTTCACAGTCACATCAATATAATGAATCCTATAAAATATGAATTTTAAAGACACATGATCACTAAAAATCCAATATCATATCACTACATATAATCTAAATATTCCACTTCAATATAGCAGAAATTTGTATCACCATACAAGGGTCCATTTCATTTCCCCATGCAAAAGAACCATGAACCCTAAAATTTAAAAGTAAAGTATATTTCCAAAGTATAATCAGAAATTTGAACATATGGAAAATTAACTGACAGATACAAATATGACCTGGTCAACAAACCTCCTCATACATATTAAATACAAAATAATAATTGATACTTATAAAGGTAAGATATTTCAACTACTGCTTAAAAATTCATAATAATGTTGTATATGTATATGTGTGGTAGTGGGTTTTTCTCTAAAGCTAAAAACCTCAGACTATACAAAGAATTTGTCTATTATTCCTCCGTAAGTCAGATTCTAACAGCTTTCATACTTAACAACCAAATAAACATGGGCAGAAACAAGCTGGCAATGAGACTGGAAGAAGAAATATCTGCAAATGTTACATGATTTAGATTTATAAATAGTGATTGATAGTCTGTTACTAGTGAACCACCAAAAGCCAAAAAGAAAGAAAAATGTCAAATTTAACTCATTATGTTGCTTATTTTATGGTCAATCACTAATTCTGGCAATTCTTTTTCAAAGAATATCAATTATTACATGACTAACAATAGAATGGAATGGAGGGTTCATTTACTGTAATATTGTGTGGGAAAATTGGGACTGACATATTAACCAAGAAGTGCAAAATGTGCATGATAAAGCAATTGCAATTAAAAAATGTTTCTGCCTTTGCTTCTCAGTTATTCATAATAGTGAATATTTACAATTTAGATACATACAATAGTATACACCAAAAATATTTTTATATCCTACTACTTAAGAAGCCATATACTATTATCCAGTGACAACAAAATCTAACCATATTTAAACAGTAAAAATAATAAATTTTATTTTATATTTGTGTAACAAAATCCTCCATAAGATGCTTTTAAGATGCTCCATTATTTAAACAGATACTTAAACTGAAAAATAACTTTTGCTGGATATATTTAGATAAACTGAAGTATAATAGCTTCTATATATTGAAATAACAATGGCATCTACATATAAGTGTTCATGGACATCATGCATCACACATCATCACTACATCACAAAATAATTCACTATTACTTAAAACCAAATTCTACTAATGAATTTTAATTTTTCTATTCAATGCTTTTAAAAATATAGAGATTTTCTTTCCCACAAAGACCCTGTGTATTTGTATACAGAACACATCTGTGAACCATAAAGTATGAACACCAACTTCCCATTACATTTCCACCCTACTGGGTCTATGAGAGATTCATCAACACACTACTCCATATAAATATATATGGCACTACACCATCAAAAATTAAAACATTTAAACTTATATACATGCAGAAAAGAAAATATATTATTTGTAAGGAGTAGATAGTAAATTAATCAATTTACTATCTGAATGGTGAAAATAGTGTCTTTTAATATTAGAATATCCACAATATCCCACATATCTTCACATGGACTAAAGCCTAGAATCCATGTGAAATTGTCACATAGTCTCCCTGTCCCCAAATTCTATCCTCTTATCTTCTAAATCTCTCATAAATTTGCTTAGAAATGTTTCAATCAACAATATATACTCCAGAAATATAACTACCCTTAAATGCAAAAATAGCACTCATCAGTCTTTATAGGATATTAATAGTGCTCTGTTCTATTATAAGTAGAGTAATACAGAGACCAGAAAATCCTAGATTTGTTATAACAGTAACAATGTAGTGTGTCTTCCTTAATACACATGAAAAATATACTTATACCATGCAAATTTAACATAAATATCTCTGACAAATATATACCCAAGACTGCCAAACATAAAGCATCTCCCCTCAAAAAGTCCATAGCAACAATAGTATACACAAAATATGCCATGAAAAGAAAGCCACAGTAACAACCCAAGACTATAATTTACATCATGGGAATTATATATTTATTTCTAGAATTATCTATGAAATTTTTCCTACATATTTTACCCGAAAAGATTAATGGTTTTTGTAGCAAGAAAATGTCAGAAAGCAATTATACCTGGATAACTTATACAATGAACACCATATGTCTTTTTCTCATTTATAGATAAAATACTTTCCAGATCCTCTTGATTCTAATTGCCCTAAACCACTCAAAAGATGAATGCAAACTGAACATTTCTTTTCTCCAGTGATCTAGCCTAAAGCACATAGGGTATCTGAAAGACAGGAGGATCACAAGGTCAAGGAAAGTCTGACGACAGGAGGACTTACAGGCTATTCTGGACTTGAGAATGGGAATTTTTCTACAAAACTGAATTTCAACACAAAGAAATAAAACTGGAGACATAAAAACTAATTTTCCTGATGTGACAAATATTTTACATCTGTGTCAAATCGCTACACTGTCCTCTACACATATGTACAATTAAAGGAAATTTCTAATTATTTTTATGTTATTTTGGATGTGGAGGACTGTTGTTTGGTTTGTCTATTTGTTTTGAGACAGAATCTCCCAGTAGCCCCAGGTGGCCTTAAACTTGCTATATAGAATAGGTTAGCTTTAATCTATACAAGATCTGCAGAAAAAGGTGATTATTAATTCCCTAAAGGAAAATCACTTAAGGGGGAAATATAATAGGTATTTTGTTGCTTGATTTTGAGATAGCATCTTCCCAAGTATCCTGGATAGGCTGGAACTAAATAAAATTCTCCTGGATCTGCCTCCTAACTGGTAGGATTACAGCTATGTACTGTTAAGACTAAAAAGGACATATTAAAATATTCAAAAAGTTAAAAAATACATGTATATACTGTGCTAGGAAAACTATCATAAATTTACTAGATTTTTAACTTTTTAACCTACTGTCAGTTTAGGTAAATTAGGGTTATTTGAAATGAATCAACTTTAGTTGAATTTTAATGCAAAATTAAGTTGATGAAGAAAATAAAACTATGATTGTTTTCTAAAATGTAATAAAACAGTGTTCTTTCCAAATTAACTTGTCACTTTTAAACATATAAATATACAATAAGACATTTTATTATGTTGTTTATATTTATATAAATCATTACATTAACAACAGTTTCAAAAAAGCTGTGTGGGGCCAGTGGGATGGCTCTATTTGCAACTAGTCTTTACAACCTAAGTTCAGTCACCAGAGCCACCATGGAGGCAGGAGAGATAAACTTCCCTGAGTGCCCCGCTGACCTCCAACTGTGTTCTTGAGCACATGTGTGCTCTTGTACACTAACCAAACTTTTATTTCTTGCTTTTTCTAAATTCAATGTTGTCCTACCCATATTTTCATTATGATTTTTGTGATGCTGAGGACTTTTAACATGTAAAGAAAGAACCTTTCCCATTTTATCTTGCAAAGAATAAAAGCTTTCCAGGGTTAGTTAGTGGGAGCCGGGTTGCTCAATTGAGAACTGGGTACATCTTTTCCCACACACCTAGCTGCTAATGATGATATCATCATGATGCCATATGGCAACATACCTCATCTCCATGACTCTGACCAAAACCTGACATTATTATTTACTGATTAAGGGGATGGGGCTATTTGAGTATTCTAGCTCAAGCCAAACATGCTGAACTGATTAAGATCTGGTAACAATAAAGGGTACTATGCCTGAAAATAACTAGTCAGAGAGATTCTAATAAAGATGTTGAGAAAGGTTTTAGGAACTGTTACTCTATTTGAGAGCTTCTAGCAAGGATCTGAGTTACTAACACCAAGAGTCACTGTCACTGGAAGCATTGAAGAGTGAACATATAAGAACTTCATTTTGAGTTTCAGGATTTCTATACAAAATGAACAAAGAACCCTAAACTTATTGAAGGTGGTAGACCAAGGATGGACCTTTGTAAACTGTTTTAATAAGACCTTTGATATATTAACATATATATACATATAATACATTAAAATACCTATAATGTATATTCTTTTATTGTGTTTTGAGGCAGGGTCTCCTTGTAGCCATAGCTGGCCTGGATCTCACTTTGTAGACCAGAGTGGTTTTGATCTCTCAGAGATCTACCTGCCTCTACCTCCAGAGTGCTGGAACTGAAGTCATGCACCACCTTGCACAGCCTTTAGTGTATATTCTTAACCAAAGCATACAAAACTTGCAATCCTACCACTGATGAGGCTGAGGTAGCAGGATCAAGGTCCACCTGAGCCAGGCTATAAAATGAACTCCTGTCTCAAAAGCAAAATGAAAAATGAATAAAAAGACTATTTACCCATTCAAGTAACTATCATGAACTGACATCTGACTAGCTCATCTTACAAATCACAAAACCCCCACAAAAACTAGACAGTACTAGCTACACACTCACCTTAAGGTCACAGAAGCTAAAATAGAAAAAGAAAAGCTGGCTGAGACTCACATTTTAGAGGCAAAAATGCTATGCAAATAATTCGGACTGTACCCAACACCTACTATCCTGAAACAGTAATATTAAAAATTATCATATTGCTTAAAAGTGGAAAAATCTGGACATCACTCTTTCTGAGTAGTTTCATAAAATTTATGGAGATGCTCCAACCATGCTAAGCCTGGTTTTCTTGTCTCAAACAAGCCATCCCTTAAGCACATATAACAAAACACTTATCTCTTCTGGGAATCTTAATTTCCTCTGTTAAAATAACTTTTATATAAATAGAACCATTTGAATAGCCCTAAATGAAACACTACTACTAAATCTTGTAGGCTATATCAAGTACCACACTGTTCATAAAACCTACATCTCCTTTAATCCTAGCACTTGGGAGGCAGAGGCAGGAGGATCTTTGTGAGTTCAAGGCCAGCCTGGTCTACATAGTGAGCTCCAGGGCAGCCAGAGCTACAGGGAGACCCTGTCTCAAAAAGACCAAAAAAAACCCTACGTCTCAACAGACCATTCTTTTTTTTCCTTTTATTCCTCAATGACATGCTTAACTCATTTAGCACTTCAAATGTACTTCACTCATCTCATTTTATTCAGTACATCTCAACCAGAAAACTACCGAAAACTACTGCCTCATGTTTAAATGAATGTTTTGAATGAATGTTAATTTCTTTGAACCCCAACGCTATTCATTTGAAATACCAGTCATTTTCATGAGCTGGTAAAATATTAACACCAAAACTTATTATTCACACAAACACATACATACAAACAAACACACACACACACACACACACACACACACACATATATATATATAATACACACTGATGTTATAATCTAAAATCACTATTCAATTTATCTTATATACATTTAGAATATTTTTAAAATTTTATAAAAAATTTATAAATTAACTGTTTAGGCACTGATTCATAGAATGCTCACAGATAACAAAATACACAGCATTCAAACAAGCAAAATATTATACACAAATATAAGAGTAGAGGTATGAATAAAAATGCATGATATCTGCCAAATGCTTTCTCACACTCAGCATTAGCAACCTCAGAAGTCCAACTTAAACTCTATGAGTTAAAATCTTCACTGTTCTACCAATACCTTGTCAGGCTCCAAAGAAAACTAGACTAACCCCTCAGAAACATTAACATTATGGTCATTATGGTGAAATATAAATTAAGCCTTATCTTATATCAAAGCAATGACTATCTTACTAAAAAAGCAGCGATTTCTTGTGTGACCTGGAACTGAGTGGTAGGGTACCACAGCAGCTTCCAAGTCCCTACTCTCTTCATTTTATCACTTGAAAAACACAGTGGAAAAGAAAATAAAAACTATTAACTCTATGAATATAGAGGATATTTTTAAAAAGGAAAACATAATCAGAGATTTAGAACCAACTTTGGTATACTGTAAAAATCTACAGTTCCAGTCTCCTTGGAAAACCTTGTGATATTAAAATTCAAATTGACACTTAGGCTAGACTTCAGAGTAATCATATTGAGCCTCATTTTATCATGCTCAGTAAGTATAGCTCATCATAAATCCAGCCAAGGTCTTCCACAAGGTAGTTCCAAACAACTATATAAAAAGGAATATGGAGTGGTGGCCTACTGCTAAGGAGGCAAAAAGACAATGGTTTTGAAGAGACGGGGCTCTGTCTCAAAAAGAGTGCCAAAGATTAGAGGTATATCTGACAGAGCACTTGTCTCATATGAACAAAGCTCTATGTGATATTAACAGCACTACAGAAAGAAATATATAATTGGTAAGCTAAGAGTGTGGTTGGTTACCTAGGGATCACTTATCATATGGAGGCACTGAGTTAAAAAATTAACACATCAAAAATGATAGTACATACATATACACATACACACCCACACCCACACCCAAACACAAACCTACAATAAAAAAAATACATGCAATTGGGTTGGAGAGGGCTCCATGGTTAAGAGCATTGGCTGCTCTTGCAGAGGATCTGGGCATATACATTCCTGATAATCTATATGATATTAATAAAATTTACTTTAATGGGCAAATATTTAAATCTATTTGTAAAATTCTGCCTATTGTCTAAAATTATACTATGCCTATTATCTTCTATCCTCTAGATTGACATCATATAAAAACAAATTGCACTAATTGTTAAAAATAATGAAATTGTTAAAAATAATGAAAAAATAATGAATTGTCACATCTATAAGGTAACCTCAATACCTAAGGCTCACAGAACATAGTGGAACAGGGGCAGAGAAAATATTCATGCATCTCTCAACTCTCACCAGCAAGGCTTCCTCATGCGACAGATGGTGATTATCACAGAAATCCCCAAGTCATCAAAAATGTAGTGAATAAAAAGATGCAGAGTGCATGTCCTCTGCCATCTGAGTCTCAAGGACCATTGTGGAAAAGGGGGTGGAAAGATTTTAATAGCCACAGCTGGTGGATGACTATGAAGAAACAAGAATTTTTTCCAAGCAGCTGGAAAGTTGCTCATATGAACTTATACTAATGTTGGCAGCATGCACAAGATACATGCCAATTCAAACCAGACAAAAATCCTACAGAAGTGGAGAAATGGGTAAGAAGCCCCAATCTTAGTTGAGAAACAACTGGCAACTGAGCACTGGTGGGTAAGGAGAGTTGATATAGTTTAAGGGAGTGATGTTACATAGGCTGACCACGCTCCAGTGGGTGGATTCACACTAAGGAACTTTTGGGAACACAAACTTGATAGGACTTACATATATGAAAGAATACATAAAATCTCACAGGGGAGTTGCAGATAGATAAAGGGGTCCAAAGATGATCAAGATGTACTGAATGAAATACAGAAAAATTGATATTTTTTTTTAATTCAGCAAACTAAAGCTTCTAGCTCCCCAAGTCTAAGACATGCCCATTAGTTCTACATAGATCTACCCACTTTGGAAAATGTCCCCACCTTCAGAGTCCCATAAAAATGAAATGCTATATATATAGGCCAACTCTATTGAGGAGATTGATACAATTATAAGAAACTATTAAACAGGATAACTAACTTTTGAATGGTAACCAAGGTCATTTAAAAAAGGGATTTCATCAAATAAAATGGGAAAAATCTGGGATAGAGAGATGGTTCAGAGTTCAACCTTGCTATGCAATCATTACAATCCCAGAACCACATATTAATTGAAGCATCTAGTAAATCTCTGTAACTCCAGTGTCAAGGGATGCAATGCCCCCTTCTAGCTCACAAATACACATACATATGTGCACAAAAAAGTAAATACTAAATGAATAAGTAAATAAAATGTTTAAAAATAAAATAACATCAGGGACATTTATTCATCTGGAGGGAAATTATTCTATGAGATATTTTATCATTTATTTAAATTTTACCTATTTTTTTATTTCATGTGTATGAGTATATTGCCTGCATGTATGTAAGTGCACCTGTGTTGTGCAATGTCTGTGGAGTTCAGAAGTTGTTGGATCACTTGAAACTGGAGTTAGAGATGGTTGTTAGCCACGATGTTGCTATTGGTTATCAAACCCAGGCCCTGTGCAAGAGCAGTAATTGCTCTTAAACACTGATCCATCTCTCTAGCCCCTCTATTAGAAATTTTAAGCTTTGTTTTCACTACAGAATTTCAGGATATAAACTCTTGGGTTTGTATTTCTCTCTACCTTGTTCAACTCCTAAGAATATATCCATGTGAAATTCAAAATGTGGGTGATACTTGTCTTCAATTGTATCAGTAGCTAAATACATATCCCAAGTAGTTAAACACACACATACATAAGTAAAAAAGTGTAATAATAAAAAATAAATCTCAGATAACGATGGCTATTAGAGTTACTATGATTTTCCCTTTTATGTCACCACCTATTTCCCTCTGTTAACGACTGCTTTCTTGGCTACTCAGCCTCATATTTATCAAATGCTAGGAATGAGATATAACACTTTAAGACATAAAATTATGCACAAAATATTATGCTTCACTAATTAGAAAAATAAGCTTATATTCTGTAGGGTATCATACATGTGTAAAAGTTGCTGCAAGGGCAAATGATGGAAACTGGTGACTAACTATAGCTAAAATATTACGAAGAAGATCCAAATTTTATTAATCTGTATTTATTCTCTTTGAAAGCCATCCACAGGCTGTTCACAAGTCAAATCAGTACAGCACTTGCCTAGCACACAGAAGGCCTATGATTAATTCAGGATTAAAGAGATAAATAGAGATATAGATAAATAAGATGTTCATGCCCCCACTATATCTGACCTTGTGACTATCAGAAATTTAATGATGACTTTTTTATTTTTTATTTAATTTGAGATCTTTATATAATATTTGAATAGTATTTAAGTGGCCTCCTTTATCTGTACGTCCCACAATGGCTCAGCCCAATTATATATGTAATTACATATCTATACATATATATTATTCATATAGCCTACAGAGTCTGATTTGTGCCCCCAATTATTCTTCATTGAGGGTTCACCCCCTGGCCTGCCAAGAGTTCCAGAGCTATAAAACATTTTCACCCTATCAGCAGCCATCAATTGGCCAAAGGTGCTTGTGATTGTTGAGTTTGGGATTTCTAAACCAATATAAACCACATGTTTGGACCAATCCAAATTAATGTGCCCAAACAGCATCTGAGGTCAGTAACAGAGACTTCTCTGATCTGTTTCTGCCACTGTATTTTTTTTAAAAATGCCTTGTTTAGAACTTCCTTTGTTCATAAAATTATTACTATGTTTGAACATGATATTTGGAATTAGCTGAATTTACTGGTTCCAAGATAATCTCTCCCTTATTTCTTATGAGGTGAGAGCTGTGTTTTCACTTTTTACAACCAACCAAACATTCCAGAGTTAAAAAACAGTACAGACAAATAAAAGTAGGGGTGTGTGTGTGTGTGTGTGTGTGTGTGTGTGTGTGTGTGTGTATGTGTATTTGTGCAAGTAGGTGCAGGTAGGTGTCTGAGAGGTCAGAGGCACTGAATCCTTCTGAAGCCAAAGTAATAGTTATTTGTGAGATGCTGGGAACCAAAGTTGGATATAGTTCTTGCTCTCACTGATGGGTCATCCCTCCCGTACTTGTCTCTCATTTTAAAATTAATGAATGTTGATATGAATTATACCCATAAAAATTATAGTATATGATTAGACACTGCCACCTATTCTTCTATCCCACTCTCTCTCCATAGGCCTCTCAATTCCCAGAAAGCCATTAATAATCGAACAAGCCAAACAACTACCTAAGTATCAAAAGAACTGAACATCTATCACCTTAAATTAAAAATTAAAATAACCAAGCTTAATGTATAAGGCACATCAAAATCTAAGCCTTTTGCAAGATTTACCCAAGATGCTACAGGAATGAAACAATTATAGTGGGAAATTAGTAGTTATTATCTCAGTAAACACAAGAATAATTAAAAATAATAATAAGGTTTTACCAGTCTAGACAGAACAAATCAGACCAAATACTCCCTTAATCCAACTCCTAATCCAGAGCAAGGTCTAGTCCTCCTTAATCCTTAGAGGGCTGAGAGAAGAAAGCTGCAAAAAATAAGGTTTTAAATTAGTAAGCAATGGTTCATGAGGTTTAGGAAAAGACATAACTGAATAACCAAAAATTAGCTATCAAACAAATGATCAAGCAGTTCTTGATGAGACAATTGATGAAAGTGGCACTGAAAAACTTAGCCAAATATACATGGCATGAGAGGCCATAGATTGTGGAGAAAACCCTATGTCTGTCACATCCCTAGACAAATATAATTGCTTACTATATGTTAAATATGGATCCTTAAAAAATAAATATGGGTCCTTATATTTAGAGACAAGTATGCCAATCACAGCTCATCATAGAATCTTCTTCTGCAAAGGACAGAGTTCCACAACTGGTCACACATAGAGAATAAGTATCTGTGAGATTCGCAACCCTAAGTGATCTACATTGGAACTTCTACATCCAAGACTCATGGAACATAATGGAACAAGGGGCAGAGATAATACTAATGCACATCTTAACTCTCATCAGTGAAGCTCCCTCATGCAATAGATAGCAATGAAGATAACTGGCCAAAGTATAGAGAGTAGGTCTATTTACAGAGTGTGGGTCCCTGGACAAGGCTCCTATATTAAACTTAACACAGACAGGGCTCAGGGACCATTGAAGAAGATGGGTTGGAAAGATTATAAGAGCCATAAGTGGAGATGCGTGATTATGAGGTGCCCCTGGCACCTTGCCCATATGAACTCACAACAATGGTATTAGCATACATAAGACCCATACAAACTCAATCAGACAAAAACCCAGAGTAAAAGTGAAGAAATGGGTAGCAAACTCCAACCTTAGCCAATTGCTTTAGTTAACTGGTAGTGGATTACTGCAGAATGAGGGAGAACAGATCTCCTTTAAGAGAGTGACTCTAGATGGGCTGAGTAGACCTTAGTGGATAAACCTGAACTGAGGGATGTCCATGTACACTAACATGACTTGGTAGGTCTTAACATATGTGACAGAACGCATGAAATATAATGAGTGGTCTATAGGGAGGTGTGGATGGGGGAGTAAAAATCATTAAGATATGTTGTATAAAATGCATAAAAATTCAACAGAAGTATACAATGAAAAATTAATAAATAAAAATATAAAAATATGTAAAATTGAGGGAAATAGAGGAATACCCTAGATCTTAGTCTCTGGCCTTCACTCCTACCTGCACATATATGCACAATCTCCTAGCATATATATATATATATATATATATATATATATATATATATCACACACACACACACACACATACACACAAACACACACACACATACACACAAAAAGAAATTATTTTGGAAAAGATTCACCAATTTGGATTCCATAAAGAATATTGTTGACTCATGGAGAAGGCCAACACATGCTATGAAGATGATTCCAATGACTGTCTTGGATTAATTTAATGAATTCAAAACTTTTAAGAACCCAAGTGTAGATGACATGAAAACAGCAAAGGAACTAACACTGGAAGTGTCAGCTAAAGATGCATCCAATTTACTGCAATCTGGATGAATCTAGCAGGTATGAGGCTACTTCTCTGAGTAAACTAAGGGAGTGACTTAATAATGATTCTATTCCCAATGAAAACTCTGTCCATTATATTGAAGTGACAGAAGATGATTTAGAATTGTTGACAAAAAAGTAAGAGGATATGACAATATGTACTCAATTTTGAAAGGTATATATACTGTGAGTAAAATGGGTTGTGAATTTAGATAAGTCATTCCTAAAATGAAGAGCTAAAAGGCAGCAGCCTTCATTGTCTTTTAAAAATAGCCACCAAATCCCAGCTCCTGCTCTGGGCTGTGAGATGGCTCAGTGGGTAAAGGTGCATGATGCCAAGTTTGGCAACTTCATTTTAATCCCCAGGACCATTCCTGTCCTTGTTTTACAACTTTGATCAGCATTTCAGCCTGTTTATTATCTAGGACATTCTGTCTTTTACTCTTTGCTTAGCACATGTACCTATGAACCTTTATTTCTCTTCAAATGAAAATTCCTCTTCTCCCATGCAAGAAGTCCCTTCAGTACAATAAGTCAAATGATTCTTAATTTTCACTTTTTAAAGAAAAATGTCAACACCCCAATATATTGTAAACATCATAAGGCAAAACACAAAAGGTACCTGTAAATAGTTAGGTGGCACTAGAACAGCTGACTATAATATCAGAATCTGAGCTCAGATATCAAAGTCATGGATTTGCATCTGATAAACCAAATGAGAAAATAATTATAAACTACCTAAAATCTACTTTCTAATATACAGAGAGGCTGCAACATCTTTTCAGTTACTAATTCTTCAATAACATCTATTGTATGATGGAATCTGGCCAAGTAAATCAAACGCAGATACCAGAGGAACAGGTTCTTCACGTACTCACCATGTTCTGCAGTATAAGCTCCACATATTATTATTCTCTTTCTCTCCTGATATCACTTAGAAACCTAGAATTATGGTGTTTTCATTTTCCAAGTTAGGAGATTTATGTTCACTTATCCTCATTTTCACCTCACCAAGTGTCTAGGTCTTTTGAGATCCAAGGAAGTGTACTTTTTTGCTTTCAACAAAATATAAAATGCAGAAAACGAATTACCTCCAAAAGGCAAAAAACGAATTCATAGAAATAAAAGATACTGAAAGTATTGGCAAGGTGAAACAATACCCTTGCCAGTTCTAAGTATTCAAGAATGATTCTTTATTTGGTTTGGTTTTCTAAGAAATGATCTTGAAATACAGCCCATGGTGGCAATCCTCCGCCCTCATCCTCTCAAGGGCTGAGATTACAAGCTTGTACCACCATGCTCAAATAAGTCAATATTTTCTATTGAGAATAATAAACACTTCAATACTGTGAGGCCCAATGACTAGATTTCAGACTGTCACTTTAAGCTCAGATTTTGAAATCATTATTGTCAGACAAGGTCCTATGTCATCATAAACCCAGTCAAGGCCTCTGTAATATACTTATTACAAGATTTAAATTTTTAATTACAGGATTACATTACCTAAGATGGTTTGTTTTTGTCCTAAAAGAAGCTAGTATGATTTATGGCCTTGTTTCAACACATTGATGAAACTTCATAAAATTAATTGACAAAATTTTATTTCTTCATTCATAGATTAAATTGATAGAATCAAGTCCAAGTGACACTGAAATAGAATAAACAAATGTTATTAGCATTAGATATCATTCTACCACTAAAATGCATATATAGCATACTATAATATATTTGATATAATACATATACAGAGATCGTGCACATGAATTACAAGGTCACTAAACTCCAATGATGAAACAAAAGTACATAAACATCAAATCGAAATTTTAACCACTTCTACTTTTTGAGACCATTAGGTTAGACACAGCAATCGCACTTGAAAAAAGGATAATAAAATTTCTAGACAAGTATTTCTAGTACCATATAATTTTCATAAGTCAGTTTCTATTTCTAATATTCTAAGGTAAGGATTGCTAAGAAAACAGTTTCCTATATATTAATTTCAGACTTCATTTTCTAATATTTATTTTTATTTTATACGTATGACTTTTTTGCTTGCATGGGTTTAAGTGCGCCACATGCATGAAATTCCCAAAGAGGCCAGAAAAGTGCACTGGACTCCTAGAACTGGAGTCATGGATTGTTGTTTTCTACCATGTGTGTTCTGGGAGCTAGGGTCACTTTGAGGAACACTCAGTCCTCTTAAGTGCTAAGCTATATCTCCAGCTCCAATTTCATACTTCTAACTAAAATCAGACATGTCATAATTAAGAACTGCCATGCTAGAAACTTCTTAAAATATATGCATACTCAAATGTACTAGATATCAAATAAAATGCTGAGTGCCAGGAATTGTGTACCTCTTTTGGAGATGCTGTCCAGTGAGGTCTCATAGACCATTCCCTCCATCAAACATTACAGGCTATTGCCAGTGCTTTTGGTTATACTGCAGAACTTGATGGTAAGAAACTACTGCTGAAGAAACTACATATTTCAGTCACAGAACAAAGAGGAATCAAGTTGGTACTGATTTAGAAATTCCATCTCTACCAGATAACTTTCACAGTGCTATAAAGTACATATAACCAGAGGAGAAAAGTAATCAACAATCTCATGTGATGTTCAGTGGAGGAAGAGTCACTTTCTGAATAGTGTTAAGGCTCATTCGCTAAGATGAAATCCACATTTGGCACTATTCCTAGATAGGATATAGGCACTAGGGAGAATCTACAACTATTATTCTGATAAATGGATATAGTATTAAAATAATATTGAAAAAATTAGTTTTATTTTTATTTTTATTTATTTATTGATTGATTGATTTTTTAATTTAATTTTTATTGATGGTTTATGCATTTCGTACATCATTTTCCAATTCAGATCAGGCATATTTCCCTTTCCCTTCCCCCCCACCCCCACCCCATCCCAGATCATGTATTCTGCCATAACTGTCCTGCATCTTTCAGGTTTTTTTTTTTCATTTTTTAGCTATAAGTGATAATCCATGAGTATAAGCATCCTTCGTGCAAAACCAATCTACAGACTGTTGTGCCCAAACCCCCACAGTCCCACCATCCAGTGGGGGGTGACAGGTTGTTTGTTCAATCAAGTTGATCAAATGAGTGTCCAGACTACATCGCTGTAGTTTCACCATTCACCCCAGTCGCAGCCTTTACATTCTACCACGCGCCCTCTTCCGTAGATTGTTCCCTAGGCTTAGAAAAGGGGCACAGGTGGATGAGAAGTAAAACTGTCCTCTCTCTCTGGAGCTGTTGACAATTAGTTTTAAGCAGGGCATGGTGGCACACGCCTTTAATCCTAGCACTGGGGAGGCAGAGGCAGGCGGATCTTTGCGAGTTCAAGGCCAGCCTGGTCTACAGAGTGAGTTCCAGGACAGCTGGGACTACAGGAGACCCTGTCTCAAAAAGACCAAAAAAATATTAGCTTTATATCTACAGATTAATGCATCTGTCAATTCTCAACAGAGAAGATTCTTTTGACAATAGATGACAATTAAAACAAAGACCCACAACTGGTCAAGGTACAGAGAACGAGTCTATAGCCCCTTAACAAGGCAAATGCACTTATGAACTCAAAGTATTGTGACAACATGCTCAAGGTCTGGACAAAGTCAAGCCAGATGAAATCCCAGCATGAAGAGGACAAGTTGGCACAATGTTCTACCCGTAGCTGAGTAGCTACTGGAAACTGATGACTGCTTAGCAGAGTGTGTGGTCCCTGACAGGCCAATCATGCTCCAGTGAGTATATGGGCAGCACAAATTGGAATTGATATGTTAAAAGAAATAGGACAGACATTTGTGTATACCTATTTCATGTCCTGGGTATCAAAGTCATTGATTACTACATGAAAGGCAATAATTCATTCACTGAGCTACATGTCCAATCTCAAAATTGTTTTCTTTTAATCTGCATATGTGCGGTTTTTCTCTTTTTTCCTTAATTATTTTCCATGTCCTCAACTAAAAAAATATGTGTATATAATACACATATATTTATGGAGTCAAATAATGATGTATATAGCAGGAAATCATAAAGTGTAACCAAACTGTTCAGGTGTACGGTGGAACCACAGCACTTGGGAGGCTGAGGCAGGAGGATAAGGAATTCGTGTACATCTTTGCCTATACAGTGAGTCCGAGGCCAGTCTAGGCTTTATGAAACCCTAAATTCCTATTCTTACAAAAAAATAAAGGATGACTTCTAAGTCCTTATCACCATGGGTGTCTGAAGACAGGTATGTTGATGTATAATTCTACTCTATATCAATAGATTCATATGTCTATATTAAACCCACTAAAAATTAAGGAAATACATGCTTCAGTTTGTCTTCTACCATATAATCCACTGGTAAATACTGTTTAGCAAAGTTTCAGAAAATACAGGCACAAATGATATCGACACTAACAAAATATTTTTAAAAACATAAGCAACTTGCAGGGCGTGGTGGCACACGCCTTTAACCCCAGCACTCAGGAAGCAGAGGCAGGCAGATCTCTGTGAGTTCAAGGCCAGCCTAGTCTACAGATCGAGCTCCAGGCCAGCTGGGACTAAAGGGAGACCTTATCTCAAAAAGACCAAAAAAAAAGAAATCACAAGCAACTTACCTTTAAGAAGTAAAGTAGGAAAACAGATTTTCTTCAAATATGATATACTAAGAGTAATGCCAATATCTTAGAGTTACTTGTACTACCAGATTCTAAAACAAAGTGAAGAGAACATAATTGGAAATTCAGTACAAGGAACAAATTGCCGATAAAATCCAAGGATTTTTAAACCACACACTTACGTTGTAAGACAATTTGTGAGTTTAGATAAATCAATTTTAACATTATAAAATCTGAAAAAATTAACCTGTATCACTATTCTATAATAAACTCTTTAAAGAAACTATCTTTTTTAATATAAATAATTTTTTTATTATTAAACTTTTTCCATAGGTCATATATCATTTCTCAATCGAATCTAGAATTGCTTCCCTTTCCATGCCCCCCACTCCACCCGAGTCCCTGCACTTTGCCATACATGTCCTGTATCTTTTTCTGAGTCTTTCCAGGTTTTTTTTTTTTCAGTTCTATTTTTCTTGCTTTTATCCTTACTGTCTCCATGAATGTGATAGTCATTGGGGAAAAGGGACCATCTTTGTGGCTATAGGGATTGTCACTAACTTTATATATTATTTTTGCCGCAGCAGGATTTATGGCCACTAACACATAGTGACAATCCCTATAGCCACAGTAATGGTCCCTTTTCCCTAATGACTACCACATTCATGGAGACTGTAAAAATAAAGGTAAAAACAAGAAAAATGTAATTACAATCAATCTAGCAGTCTTACATTATAAATGTAACTATTAACTTCTAACAGTCATATTGATAAGCTATTTCCTACCATCAAAATGAGTAATTCATTCATTACCAATAGAAACCTAAGAAACTTTTCCCTCTGAAAAATGGTTTCTTTCTTACATAGCTAATTCAAATTAAAATTAGATACCAGGGTATTCCTTCACTGTAACTCAAAGACATCATCTGCTTCTCTCAATATTTGAAGTAAATCTCATGTTAGTATGAAGGTGTACATAATCTTAATATGAGTTTTAGTGTGCCATATATTGTTAATGTATCTTAAATTATACTGCTTATTTATCTAAAGCATGCATAGCCCTGCCTCCCCAATACACAGACACTACTGAACATTTAGTATTTATAAATTAATACTTACCATTTTAGAGCTTCCATTCCCATATCAGGTCTTCTATATTGATGAAAGACAAAATTTTGTATACAAATTGAGGTAAGCTCCCTTCCCTAATGAATTCACTTGTATGGATTCACTTGTATCCTAAATGTTTTAACTTAATGATAAGAAAAGATATGCGCCGGGCATAGAGGCATATGCCCTTAATCCTAGCACTTGGGAGGCAGAGGCAGGCGGATCTTTGGGAGTTCAAGGCCAGCCTGGTCTACAGAGCAAATTCCAGGACTGCTGGGGCTACAGGGAGATGGTGTCTGAAATAGACCAAAAAAAAAAAAAGATATGCAAGGGACATAATTTCCTCACGTGGCCTAAGAAAGACTTAACTATCTCCAAATACGTTCATAAAAACAAAATTTAGTAAAGTACTGAGGGCTATGTGTAGATCTTAGTACAGCCAGTCTTGATTTACAGTCCCTACATGAAACAGTTTTAACCAGGAACACAAGGTTGGGAACTAGAAACAAATATTGCAAACATTTTATCCTAAGGAAGTAGATGGAAAAAATTGCATGGCAAAGTTCACCTCAATTTCAAGACCATAAAAATTTAGTTTCACTCTTACTTCGACAAAATCAACAGACAAAAATAATCATGCACAACAATATCTCCATTTCATTGCTCTATGCATTTATTTTAGCTATAATTAATGCAGAAAGAGGGGGCAAGAACTTCACAGGCTACACAATTTCACAAGAAGCATTGCAGGGTAAAGAAAGGTTGATATCTATCAATAATGTCTTAGGGTCTTGGTGGACGCATTCCTGGGGGAGGTGGACCTGGAAAGGAAAAATAACAAGATGCCATGAAAATTATTAACAGTATATAGATAATCAAGTACCTGGCTGTCATTCTCAACCTCATACCAAAATACTAACCTCTAATTCCTGGTGGAGGGGGTCTCATTCCTGGAGGGGGCATGCCGATAGGTGTTCCTCGAGCAGGGGGAAGGCCAATTGGTGGGCCCATGGGTGGTCTCATACCAGGAGGAGGAGCCATAATTCCTATAAAACGAAAATGTAATGGAAGTTAATATTCGTAAGTCTGCTCAGAAAAGGTTTTAGAATTTAACACAACATAATAGTAAAAAAAATGATTCACTAATAATAAGTGACATTTCCTTTCCATAATACCTGCACACAACCGTAATTCGAAATAATCTATAACATTTCATTTAAAATTTGTAATTCAGGCTGAAGAGATGACTCAGCAGTTAAGAGCATTAGTTGCTCTTAAAGAGAACCAAGCTTTCGATTCCCAGCACCCACATAGTAGCTAACAACTGTCTGTGACTCCAATTCCAGGGGACCTGATGCGCTCTTATGGCTTTCTCAGGTTTTGTGCTACATACATGCAGGCAAAACACTCGTACACATAAAATAAATTAAAAATAAATTAAAAATAAATAAAAGTAGTAATTCAACATAATCTCTAAGTTCTTAACAAGACATTCTAATTATATCGAACTTCTTACCTTATTCACAATTCTCTGAGATACAATTTCCTCAAGATGACAGATTCTCAAAGAGACCCAAACCATTAAGACCACTCATGAATCTCTCACCTGGAGGTGGGGTTGCTCTGCCTACGGGTGGAGGTGGGGTTCCCCTTCCTGGTGGGTACTGAGTTGGGGCTCCAGCAATGCTGGCAGTAGCAGCAACAGCAGCAGCTGCTACAGTGCCTCTTCCCTGTGGAGTCATTACCTGAGAAGGTATGCCAGGATGGCAGTAGAAGGTGAGTGATACTCTCTCATTTTCAAACACAGAAAAGTCATTGGTTAAGATGTCTTATGAGATACACAACTACTATATTTAGAACTTCTCTCACTCTATTTTTAGGGTGTTGAAGATAAAATCCAGGGGTATATGGATGCTAAGCATACCTCATCACTGAGTTATATCCCCAGGCTCTCAGTTCCTAGTTTTTAAGTCTTAGAATGATAAAATTTTATAAACTCTTTGGCTTTTTCTCAATTCTGGGACACTCTTGTATTTTTCATGACTTACCACATAAACAGTGTAACAGACACTGTATAAGTAGCAAATATTAATTAATCCTCTTCTGCCTATTTAACTATCAGTTTCTTCTAGAGCAGTATGCAGCTTAAATAGTACAAGATATACACGTTTCCATATCTCCTTGGATTCATTAATTTAAAATGTCTTCTGGTACCTTACCTGCTGGGATGGACCTCCAACTCCTCGGACAGGACCTGCTAATCCAGCAGGGGCCTGGGGAATAGGTACACCAGCTGGTACTCCTCTGCCAGCTGCCCTGCCAACCCCAGGACCTCCTGCAGCACCAGCAAGTGGCACCCGAGCAATCCCAGTCTGAAATAAGAAAGTTAATATCTTACACTACATGGCATACTCAAGTTCTGAGCAATTTTGTTCAAAGATAAATTCTACCTACTCTTTCTCAATCAAGTATCACATATTAGCTCTATATTCAAATAGATAATTAAGATGGTATATCATACCAAATTATGAGGACACATATTTAAAACTATAGCAATTAGAAAGACATCGGCCTTTATCATAATAACAGAGGACTTATCAAACATCCTTAATTCATAATGGTACAGTTGACAGAAGAACTGATACTGAGTATTGGACATAGTTTATTTGACTAAAGTATACTATTCTGTGCCTCTGTCTGTACACTGATCTCAATCAACTCCAATAATGAAATCCTCTTCTAAATCAAAGCTTTATCCTTTATGTCTAATTTTACAAAATCACAATCATGGTTTGTCCTACATTATCCTTACATCTTTAGGTGGTGGACCCTCCACAGTCATGGACACCAAATTTTCCCCACGCAGCAACACCAATCCCAAAACCCGTTTTTCTTCACGCTCTGGCTGTTTTGCATTCTTTGGCCTATAAATCAGAAGTAAACTTCCTTGAAAAAAAATCCTAGTGATCCTTATGCAACAAAAGTATCAATTAAGAAAAAAATTGATGCTAAGTTTAACATCTAAACAGTGATTAAGTTGCCTATCTCCCTCAAACATTAGGACTTATTTCTCCTGTAAAAATAGTAAAATTACAGGAGAAATAAGTCCTAATGTTACTCCAATTCCAGGAGAACTCCAGTTCCAGGGGAATCCAAGACCCTCTTCTGACCTCCGTGGCATTGCACGACACGGGTGCACAGACCTGCATGCAGACAATACATTCATACACATACAAAAATAAAAAAAAAATAAAAAAAATATATAAAAAAATAGTAAAATTATTTTTCTTTGAATATTCTCTTGATGGTATAGAAATATTACCTAAAATGAATTTATTTTGCCAAATATAAATGAAATTGAAATTGGAAAGACCATTAAGACAGACAAAATGGAAGCCTCAATTTACATGCCAATGTCCTGAATGAATTTATTTAAATGATTTCTTTTTTTTTTTTGGTCTTTTCCAGACAGGGTCTCCCTGTAGCCCCAGCTATCCTGGAACTCACTCTGTAGACCAGGCTGGCCTTGAACTCACAAAGATCCACCTGCCTCTGACTCCCCAGTGCTAGGATTAAAGGCGTGCGCCACCACACCTGGATATTTAAATGATTTTTAACTAAGTATTGAGGAGAGAACTATTTTACAAAGTGCAGTTTTATTCCAATTAGTTTACATATACGCTTTGGCCAACTTCCTATTTGGATGTGCTGGCTTTAATGCTGAGGATCTATTATCTGACCTGATCACAGACGAATCTAACAGGTTAGATATTAGACTGACTGCACTAGCATTTCTGTAACTCCTTCAGTTACGCTGATCCTTTCTTCAGTACCAGACTTCTACCTCTGCCTCCCATATCCATTACCCAAACCAGCCTTCCTTACTTGATCTTCCTGAACTCATCACAATCACAGAGGATCAAATTCATATGCTTGTCAAATGCCTTAAATGTGCCAATGAAGATTCGGCCATCCTGGAGGATACATCTCATTCTATAGTCGATGTGCTGCAGCATCTTGCTACTCTTACCCACAGTCTGTAAGAAACAAAGAACAATGAGGTGTTTACTGTCTGAAATCTAGTTTTCTAACATTTCCCAGTTTATTCCCAACATGTAAACCAGGTCTATTTTAATCTCTCTTAATTTCTCTATATTTTCTAAATATTGAAATACCAAATTTTGACTAAGGATCACTATAGTACTCTAAAACAGCCTGGTCCATTTTACTATGTCAGAACAGTCTTCCTAAGACATAAAGCCCACATCCTAGTTTGCCTTTAGAGCTGATATCCGAATTTCCCTGCTTCCCTTCCCAAAATTACGAACTTCCTACAGAACACCTGACTGTGTAATGCATTTTATCATCTCAAAGTACCTCAATGCAAACCTATGAATCCCACCAACACAAAATAAACCTAATGAGTCATTATCTCTCTAAAGGGCTTCTAAGCTGTGTGTTGGCGTACGCCTTTAATCCTAGAACTTGGGAGGCAGAGGCAGGTGGATCTTTGTGAGTTCAAAGCCAGCCTGGTCTACAGAGTGAGTTCCAGGACAGCTGGAGCTACAGGGAGACCTTGTCTCAAAAAGACCAAAAATAAATAAATAAAGAGCTTCTAGACTCATCATATCCATATCACTATTACTCTAAACTTTGGTATTTTTTTGAGTCAGCCTGGGACCCTAGTAGAATTCAAACTTGTTGCTGTTACTGATAACCTTGAGCTCTTGATCTTCATGTCTCTACCTTGAAAACACTGAGATTATAGAGATGAGTCATTATAATCAGCTCAAAATCTGACAATCATTTCTAGACTTTATTCTCATATTTTATTCCCTTCATGATTCCACTATCTTAACCATCCACCCCTAAGAGATTTTAATAATATATTCAGTATTATTATTAATGCAATATGATCATTTAGATGATCATATGGAATTAGTAAATGCTTTTACACATCTCAATAACCAATTTTAACATACCCCTTTTGGGAATGGCATCTTTTTCTTTGAGAATTCATGTTCCTAGTTCTGTAGTTGGGATGCACCTATGTATCTCAAGATTTGCTCTATGTTATTAACACAAAAGCTGATATTTGCACATTAATCTGTAAATATTCTTCAATTTGACCTAAGTAATGTTTACATTGTTGTCCTTTACTATAAATCAACCACTTTTTAAATGTCTAATAACATCTTGCAGTATTATTTCCAAATCTGTTGGTCACTATTAACAACTTATTTTGCTACTCAAAGGAATAGGCATTCTTCTCTATAAGTGAGTCTTCCTTTCTAAATGTTAGAACTCAAAACACCCACATACTGAGAAATTATGATTTGGGGCAATTATGGTGTCTAACCAACACTTTGCTTTAAAGTACATCTTACCATGATTGCTGGTCCACAACAGCTGATATCAACAGTAAAATTTCAAGATCCTTAATACCTAGGGGAGGGCTATAAATAGAGGTGTGATGCAGGTTCTCTTAAAAAAACAATGCAAGCTTGGCAGAAGGTTCACAAACAATCGACGGTTCTGCAGAAGAAAGCAGGTTACAGCTGCACTTCAATCTTCTATGGTTAAAAAAAGAAAAGTTTCAAACATTATTATTCATACATATCTTCTTATGCTCCAATATTAGCTCAACAACAATTTTCACTATTCCTTAATCTTAACACTCATTTGACCCATCTAGTTTAAAGAAATCTGTTGGATTTTATTCATAGGAATTCTTGTGAGATGTATACGTAAATTTGTATGTGTGCTCATGTACATGTATTCCAAAGCAGATGTAAAAAATCAAGTAATTTCCTCCCTGATTTTGCTAGGCTGCACTGGCCAGCTTTTTGGTGTCCTAGCACTGGGTTTATAGAATCAGGCTGCTCTTCAGTTTTATGCGTGTTCTAGAAAACTCAGATCCTCATGCTTATAGCTCAAACGAAACCATATCCCTAACTCCCATTAAGAATAGTGGTGGTGCACGCCTTTAATCCCAGCACTTGGGAGGCAGAGGCAGGTGGATCTCTGTGAGTTCAAGGCCAGCCTATTCTACATAGTGAGCTCCAGGCCAGCTGGGACTAAAGGGAGACCCTGTCTCAAAAATAACAATAAAAAAAAACCTTAAAACATAAAAATTATCCATTTTATCCATTACCAAAATTTACATTCATATTCACTTTCTGGCTAAATGCCAAAATGTCTTCCAATTGTATGTTATAATCTTTCTTCACAATGAACCAAATATGTCATTAATTAATTTAACTGTAGAAGCTGAGCACTCTGGAATATGGTTGTAATTCTAGATATTGGGAAGGCTGAGGCAGGAAGATGTAAATTTCAATGACTACTTGGGTGATAGAAATTGTTTAAGGAAAGCATGAGCAACTTAGAATGTCAGGGATGGCAGGGCGCATGAACTCGGTGGGGTGGGGGGCATGGAAGACAAGACGAGTCTAGATTGGACTGAGAAACTATGAAACGCACATAACTTCAATAAAAATGTTAAAAAAAAGAGCGTCTCAAAAACAAAAGTATTAGTAAAACATAATAAAGTGCTGGTGATATAGCTCATTTGTAGAGAATTTGCCTAGTTCAAGGCCCTAGTTCAAGCCCTCAAATGATAAAGGAAAAAAAAAACTATCTATGGACCAAAACCTATCTATTATTGTACAAGGTCTCAAACTGCTGAAGATACTAATTGAATTTTAAAGCACTAATTTTTTTCCTGTATCTGTTTGCATGGATGTATCACAGCCTTGCTAAACTCAGGTTATATAGTCTAGACTGGCCTAGAACTTGAGATACTCTTGTCTCAGATTCCTATATGCTGGGATTACAGGCTGCCCTTTCCAAATTCTTTTATCCATAAATGAGAATTTGACTTTAACCACCAAAATTTCAGAGTCATCAGTCATGGTAGGATACTAATCCTAGCACTTCAGGAGAAAGGGCCAGGCAGATCTCTGAGAATGAAACCATCCTGGGCTGGAGAAATGGCTCAGCAGTTAAGAGTGCTGACTGCTCTTGCAGAGGACCCAGTTTTGATTCCCAGCATCCACATGGTGGCTAAGAACCATCTTTAACTCTAGTTCCAGGGGAATCTGATGTCCTCTTCTGACCTCCATGGCACTGCATGACACAGGTGCACCAACCTACATGCAGACAGTACACTCATACACATAAAAAATAAGAATTAAATTAAAAAAAGAAACCATCCTGGTCTATATAGCAAGTTATAGGCCAGAATAAAATTATACATTTTTCATGTATGTATGTAAGTGTGTGTGTGCGTGTGCATGTGTGTGTGTGTGTGTGTGTGTGTGTGTGTGTTTATACATGGCTTCAATGTCCTACCTGGACCTGAACTTGCAAATCTCTTTGTTAAGCCTCTCAATTGCTGGAATTATAGGCATTAGGTACTACAATACCCAGTATAACTATTTCAATAATACAAATACTTTCTTGACTACATTTAACAGTTAGTTTTGAAACAGCAAGGTTAAATGGTTATGTAATTTATTTTGATTGATGGATATCAATTCCATGCCTCATGCAATCCAGTCATGTTTTTGAACAATGAACCCCAGCACCTGCTTAGGTAAATTTTCTACTTGAGTATATGGAAATGAAATCATTATAGGACATCAGGAGAAAAATTTGAGATCTCCAATTCCATATGGAATTCTGTGTTGTTTGGTCATAACAATTTGAAAATACACGTGGTTCAAATAAGGTTTCACAATATAGAAAAATACTTGCTTCTATTTCTGTGATTGTTTTTCAGGCAGGGTCTCAGTATTTTATTCAGACTGGCCTTAAATCTACAATACTCATACCATCATAATTAACTGGGACTGCAGGTGGTTTTGCTCTGAACACTGTCATAGGATTATTCATAAAGTAGTCTAAATCCAGGAATATTGGGAATAATACCGCATCTACATCTATTAATACTAGAGATTGCAACCCGTTATAAGACAGAAGTAGATTAGTGGCTGAAAATGAACATAAGAGCTAACACTGCAGTGATACAAACATTACCAAATTATCTTTGGGGTGATGATAGCATAGTTCTGTAAAATTATGGAAGTCACTGACTCATAAATAAACTTAAAATGGGTAGATTCTATGATCAATAAATTCTAAGACCAATACATTTGGTGTTGGTGATAATCAAGCCTTAGTGGCCCACACCTGTAATACTAATACTCAGAAAGGTTAGGAATGAAGACTTGTGCTATAAAGGAAACTATCTAAAAAAATCATAATTTGGGGCTAGAGTGGTAATTTGGGGCTGGTGAGATGTCTCAGCAGTTAAGAGCACTGGCTGCTTTTCCAGAGGATGCAGGCTTGGTTTCCAGCTCCCACAAAGCAGCTTACAATTATTTTTTAAAAAATATTTTATTATTTTTATTATTTTCTTTTTATGAGTATGAGTGTATTGCCTGCATGTATGTTAAGTGCACATGTGTTGTGAAATGCCTGTGGAGGTCAGAAGAGGGCATAGGAAGCCCTGGAACTGGAGTTACAGATGGTTGTTAGATGCCAGGTGGGTGCTGGGATTCAAACCCATGTCCTCAGCAAAAGCAGTCAGTCATTGAGTCATCTCTCCAGCCTCAGCTCACAACCATTTGTAACTCTATGTTTTAAGACACTAATAAACATATGTCATGTCAAAATGAACAGTTTTTTAAAATCCAAAAAATTAAAATAAAAAAGCTGCTTTTAAAAATGTAAAATTCTGCTGGGCATGGTGGTGCACACCTGTACTCCCAGCACTCAGGAGGCAGAGGGAGTTGGATCTCTGTGAGTTCAAGGGCAGCCTGCTGTACACAGTGAGTTCCAGGACAGCTGGGGCTATAGGGAGACCCTGTCTCAAAAAAGACTAAAAAAAAAAAAAGTAAAATTCTGGCTCTGCTTAGTACCATACACCTGTGAACAGGTGGAGATAGGAGTATCAAGGGTCAATGGAGGTAAGAATAACCCCAAACAAACAAATAATAAAAATGTAATTTCAAATGGCAGTTGACAGATCTTTTAGATCATAATTTATTATTAAAATAGTATACTCAGGGGCTGGAGAGATGGCTCAGTGGTTAAAAACATCGAATGCTCTTAAAGAGGACCCAAGTTCGATTCCCAGCACCCACATGGCAGTGAAGAACCATGTAAATCCAGTTCCAGAGGAATTTGACACCCTCTTCTGACCTCTGCAGCACTGCACAACATGGGTGCACCTACCTACATGCAGACAGTACACTCATACACATAAAATTAAAAAATAAATAAAATATTATTCTCAGAAATTTCAAGAATATTCATATTAACTGAAAAGAGGGGTCATTAAGTTCCCAGGTAAAACATATTAATTATGGCTAGACATTATTTTTAATCCCATTACCCAGAGGCCAAGCCAACAGAATAACAAGGTTTACTCTAGCCAGGACTACACAGGGAGAACTGCCCCCCCACCCCTGAAAATTAATACACACCTAGACAGTAAAAATGTCATTAGTCTGGGGAACAGCTAGAATAGAGATAAATTTCCACTTTCTGTAGACTTCTTATATAAACAAAAATCAATGTTAGAAAAGTTTTCACATATTTAAAAACAGTCCATGGATATGAAATTCCTAATTAATTTTCTGAGGAATGTTTTGAAAACAAAGAACATCAGCCAGGCATGGTGGCGCACACCTTTAATCCTAGCACTTGGGAGGAAGAGGCAGGCGGATCTTTGTGAGTTCAAGGCCAGCCTGGCCTACAGAGTGAGTTTCGGGGCATCCGGGGCTACAGAGAGACCCTGTCTCAAAAAGACCAAAAAAAAAGAAAGAAAAGAAAAAGAATATCAAAAGAAAACTCATTAACAAATTCCTTTCTCTAAATGTATTTTACAAAATAGATGTTAGTTAACTTGCCACAAAAGACAACATTCTAAATTTTAAACTTAAAATATATTTTAAAAAAATGTCTGGAGCAGGTAATATTGCTCAAGAGGAAAAAAAAGAGCCTCCTGCCAAGTCTATTAAAGTGAGTTCAGGGGCTTGAGAGATGGCTCAGTGGTTAAGAGCACTGACTGCCCTTGCAGAAGACCCAGGTTCTATTCCCAACACCTACATGGCGGCTAGCAACTGTCTTTAACTCCAGTTCCATGGAAATCCAACACCCTCTTCTGATCTCCATGGCATTGCATGACAGGGTGCACCAACTTACATGCAGACAGTACATTCATACACATAAAAAAATAAAGTGAGTTCAATCACTGAAATCCACAAGGCAGAAGGAGAAACCTCCCAAGGAACCTTCCATGTGCATGTGCACACATATAAACATAAAATAATGAAGATCTTCAACCAAATACTACTCAAAATATTCCAAAAATCAAAGAATTAATTCCAAACTCCTTCAATGAAGCTAATATAACTTTAATACCAAAACCAAGTAAATGTATAACAAAAGAAAATTGTAGATTAATATTCCTAACCAACATAGATCAAGTATTCTCAGTAAGTGACCAGCAAAACAAATACAGGCACAAATTAGTGATCATCTGCTATTATCAAATTAGCTTAAGCCCACACATGTAGAAGTACTTCAACATATAGTCAATAAATGTAATAAATAATATAGATAAATGGACTCAAAGAAATTATGATGATCTCAATAGATAAAAAGAACAAGCAGATTATGTAGACTTTTCACTTCCTGATGTGTGAGTCAGAAGAGAAAGCCTGCCTTGTTTCCTATGGAGTCCACAGGGATGGAGATAATGTAATGTGTGTGTGTGTGTGTGTGTGTGTGTGTGTGTGTGTGTGTGTGTGTGTTATTTAAACTGTTCTCTGGGCTGGCTGAGACATTACCATTCTTATGCCAAAATTAAATGAGATTTTTTTTCCTAACTGATGTAATTTATGAGCAACTGTTCTAAAATTTTTTATTTTAAGATAAATTAAGACATTTCTGAGCATTCAACTCTCAAGATTGTATAAGAGTATTCTGAGTAAAAATTACAAAACAACCACTACAAAACTTTGAATTATTTCCAAATGAATACTCTCAGAAATATCTGTTTAATATTTTTTTTAATTTTATTTATTTTTGTATATGTATGAATGTACTGTCTGCATGTAGGTTTGTGCACCCGTGACGTGCAATGCCTTGGAGGCCAGAAGAGGGTCTTGGATTCCCCTGGAACAAGAGTTCTCCTGGAATTGGAGTTACAGATGGTTCTCAGCCACCATGTGGGTGCTGGGGATCGAACCTGAGTCCTCTGCAAAAGCAGTCAGCATTCTTAATTGCTAGGCTATCTCTCCAGCCCCGAAATAGCTGTGTTTAAATCTTATAGGCTGCTGGGGGCTGGAGAGATGGCCTAGCGGTTAAGAGCATGGACTGCTCTTATAGAGGACCCGGGTTCGATCCCCAGCACCCACATGGCGGCTGAGAACCATCTTTAACTCCAGTTCTAGGGGAATCTGACACCTTCTTCTAACCTCCGAGGCATTGCACGACACGGGTGCACAAACCTACATGCAGACAGTATATTCATACACATACAAAAATAAATAAAAATAATAAATAGAAAAAAATCTAATAGGCTGCTTCACAAAATGATACTTCAATACTGTAAGAGTTTTGCTTTGTTTTTGAGTCAGGATAAAGCAATAGCTTGAAGTTTTAGTTTAGCTACATTAAGTTTGTATGTTTATGGTGGTATTAACAAATAAAAAAATCTGTATATTTAAATAGCAAAAAAAACAATACAAACTGGGCTTTAGATCTAAATAGAGAATTCTCAAAAGGAGAAATGCATGTTAAGTCACATCCAATTAAGCCACTGTACCCTGATGTCCTTTGGTACAAATTCATGCACTGGAGTCTAGCCAGCCCATCTAGAGATAGAAAAAGTAAGGTCTACTTTCAGAATGAATGAGGTTGCGGGGGTGGTGTGTTCATGGATGGGGGAGTCTAAATTTGATTAAGAAGTGTTGTACAAAATACATAAAAGTTCAATAAAAAATTTAAAATTATCTTTGCTGAGGGAGAAACGGAGGCAGGGGGATACAAATTACTTAAAAAATACCTTTAGTATTCAACATTTTTAGTAATCAGGGAAATAGAAATTGAAACTACTTTAAGATTTATGTTACTAGTTTAGAGAGCTATCTCGATAGTTAAGAGCACTGACTGCTCTTGTAGAGGACTCAGGTTCAATTCCCAGACACCACATGTGGCTAATAATAATCTGGTAACTCCAATTCCAGAGGAATCTGACACCCTCTTCTGACCCATACAGGGATGATATGACATGGGTGCACCCAACTACTTGTAAGCAATGTACTTATACACATACGATAAAAATTTAAATGAAAATTTTAAAAAAATATTTACCTTACCATAGTCAACATTGCTAAGATTAAGAAAACAAAAAGATGCCCAAAGAATGATGAAGTTTCCTCAATACAACAGAAAGATCTACTAATGGACCCATCTATACCACTCCTGGGCATATATAAGACTCTATATCCTACTACAAAGATAGGTGCTCATCCATGTTCATTGCTGCTGTAGTCACAGTAATTAGAAAATGAAAACAGATTAAAATCCCATCACCTAATAAATGGATAATGAAAAATGAAATTTGCAAGTAAATGGATAGAATTGGAAAATATCATATAAACAAGTACAGAGAATAACTTGAACAAATGAATTATGGAATCTCACAAAACTAAAAGGCTGTCCAGGAAATGACAATTCAAGTGAAGAGGTGGTCCACAGAAGACAAGCTTTGCTAGCTACATGTATGATAGAGGATTGGTGTCTAGCATCTGAAAAATAATAAACATCAAGACAAAAAATGGTCTAACAAGATGGCTCAGGATATATTAAGAGCACTTTCTATTCTTCCAGATGTCAATGGTTTGATTCAAAGCATCCCCATATGGAAGCTCACAAATGTAATTCCAGTTCCAAAAGACCCAAAACCCTCTCCTCGCCTCCATTAACACCAATCATGCACACAGCACACCTACATGCTCAAGAATTCATACAACTTAAAAAAAAATCAGAAAAAAATAAATGAAAACAGCCAGGCAAAGTGGCACATGCCTTTAATTCCAGTATTCAGGAGGAAGAGGCAGGCAGATTTCTGTGGGTTTGAGACTATTCTGGTCTACATAAGAAGTCCCTGGCCACATAGAGCTAGCCATATAGTGATACCTTACCTCAAACCAGAAACACAATGAAAACTTCCCAATTAAAAATGGGCTATGAGCCAGGAATGGTGGCACTTTCTTTTAATCCTAGAACTTGAAGGTAGAGAGAGAGATCATGGAATGTCATGGCCAGCCTCTTCTACATAGCAAGTTCTGTCTTAAAAAAGGGGGAGGAGGATGTAGAGAGGTCTAAAAAAACTAGAAAGGAAAAAATATATGAATACAAAATACTTAAGTGAACTACCTCAAGATGCCATTTTATCCCAGTCAGAATGCTATTACAAAGAATACCAATGGCAAAAAAATCTTGGCTTGGATGTAGGTAAAAGATCATCCTATTATACTGCTGGTGGGAGGAAAATTAGTGCAGCCACTTTGGAAATCAGACTAGAGGCATTTCACAAAACTAGAAATAAAACTACCATATGGCCAACTATAACACTTCTGGGAATACTCCCAAACAACTCTATATCATACTATAGAAGTACCTGCATATCCATGTTCATTGCTGCTTTATTCACAATAGCTATGCAAGAGAACCAGCTCAGATGTCCATCAACTGATGAATGGATAAGGAAAATGTGATAAACACAATAGAATTTTATTAAGATGTAAAGAAAAATAAAATTATAAAATGTGCAGGTAAATTGATAGAACTGGAAACATAACCCAAGCAAGGGAACCCAAACTCAAAAACAAATGTTCCATGTCATTTCTAATGTGGGAGGAAGGGGTAGGAGAAATAGCTTAAAGGAGGGAGATAGAACATAAATAGTATGAAGGAAGGAAATACGAGAATGGAAGCAGTGAGTCTAAGTGGAGAGAGGAACTGGAGGGTAGGGAAGGATATTGGGTGAACGATTCTAAGAATACTTGACACATGGAAACCTTCTACTCTACAAATTTCCAAAAGGGATGTAGTTACACCCTGATTTAACTTGATATGTCCTAAAGGGGCATAATAATGTTCCTACCAGAAGCTGTTTGGCATCACATAAAAACCACATGCTAGGTGTGGGTATGCCTTTTCCAAATTTGATTTTTGGTCTTTTATTTTTGGCAGTGGGTATTGGGGCCGAGATCTACCCAAATAATATAGGTTACTATCATTGTTCTTGGCCTCCCACCAGAACTTGATTAAGTCTCTATGGCTAAAGACAAGGAAATGTGGTTGTGCAACATATAAAAATAAACTTGGAACTGAAGTCATAGCTTCCTCCTTGCTGACCACATTCCATAGTGCTGAAAGGTGTACACATGATGCTTGGGGAGATGTCATCAACAGTCTTACCCAGATGTGAACCCTGATAACTACAGGAAGTTCTTTCCTAGTCAATATGCTCATTGGTGCAACAGTAATATGAACATAATGGGAGTAATTCACAAAATCTTAATCAATTTAAGAATTTGAAAATGAGAAAAGGGAGTCAGAGAGATGGCTTAGTAATTAATGATCACTGCTCTTATACAGGTCCTGAGTCCAGGTCTCAGAACCCACAAGGCAGATTAACAGTATTTAATGCCAGTTCCAGAGGATCTAATTTACTCTTCTGGCCATCAGAGCTCCCACATATAAACTAATGTAAGCACACAGTACACACACAAATTTAGAACAATTAAAGTGGATTTGTGGCAGTACATGTCTTTAATCCTACCACTTGAAAAGGCAAGTAAATCACTGATTTTGTATATGCAGGCCTGGTCTATACAGCAAGTTCCAGACCACAACTACATAGTATGAATCTGAAAAAAAATTTAAATAAACAAATAAACAGAATTTAGGCTGGGAGATGGCTCGGCAGTTAAAAAAGAACTGGCTATTCTTTCAGTTGGTTCTAACACCTACATGGTAGCCAACACACACTCTTCTGCTCTCCATGGATATGGCATGTATGGCGTGCACTTAGGTGCACAAACAACACTCATATATATGCATATAATTTTAATTTTTATTAATTTTAGCTGGGCATGATGGAGTACTGCCTTGATCCCAGCACTTGGCAGAGAAAGATGGATCTCTGTGACATTGAGGCCAGTGTCATCTACATAGCAAGTTCTAAGCCAGCTGTGGCTCCTATAAGGAGATTGTGTCATAAAACAAAAAAAATTTATAAGTCCTGGTCCCCAGTAAGTAACATATATCTGGTAGGATAAACCCAGCCAAGAATTTGTGGCTGGGAAGATCAGAGACCTCACAGATAGGCATAACTAGTACTTTGCTTTGAGATAAATCAGGCCACATTTTAAATACCTAACCCTGTACCGCCTCATCAAAGAAGCTGTTTTTCAGTAGAAGGCAGTTAATACAGAGACTCATATCTGATCACAATGCAGAGAATAAGTAACAATGGAGTGCTTAGACCTAAATGGAGCAATTCTATCACCTACCTAACTTACAAGTCTGAGGAAATATCATGGAAGAGGGGGGGCAGAAAGATTTTAAGAATCAGAGGTTAGAGGACTGCTGGGAAATAGTGTCTTCTGGACATGGCAGGGCTGTTATACTCATGAAATCAGTTGCAAAGGACATCTGTACGGTATCTACCCAGTCAACATTCTAGCACTGACATGACTGGTTTATGAAGCCCCATGCCTAGATGAGGAGCTACTAGCAGTTGATGGCTGCTGAGGGAAGCAAAGACAAGTTTTCTTCTGGGATTTAGCCCATGTTACTTGCCCAGGTTTCAGTGGATGGCCCTACGTTCACACCCATATAGGTAGCACCACATAAACAGAAAGAGTTATTAAAATAAAAGAGGACATAAAGTCAAATGGGAAAATTGGGGGATGTGGATGGGGGGAGGAAGGCTGGATATGATTTAAATACATTGTACCACATTAGCGAAATTACCAAACAATAAAATAAGAAAAATTACGGCATAATGGTACATGCCTATAATCCTAGGATTAATGCTGTAAAGGCAGGAAAAATAGGAATACTAGTCTATCCTTGGCTACAGAAGGCTTCATCTCAAAAACACATGCAAAGGTAGAGTAGGCCCATGAGGTGTCAATATAATCGATGTGTAATATATACTTGTATGGAAACTTCAAAATAAATTTATTTAAAACAAAGAAAATGTTCTTCAAAAGAAAATCAAAGAACTAATCAATTTCTGAAAGAATTTTACTTTAAAGACGACAGTCTAAATAAATCTATATGACAATGAATACATTATGGATATTATCTTTATTACATCATGTGCTGATCCAAAGAGGAAATACATTGATGAGAATGGAAAAGTAAGAAAAGACAAAACAATAAAGAAATAATTAATAAATTATCAAGGATATATTCACTAGCATTTTATGCGTACTGAATAATTAAAATAATCATCTCTACTGGAAAATGTACTGATAACACTATTTGCTGAAGGTAGTAAAAACAATACAATATAGTGAAAAATTATAACAGGAAAGGTAAATTATCTCACAAAATGGAATTAAAAGAGATTTACTAGGGGCTGGAGAGATGGCTAAGCAGTTAAGACCACCAACTGCACTTGCAGAGGACCTGGGTTCAATTCCCAGCACCCACAGGGTAGCTAAGAACCGTCTTTAACTCCAGTTCCAGGGGAATCTGACACCCTCTTCTGGCCTCCGCAGCATTGCAGGACATGGGTGCACCAACCTACATGCAAACAGTACATTCATACACATAAAAAATAATAAATAAATAAAAATATTTAAAAGAGATTTACTAATAGATTAGATATCCATTTATAATGAAGTCTTTTATACAGTTGAAAAATAATGCAAAGGAAAATTATGACTTAAATATGCGAACATGATATAGGTTTTCAGGGCAGATATATTTATGTTATACTTCTGTTTTCAATTTTATTCAGCACATTATATGAAATTTTTTTGACTGGTGTTGGAATGTACAAGACTTTTAAGAAAAGGATTGTAGTATTAATTTAACCCTAGATAAACTATTCTTTTTTATCTGATCATTTGTGTATCAGCTCTAACCTGTTTACCTTGAAATCAGCTAACTTGGTGTTCCAATATTGCTTTAACCACCTCTGGGTGTCTCAGCTAAGAATGCCTGTCTCAGTTCTGCCTGGAAATCCACCACAGGAACTTGCTGCTGCTGAGAGCGTCGTTGGTACAGGTGACACCTATGGAAAGAGCACAGTATTTATAAATGGCAAAGACTTTCATTTATTCAGATGGCAATATAAAAAAAAAATAAGACATATTTTGCTGTTATTCATTATGTGGAGAGACCCTAAGATCTGAAACCCAAGAATGAGTACTCATATAGAAACCCCGTGGTCACTCAATTTCCTATAATATCTATGCTTGTAACAGGACAAGAGATTTTCCTGAAGATTTTCAATAACACATGAAGGGAGTCATAAAACTTTTATTCTCAAAATGAAGAGAGACAAATGGGGAAACTGAAACTCATTCATTCCAAATACAAACACTTTCCCAAACCTGGATCCTGCAGTATGTTTATGTCTTTTGTTTTGTTTTTAATTATTTATTTATTTATTTATTTTTTTTGGTCTTTTTGAGACAGTGTTTCCTTGTAGCCCCAACTGTCCTAGAACTCACTATGTAGACCAGGCTAGCCTTGAACTCAAGAGATCCGCCTGCCTCTGCCTCCCCAGTGCTGGGATTAAAGGCACATGACAATGGTCAGCTATCCTGCAGTATTTTTATATGATATACAGATCTGAGGAAAACTCAATTTTTACTTCTTCAGAATCATCAACATTCAGGCATGGTATCACATGTGTGTAATACCATCCAGCACAAAGGAATGACAGGCAGATCAAGATCAGGAAAGCTTGATATACAAAGGTCTGATGCAACCTAAGGTACAGTTAGTTGCCAGGCACAGTGGCACAAATTTTTAATCCCAGAACCTGGGAGGAAGGGATAGGATCATAGTGCAAAGGCAGCTTGGACTACACAGCAAAAATCTGTCACACACACTCACACACACAAATATAATTCTACGACTTAGACAAATATTATACCTGAAGTTGTACTATAAAATATTTATGGAACTATAAATATTTATATTTTAAAATACTACCTCCAAAACAATCTAAAAAATAAAATTGTAATTTTGGTTTTAACTGAAAATAATTTTAAATTGGAAAATAAGAAAATCCTTACCCTACTCAGGACCTTAAATTATATAAACCTCTGCCAATTATTTACATATACAATAAGTAATTAAAATAAAATACAAAATGTTACCAATTGTTTGTAATTTTGAAAAAAAAATCATTTAAAGAAAGTGAAACTAGTAACCAATTGTGAAATATCCCAAAAGCATATGGTCAAGAAAGAATAAGCAGGAGTATATCACATCAAATACACAAATTTATGTCCTACCTTCCCCTTTATAAACAAACATGCACACGTGAGAATGTGAAGAAAAAGGCTGAATAAGAGACTAAATTTAAGTAGAGACTATCTCTAGTGAACTGATAAGTAGTTTCGAACCTTGAATTTTTGAATATATATATATATATATATATTGCTTTTTTAATTGAAGTTTTGTGCATTGCATACATTTCTCTGTCCAATTTAGACTCATTTCCCTTTCCATGCCCTCCACCCCACCTGAGTTCATGCATTCTGCTATACATGTCTTGTATCTTTTTCTGAGTCGTTTTAAATTTTTTCTATGCAGAGGATTATTGTTGTGTGGAGAACATTACTGTATTAATATTCAGTGTATCAGGTTATTAGAGCTACTCATTAAAACTATCCTTTCACGGACTTTAAATATGGACCTACTATGTGATTCATATATGCAATATATTCACAGAATACATAGAAAATATATAATATATATATATATATATATATATTATTTTAAGGTAGTTAGGATGTACTAATCAAAGAACCACAAAGTAGCCCCAGGCATGGTAGTGCACACCTGAAATACCAACACTTAAATAGAGAGAATGTTTAAGTATTCAAGCTCATCCTTAAGTATTCAATGAATTCAATGCAAGCCTGGGCTACATTAGACATGTCTTAAAGCAAAACAAACATCAAAGGCTAAATATTAGAGGGTAATGTGACAGCAAATATAAAAACTAGTGTCCCAATGTAAAAAAATTACAACTGTTACCAAGTGATTTAATAAAAGACAGAACTTACATATTCACATAGTGAATACAGAATCCTAAATATATAAAGACATAGGAATAAAAAGCAGAATATTTTCAAGCATGTATAAAGGTATAAATTTGGGTCTGGAAACATGGCTCAGTGGTTAAAAGCCCTGACTGTTCTTCCAGAGGATTCAGGTTCAGTTCCCAGCACCCAGGTTTGGCTAAGAACCATCCATAACTCCAGTTCCAGGAGATCTGAATCCTGCTTCTGACCTCCATGGGCACTGAATGACATGGGTGCACCAGTGTACATGCAGGAAATACATTTCAAACACATAAAAAATAAAATAATAAAAACAAAAGTAAAATATTTTAAAGGCCAAAGTTCAATTTCCAGCAAGAAGGAAGCAAAACTCCTATAATTCCAATGGTGAAAAAAGCTAATTATTGCATTATATAGAAATTAGAACCACGAAATTAAGAAAGTCATTATTTTGTTACACATACTCTACTATGTTACTTCAATTAACCTCATTGTAATCTCTTTTCTGTTTGATACTTAGCAGTATTCTGTTGTTAATTTTTTTTTGGTGTTTTTGAGACAGGGTTTTCCTGTAGCCCCAGCTGGCCTGGAACTCACAGAGATCCACCTGCCTATGCCTCCCATATACTGGGATTAAAGGCATACCCCACACCTGGCCTGTGAATTGGATTTTCGTTTTGTTTTGTTTTCTTTTGGGAGCACAGCTCTGTGGAAGGTTTGTGCTGCTACTGGACTCTTCTGTTACTGTTATTTTTTTACAGTGAGCATTTTCCTTAGTCATAGTAATAACAATACTGATGATGTGTGTTTATTAAATCAAGCAGCTCCTCTGGATTGTGAAGAAGGCTCTACAGAACAGCTGGTAGAGGGTGGGAGTTTGGTTTTCAGTTGTCATGGTAATGTTGGCATCTCCTTGAAGGAATGGCAAAGAGGTTTACAAGACCAGGGTGTAGCCTTGCAGTGAATGTTTGGTCCTTGGGTGTCTCAGAAGGCAGAGTGCCCTGATCCCTGTCATCTCTCTACCTGCTTGTGGAAGGAGCCATCTTCAATCTCTGCCTTCTAGATGGCTGCACTGGCTCTGCCTCCTGGAAAGGTTGAACAGGTGCATCTCACCTGAGAATGGGGGGAGGCAAGATGTCAGGTAGCATGACTGAGCCTGGGGGAAGGGAGTTCTCAGCTTCTCACAACTATCTTATCCATTGCCATGAACAGTTCAAGGAGCTAATAAGCTCTGTGCCCCTGTGCTGTGTAGCTTTTCCTGGGGATGTGTAAAGAAACAATTGTTCACTCCAGATGGGTTAACCACATACCAGAGCAAGGATTTGTTCTGTATCACCCATGTTTCTATTTGTTGTGAAAAAAATACCTGGAAAAAAGCTACTTAAGGGAGGGAGATCTTGGGAATATAGTCCAGCATGGGGGTGGGTGGGGTTGACAGGAGTGTGAGGTCAGCACCATGGGAAGGCAGGAGAAAGGAGTGTGAGGTCCGAATGGTGGGAAGACAGGAGACAGGAGTGTGAGGTCCGCATGGTGGGAAGACAGGAGACAGGAGTGTGAGGTCAGCACGATGGGAAGACAGGAGACAGGAGTGTGAGGTCAGCATGGTGGGAAGACAGGAGACAGGAGTGTGAGGTCAGCACAATGGGAAGACAGGAGACAGGAGTGTGAGGTCAGCATGGTGGGAAGACAGGAGACAGGAGTGTGGGGTCCGCATGGTGGGAAGACAGGAGACAGGAGTGTGAGGTCAGCACAATGCAAAGACAGGAGACAGGATTGTGAGGCTGCTGAACAAACTGTGTCCACAGTCAGGAAGCATCAAACTGGTTCTTAACCCAAACTTTACTTACTCTTGGTTGCTCAGTGAAGCTGTCCTTCTACGTTTGACCTGGACTTCTACTTCTGGCACGTGCTGCTCAGTAGTTCTTCTCAGGTGTAAGCGATCCCTGAAACAGAAGAAAAAAAAAGGTTCATTTATTATACTCCATCAGTTGTTTAAACTAATTAAACTATGTATTTCTTTAAGGACTGTATTTAGGACTGGGTATGTGATTCCATTCATATAGAGATTTTGCAGATCTTGCAGATCAGGAAAGAAGCCCTGAGTTCGACCGTATTACTGCAGAAATCAGGCACGGTGACATGTAACTATAATCCAGCACTAAGGAGATGGAGGCAGGAGGACCATAAATTAGAAGTTCAAGTTCAATATATAGCAGGTAGGAGACCAGGTCAACCCTACAAGACACTCTTAGGCAAATATATAAATGAATGAATGAATAGGACCTACAAGATTGCTCAGTTGTTAAAGGTGCTTGCCACTCAAAGATGCAAGGCTAACAATCTGAGTTTGACCCATAGAACCCATGTAAAAAGACGGAAGGCAAATCCATTCATTCTGCCCACTCCCCCATATACATATGTAAGCACAGCAATAAAATTTTACAAAATGAAAGCAACCATCGTTTAGAACCCATATACCTTAGCATGATTTATATTTGAAAAGTTCCTAAAACCTAATTAAAACAAGGTAGTATTAACAGTTTTATAACTCAACCGAACAAGACCAGAGGTTTAAACATAATCTAATGTTAGAAGTTCATCACATCTTTAACTATGGGTTTAAAAGCAGGAAAAGAATTAAAATTATGTTCATTTCCAATCGTATTTAGAGATACATAGAAACATGCACATATTGTATATCACATTCTTACATATAAAACATATGCTCATAGAGACATGCACAAATACCTGCTTTACTCTCTCCACCAAAAACAGCAAACCTGATTCTAAAACTGGCTTGAGAAAACCTTTTTAGATTCTAATCATCCTCTTGTATATTAGAAACATGCAATGCAAAATTTAAACCACAAAATTTTTACTTAAATGCAAATGGAACTATCTTCAAGATTTGCAAACAATAAACATAAAGCTTTCAACATGATAAGAAAAGATGACGCCATGTTAAGATCTGAGAGCACATCACAAAATGGCCATCTGGCAAACTGAAATCAAAATACCAGCTTAGGGCAGCCATGTTAATTGCGGGAGCAACCACTCATAAAACTGCAATTCAGGAATACAAAACCAGAAAGGAAAAATGAAAATGCCCTTGACAAATTCATGAAAGCAGCCAATTCTCCAAATCCTACCTTCTTTTTAAAAGTGTTAGATTTTTAGATAGTTAAAATCTCTTTCTGAAACTACCAGCTGTTTTATTGTTTGAACAAATTAAATGTTCTAAAGAATCCACACAAAATAATTTTAAATCAAAATACATTGTAAGATTTCTAAACAATATTTAAAGGCTGTTGTTATTCCCTCAAATGACATCTGATTTACAAGCATACCAAGAAAGAGATGAATTGGACTTTAAGAATGATAAAGTTGGGGCTGGAGAGATTGCCTAGCGGTTAAGAGCGCCAACCGCTCTTGCAGAGGACCCGGGTTCGATCCCCAGCACCCACATGGCGGCCGAGAGCCGTCTGAAACTCCAATTCCAGGAGAACTCCAGTTCCAGGGGAGTGCGACACCCTCTTCTGACCTCCGCGGCATTGCACGTCACGGGTGCACAAACTTGCATGCAGACAATACATTCATACACATACGGAAATAAATAAAATTTAAAAAAAAAAAGAATGATAAAGTTAACAGCATAGCCATGGTTGTACATACTTATAATACCAGTATTTGTGAGGCTAAAGGCAGAAAGACTGGCACAATTTGAAGACAAACTGGACTACAGAGGGGGACTCTGCTCCCCCCAAACAAAAGGAAACAACCTAAAGAAAGAAGAAAACACTGGCAATTAAAATAATTGATTTAAAAATATAATCCATCAGGAAAAATGTTTTGGAGCTTTTGAAATGGATATATTTATATAACTGGTTTTTCAAAGCACTGATGTTTTCAAATTGCTTACTTTGAGCTTAATTCTAATTTTCACACATTAAGTATGTGGCATTTGTTGATCATATCCCAACTAAATTATTTTTACATTTTGTACACAGATCAGGAACACAAAACTTAATTTTCAAAATTTACATATTTTCCTAGAAATATATAAATAGCCACTTATCTCACAAAATAAATGGTTTATCTTTAGTTATTAGAGAAAAGGAAATTAAAAACACAGGATACTACTTGGTACTAGATTTGGGGGTGGTGAAGGAGGCAAAGGCTAGCAGAAATATAAAATTATACAATTTTCTGGCACTCTATAAATTTATGACATTCTCATACCATTAAATTTTGACAACCAAATCAGTGTCACTATCAAATTATTTCAGGATAAAAAAGTGCAAAAAATATATAAGATATCATGCCACTGTGTATACCTGCCTCACTGACAGTCAATGCCTCAAAAACAAACTGATGGAAATACATAGAAAGACAATTCTGGACCAGCTAACACTCAGAAACTTTAATGATTAAGATAGCTTCCGCAGGGCGTGGTGGCACACGCCTTTAATCCTAGCACTCAGGAGGCAGAAGCAGGAGGATCTTTGTAAATTCAAGCCAGCCTTATCTATCGAGCAAGTTCCAGGACAGCTGGGGCAACAGGGAGACCCTGTCTTGAAAAGAAAAAAAGATAGCTTCCATGGCCTAATTTAATGGTTTTACGGTGCGTCTTCCTTGGTCTGAGCCACAAAAATGGAAGAAACAGGACCATAGATAATCCTCATCCATACAGAAAAGAAGAATTAAAAACTTCACTATGAACTGGGTGTGGTGGCCCACGCCTGTAATCCTAGCACTCAAGAGGCAGAGGCAGTCGGATCTTTGTGAGTTCAAGGCCAGCCTGATCTACAGAGTGAGTTCCAGGACAGCCAGAGATACAGGGAGACCCTGTCTCGAAAAGACCAAAAAAAAAAATAAATAAATAAACAAAATAAACAAAAAACTTCATTATGGCCAGGTGTGGTGGGTCACGCCTTTTAATCCCCACCAGCACTGGGAAGGCAGAGAAAGGTGGATCTGTGAGGTCAAGACCAGCCTGGCATACATAGTTTCAGGCTAGCCAATGAGATCTCACATAGTGAGACCCTGTCTCAAATAATAACAACAACAAAAAAACTTCTCTGACCTTATCAATTTAAGGTTGCAGCACTTAAAACTAGTTTAGGCCAAGAAACATTCCTAAAATCGGAAGGCAAAAGCATCAAAAGTTCAAGTCCTCCTTGAGCTACACAGTAAACTCAAGGCCAGCATTGCCTCAAAAATCAACAAAAAGCCAGGTGTTCTAGTACATGTCTATAATCCCCAACATTTGGGAAATTGAGGCAGGAAGACAGCTATTTCAAGATCAGCTTGTTCTATTTTCTAAAAATCTTGTCTGAAAAACAAACAAAAATCATTAAAGAATTCTTAATAGCCAAGTAATAAGAGTACAATAATAAATATAGAACAGTTAGAAATCTATATTTAAATGTGATTATTTTATTGATTTATATTTTTTTGAGTTTTTGTGTCAGGGTTTCCCTGTAGCCCCAGTTAGTCTGGAACTCTCTGACCAGGCTGGCCTCAATCTCAGAGACGGCCCAGCCTCTGCTATCAGAGTACTGGGATTAGAGGCATGGGCCACCACACCTAGCTTGAATTTTTTTTTAACGAAGACAAACTTTAGAAAAGGATATAAACATGAAAATAGAAACATTTATAGCAATGAAACAGAAACTACATGGAAAAAGCCAATCATATTAATATACAACATAAGTTATTTGAACAAACCCAGTTAAAATGCACCTTGAATAGTAATAAGGATCTGTGGTTTAATCCATTCATCTAAGTCAAATGACACATAACATTTTCAAAATCAGTGACAAATGGTATAGTGAAAAATGGCAGTAATCTCAACACCCAAAAGTCTGATGAGAATGGAGTTAGAGGCCAGTCCAGACCATATCTTCATAAAAACAGTAACAACAAAACCAAACTCTGTCCCAATAATAGGACAGAGACATGGACAACTTTGAAAAAGGTTGAAACCTTTCCAAAGATGTCTGAATCAAATACTACAAAATGGTAGGCCATTATCAGCAATATTTGAAGAGTAAAAAAAAAATCATTAAGTTGAACCAAATTATATCTGAAGCAGCGTCTCCCTACAGCCAAACAAAAATAAGTATAAGTATAATTTCACATACAAAATTGTAAAAGTATGCTTTTTTCAAAGTAATTGAGGACTAAGTGCAGAGGGCCCAGAGTCTGTATTTTAAAAAAAGTATCCAAGAGAAAATTGTAGAAAAATATTTATCCATTTTCATAAATTTACCTTTTTGTTAACTACAACCAATGGAGAAATACCAATCATCTATACTCCCTATCATAGATGCAAAGAAAAAATACATCACATAAAATCCTGGAATGAAAAGTACTTAATATAGAAACCTGAATTCAGTCACAGTGGCTGACACCTGTTCTTCAAGGACTCAGAAGGCAGGAAGAGGATTACCAGTTTGAGGACCTGATGCCTAGGATATATATAAAGTCTGAGGTCAATATGAACTCACACATCAAATTTTAAAAATATTTTATACTGAAAACCAAGGGGAATAATTATGACACCAAGAACACCCTCATCTTTCTCCTTTGTTGCTTTTCTTTGTGGGTTTTTTAAACTTTTTTTTACAGGTCTCCCTATAGCCCCAGGTGGCCTGGATCTCACTCTGTAGACCAGGCTGGCATTGAACTCACAGACATCCCCTTGAATTTGCCTCCAGAGTGCTGGGATTAAAGGTCAAAGACAGTTCTTAGCCAACATGTATGTACTGGGAATCAAACCTGGGTCTTCTGCAATAGCAGTTGGTACTCTTACCACTGAGCCATCTCTCCAGCCCGTGTACTTCTCTTTTTAAGAAAATACAATTTATAGATAGTTGCACCTGCTATTGGCAAGTGAACATCCAGTAATGACACGTCTCTCATTTTTGCATACTCCAGCCCCAGCCCCTCCCCTCGGTTTAACAATCTCATCACCCTGTACAAGAATGAGTTATCAAAAGATTAAGATAGCAGACTACTGATTGTGAAGCAATTGTTAAATTATTAAATGTGGAATTAATAATAAAAAGCAATACATGGGACAAGAGCTGAGTAATAGATTATAGAACCTGCCTTAAAAAATGGGAAAGCTTTCAAACAATTAAGTAAAAGAAAAGCCTATATTACTGCATCAAAAAAAATGGAAAACCTGACTTCAGGCAAAACACAGGGAATCTACAATAATTAAGTTACCATTAAATACAAATTTAAAATATCTACCCACTACAAAGAATGTCTTAGGCAGCACAAACAGGTGGCTGTAATACTTAGGGTCTAGCCTTTCATTCCTCCAATGCTCAGAATGAAAAGGATGGAACAGAGGACACCTGCTATGTCATAACTAGACCCTCCAATGCAGCAGAGGGAGGGGGCAAGCCTGTGAGATCGAGCCTGCGCAAATCAGTTTCCTTCCCCTTCCCCTCCCCCTTCCCCTCCATATCCCACATGACATAATGGAAAAGGAGGGGCAAAGAGCAGCTGTTGCTTCTGCAGCAGGTTAAAGAGATGGCTGCCATCCTCTCCAGGCAAAGAATGCTCAGTCTTCGAGCCAACCATTCCTTTCTGGGCACAAAGCAGAGGCGGGTGTCATCTTGACTGCACCTTCTTACCCTGACCCTTCCCCACTGCACCTCTTTGGGGAGGGGGTGTCACTCACCAGACATGGATTGGGCTTTTTACCACTCTACCCTTAGCAGAGGGTGTGGCTGAAATGCCAACAGTGCAGAACTGACATGCGCACAAATCCTTCCACCTGCAGTATAGTGGGGAGGGGGTTACTGTCCCCCTGCACTATGTTGCGCCTGCGCATACAAGCACCTCTGCAGCAGCGGCCATCTTTAGGGAATCTCACAATGGCGTTTGACAAGGGATACGACCCCCTTGGCAAAACAAACAGGATTTTCAAATATTAGATTCCAAACAGCAGGAAAAACAATGAAAATGAAAAGAAACATTGTATTGTTACCTCTACCGTCTTTCAGGGGATGTGTCAAAACAAGTTTTCAATGCAATTTCTCATCTTAGACCTTAGCTACTGTAATGAGGAATGACAGACAAGGGCAGAGTATACAAGAACACCAAACACTGACTGAATTCACTGAGTTCTTGTAGATGTGGGCCGATTCTACAAAATGAAACTACCACGCACTAGGTGCAACCTCATCACCATAGATGATATCAGAAAAGCTGAAATTCTTTTAAGGCCTGTCAGGCAGTCTCACTCTTCCCCTCCCCCCCTCCCCTTCCAGCAATCCACCCTCCAAAGACCTTCAGCCAGTGTCAGGCTACCCAGGCCCTGCTACTTCACACACTCGCAGCCGCCAGCCACCAGGCAGAGTACCTTGACCTCCAGTTCCCATTCAGGTCACGTATCCCTGAAACCCCATGAACACTGCAAAGCACACCCTCGGTGCCCACTCATCCCTCTGTGCTGCATGGATCTCCATGCCGTAGGTCTGTGGGGGACGGAAGAGAGCTGTGGAACTACTTGTACCCTCGCGGCCACATTTGCGGCAACCTTTGCAGACACGCGGCAACCGGTCCCCAGGCGGCTGAGCCGCCGTCACCCCAGAGAACCACCCCTGGCAGAGCGGGCGCTCGCCTTCCCTCTGGACTGGGCGGTCCGGATTGTGCCTCCTATCCAGACAGCTTCATGCCCTTCCACCACCGGAGCCCACAGACTCCATGTCAGACCTTCCAGCAGAGCACCTCCCGCACCGCATTACACCCCAGATGCAGCATGACACGGCAATTGCCCCGCCGGTGGACAGCCAAAGGTGCCCGGGGATTCCCGTTTCTCCAGAACAAAGGAATCTGGCTCATACAAAACCTAAAGTCTCCCAAATCTGGGACACTTGGGGAATATAAATTAATACCCGTTAGGCTAAGACACCAGTCCAGCTGACCTTGCTCGCTCCATCGCTGCACAAATGGCTCTTCAGAACCAGACGTCAGGCATCTCCAGCCGCCTCTCCGCTCTGCGCAGAACTTGCCGCATCAGCTCAGCCTAATCACGCTGCGGCATGCGCATGCGTGACAGCTGTCGGCCGCACATGCGCACAACTTTGCCGCAATGCAGGGGTCCTTGTGTCCCCTCTGACCGTAATGTCCTGAGAGAGAGGTGGCTGCCTAAACCTATGTGTGTGTACCACAAGGGCCTAAGTGAGCCACTTCAAATATAACTATCAGTATGGGAACAAAATTACGTATTTCAAATATATGTAAATAAGACATAATTCTTGCTTCCCTAGTGACGGTGGGTGCCACTGGTCAAATGACCTTGATTTAAAAATACTCTTGATTAATGTTTACTGGTTTGTGCTGTGAAAATCTAGATTTATTCCAGTACTCAGATAATTTCTTGCCTAGAATGGCTGACATAGTGAGACACAAATTTTTTAATTAGAAATTTCAAAATGCAAATATGCCAGAAGCTTTAAATCTTGTTCAGTTAAAAAATAACCTTAGCTATTTAAAATTCTGCATTGTGTAAATTCAGTGCATATCCCCCTTTTTCCATTTGCTCTATTTTTGTGGCCAGTTGTAAAAATATTTCTCCCCCAAATCATTTTGCATTCAAACTTAAAGACTAGAAAAAATATTTAAGTATGAAAGTTGTCTATTATAGTCTAAAATAGATTTAAGAAGTGTAGAAAAATAACTTAAAATCAGTTTTCTTACCTAATAAATTTGAATACTTTCAAAATATTATCAGTAATGAATGATAGCTGGAGAATGAGTGGAAAAGAATAAAGGACAAATAAATATATGAACTTCTGGCCAGTTATTGTTGAGCAAGCCTTTAATTCTAGCTCTGTGAAGGCTAAACTAAGATAATTTTTACAAGTTTAATGCAAGCATTAAAGTTTAATGAGACCGAATCCCAAGCAAAAATAAAACCTACATAATTTCCTGCAGTCATAAAGAGTATTCTTAACTCCAATATGCAGGTATTTATGTAGTTTAGGAAAAGATAATAAGGACAGAAAACTAAAAAAAAAACCCTGAAGCTTCATTTACATGCTGTTTACCATACCTTTAACCTTTCTTGTCGACACAGAGGATTGGAGGTAGGAATTACTAATGGATATTATGTTGCTAATTTTCGTTCCCCTTCTCTCCCTAAGCTACAATGCAGTTCCTAAATATCCGTAATTCAAATTTGAATGAAGATGCAGATCAATATAAGTTTGGTTAAGAAACTACTTAGTGCGACTTTTTAAAAACAGCTAAAGAAGTTCATTAATGTATAAGCAAGAAAATACAATATTATTGATACACATATCATACTTTTTGCCGAATGAAGTAAAATTTGTCAATACTTGGGATTATTTACATATTATGAATAATGCCTGGGTTTATACCATGCACTGAAAAAAAAGCAATAGTCAACACTTTTTAATTTCAATAATTGTTTACATATCTAAGTTATCATTTAAGCTTACTATATTAGAAAAAATGCACAACAACACTTAAAAATAACTATGAATAGGTACCACAGAGCTATGTTTAGTCCACCCACCTGAAAAAGTAATAATAAATAATATGCAATACTAACTATAGTGCTAAAATATCTGCTTTTGAATTCATTTTCTTTATATTTTAATTACAGCTATGATATTTGACATATGTTACTTTGGGCAAGTTTCTTAAATTTTGCACACAATTTTGTTTATATATTTTGCTTAAATGAAAGTGGAACTATGTTTACCTCATAGAATGTTTTAACTATTAATTGACATACTCTACATATTTAAAATTTCCTAGTACAAACTATCTTATGTTTCAGCAGAACTCCACCTGTAAATGATGGTTTGTACTGTACATATTTGTTATTTTTGCTTTTACTAAGTTCATGTCTTTTTCAGATTATCTGTTATAATTATTTGTAATTCTTACTGAAAGTTACCACACATTGCTTAACATAATCATTAGAATTATGTTTCTTGGATATCTCTTGTATGTAACAATTTGAATATTGTGTTTTCTTTCTTGTTTTGCTGCTAAATTTTACATTGATTTTTACATTTTTGCAGTAAACATTAAATACTTTTGCAATGACACCATAAGGCTTAAAATATATTTAATTTTACCATAGTGTAATTAATTATCTAGAGTTTATTCATTCTACACTAATTAGCCTGCTCTCTTTGAATTCTGAAAGCTCTTCTCCTCATCTCCTGTTTATTGTACTGCATTAAAAAATAAGATTTTTTAGCCTGGTGTAATACAAGATAAAGTGGGTGGGATCTGGAAGGGATTAGATGACACCCTAGGTTACATACTAAATTCTAGGACAACAGGGGGGCTGTTTACTTGAAACCTTGACTCAAAATAGCCGGATTTTCTCATCAGCAACATAAATAAAAGGAACAAAAAAGGGATTTAAATAACAGGAAAAAAAGTCATAATGAGCCTTCCAAGCAGGAAAAAAGGATGGGGAAAAAGCAGGCCATTTGCCTTCCTCCTTACTCTTAAAGAGAATAATAAAATAAAATAAATTGTGGTTACTCATACCTAGGACATTTAAAATATGAATCACTTAGAAGAAAAACAAAATGTACATGTCTGCAAACTTGATTATTATGACCCATAAAATATAAGCACACAAAATTAACAGGTAAGTTATATTTTATCAACTCCACAGGAACTTTTTGTTCCAATGACACTATTTTAAAAGTGAAAAGACCAAAACAGGATGAGTAAAATCCTTTGCCAAACAGAAAAGGTGTAATATCCATAATACACAATTAAGTTACACTTTTTTTTCTATTCTTTTTTAAATGGCCAAAGGATTTTAAACCATGATTCTTACAGGGAAAGATTTACAAACTGACAATAAAGTCAGCATGCAAATTGATAGTATAATTAGTCAATAAGGAAATACAAGTGGAAAGCCCATGGGCATACCAATTAGGGAATAACAAAAAGATAATAGAGTAGGCCTAAGAGTTTAGCTTCCTTGAGGGGAGGGTGGGTTTGCTTTTGCTTTGATGTAAACTCTCTTTCTATGCAGGTGGATGAGTGCACTGGGTGCATACAAACCCTTGATGGCCAGAAGATGGCATCAGATACCCGAGAACTGTAGTTATTAGCCATTTTGTGGATTCTGGGAACTGAACCCTGGGTCCTCTTGAGGGCAGCAGTGCTCTTAAATGCTGAGCTATCTTAAAACTCCCTGTTTTTTCTTTTGCTGTTATTTTGTTTTGTAGGATATATAGCCCAGGAAGCCTTATAATTCACCATGTAGAACATGCTGATCTTGCATTACTAGCAATCAACCTGCCTTATATTATAGATGTGTCACCACATCTGGCCCTGATGGGTGAATATTTAGTGCACTTGAATATGACTCACACACACACACACACACACACACACACACACACACACACACACACCCCAAACCTGGCTTAACACATGTTGATAACAATGTTAAGAAATACAGCCATTTCATTTATTTATTTTTTGGTCTTTTTGAGACAAGGTCTCCCTGTAGCCCCAGCTGTCCTGGAACTCACTCTGTAGACCAGGCTGGCCTTGAACTCACAAAGATCTCCCTGCCTCTGCCTCCCGAGTGCTAGGATTAAAGGCGTGCACCACCACGCCCAGTGAAATACAGCCATTTTAATCCAAGCATTGTGCCCTATACCTGTATTCCCAAGCAATCAGGACATCAGGCAGGAGTATTGTCATAAATTCAAGATTTACCTGTTCTACACATTGAATTCCAGGCCATAGGAGGCTACAAAGTGAGACTCTGTCCCAAAGAAAACAAATAAAACAAAACAAATCAAAACAAAACTTAGGTCACTTGGGAATTCATTTTGCCAATACTGAGAAATGTTGATCATTAATTTACCATACAACCTACAATTCAAGCTAAGCATTGTGGCTCACACCTATAATCCTAGTTCTTGGGAGGCTGAGGCAGGAAGACTGTTGTACTGGAACATCCTGAACTACATAGTGAGCCCTTCTCTGAAAAATAGAAAACAAACAAACAACCAAACCAAAACAAAACAAAACAACAGAAAAGTTGGGACCTCATGGCGTTACCTTTAGGGTAGAAAGGCAGGCAAGTCACTGTTAGCTTGAGGCCAGTATTGTCTACCTAGCAAGTTACAGGCAAGCCACGGCTACATAATGAGATCCCATCTGAAAAAAAACAAACAACCCAAATGCCTGTAATCCAGCTCTAGGAAAATTGATACAAGAGGACTGTGCCTATATAAGAAGTTCAAAGCTAGCATGTCCAATGTACAGGGACCTTAATACAACTACAATGAAAGAGTCTTACACTTTCCCAGTATGTGTATCACTAAATTAAATGCAAATGTAAATTCATGCTAAAAACCATTTATATATATATATATATATATATCATTTTTATAACAGAAATATTCATAATCATCAACATTAGAAACAACTTAAATGTCTATTACCTGATAAAAGGATAAAATAATTATGGTCTTATCTGTACAATGGAATTTGATTTTGCCAAAAAAGTACATGAAATTTTCTGAGGTTCTAGCTCAGCTAGCAGATTATTTTTCCAGCATGCACAAAATCCTGAGTTTCATCCTCAGGACTGCATAAAATCAATGTGGTAGCACACACCTCTAATCCCTGAATTCAAACGGTGAAGGCAAGAGGATCAAATTATAGGGGTCATTCTTTGTTACATATTAAGTTCAAGGCTAGCCTGGGATACATGAGACCTCACCTCAGAGAGTAAATGAAGGGTCTCACTAAGTAATTTGGGCTTCTTCAGTACTCATGACTATCTTCCTCCCTCAGCTTCCAAAAACTAAGATTACAAATGTGAAGCACAATGTCCAGCTTGAATTGTAGGCCTGTAATCCCCCATCTTCGAAGATGGAAGCAGGTGAATCAAGAGTTTGAGGCCTGCCTTGTCTATATAGTAAAACAAATTTCAAAAACAAAAGAAATGAATGGCCCATGTTACAACATGCATGAATTCTTTAAGCATTAGCCTCAAAACCAGTATTTAAGAAAATATCAATTCAGGACATGGTGGTACAGGCATATAATCTCAACCTTTGGTAAGCACTGGTATTTGTGGGGTGGGTATCAACCATTCAAGGTCATCCTCAGCTGTCTAAGAGTTTCACAGCCAGGCTAGAGTACATGGAGTACTGTTTCAACCCCTGTCCTCCTCTATGCCATAATGAAACCAATTGTTTCATTTGCTAATTAGAAAAAAAATTAAAAGGAGAAAAAATAAACCTTCATTTTTGAAACTTTCCTTTCCTCCCCAAAACTCAGCTGATGTGGTATCTCAAGCCTGAAATCCCCACGCTTGAGAGGTGGGCAATACAAAATGGCTGTAAGAGTTCAAAACGAAGGCCAAGATGGTGATAGACTCTTTTCCTCCCAGAACTTTGGAGGCAAATGGATTTCTGTGCATTCCAACACAGACTGGTCTACACAGTAATTTTCCACGATAGCCAAGACTATATAGTGAGACCCTGTTTTGAAAAAAAAATGTTCAACGGCTGGCTGGAAATATGGTTCAGCAGTTAAGTGCACTGGCTGCTCTTGCAGAGGACCTGGTTTCAATTCCCAGTAATCACATGGTGGCTACCAACCCTCCATAATTTCAGTTTCAGGGGAATCTGACACTCTCTTCTGACTTCCATGGACATTGAATAACAAAGGTACACTTCATACATGTATACAATATACTCATACATATAAAAATTAAAAATATTAATATAAAAGTTCAAGCCAGGTGTGGTAGTGCACACCTTTAATCCCAGCACTCTAAGATAAAGGCTGGAGGATGGAGTCCAGCATGGTCAACATAGCAAGCTCCAGGCCAGCTGGGGTACAAGAAGACCCTGTCTCAAAAAGTCCAAAAAATGTTCAAAGCCAGTTTGAGCTACATTGTAAATTATATGGTTGCTGGGCAACAGATACACTCTGTCTCCTCAAAAAAAATTACTCTTCCTGGGGCTGGAGAGATAGCCTAGCGGTTAAGAGTACTGACTGCTCTTGCAGAGGACCCGGGTTCGATCCCCAGCACCCACATGGTGGCTAAGAACCGTCTGTAACTCCAATTCCAGGAGAACTCCAGTTCCAGAGGAATCTGAGACCCTCTTCTGACCTCCGTCTGAGGCATTGCACCACAGGTGCACAGACCTACATGCAGACAGTACATTCATACACATACAAAAATAAATAAATTAAAAAAAGAAAAATAAATAAAAAATACTCTTCCTAGAAATAGTTCAAACTTGTGGCTGGGCTGTGGTGGTATACATCTCTAATTCCAGCACTAAGAAGGCAGTAGTAGGTGGTTCTCTGTGAGTTTGAGGCAAGCTTGGTCTACAAATAGAGTTCCAGGACAACCAGGTTTATCTACAGACATGCTGTCTCAAAAATAAAAATTCAAATCAAGTTTTCACATATATGATTCCATTTCTATGAAATATTCAGAATACATAAATCAATACAGATGTAAAGAATTTTAATTATTACTAACCATTAATGGTTATCACAGGTCTCAATATGAAGCCCTGTCAGGCATGTGGCTATCTTTGGAAATTATAAAAATATTCTGGAATTAGGTGGTAGAAATAGTTACAAAAGAATGCATATATACTGAGTACTTACTTTATAATGTATTTTTTTTTATTTTCTTATGTGGATGAGTATTTTGCCTGCGTGTATTTACACTGTGCATGCAGTAACCATGGAACAGGTTGCAGGATGCCCTGGAACTAGATAGTTGTTACCCATCTGTGCATATTGGGACCTGAAACTGGGTCCTTTCTGGAAGACCAGTCAGTGCTCTTAACCACTGGACAATCTAATTATCCCCTTAATTTATCATTTATAATTCTAAATTTGGCAAGGAATGGTGGTGTAGAGCTTTAATCTCAGTAATCAGGGGGCAGAGAAAGGCAGATCTCTGTGAGTTTGAGGCCTGCATGGTCTATGTAGTGAGTTCCAATACGAGGTGCCACTGGGAGACCCTATCAATGGAGGCTGGGTTTTAAACTCAGAGGAAATATATAATAAATATATATAGATATATATATACATATCCCTCCCTTTTGAGGAATATATTCTCTATCTATCTATCTATCTATCTATCTATCTATCTATCTATCTATCTCCACCCATGGGTTGTTTCCTTAGAACACAAAGCACACAATCAATAACAACAAAACTTGGTGAATTTAATATAATGTCCTGAGAGAGAATTTTATAATTACCTAGCCACTGATTATGAAACAGTCCAAACTATATAAAAGGCCTAGTTGTTTAGCTGAGTATAGTGGCACACACTTGTAATTCCAGTATATGGGTGGAAAATAGAGGCAGCATAATTAGAATTTGAAGGTCATTCTTATCTACATAGCAAATTTGAGACACCCTGAGCTATATGATACTCTCTGTCAAACAAACAAATACCCAGTGTGATGAACCAACTTCTTTCAGCCCAGCTACTCAAGAGGTATGAGACATAACAATTCAAATTTGAGGCCTGCATGTGCCACATTACAACTTCAAGTCCAGCCCAGGGAACTAAGCAAGACCCTGACTCAAAAATATAAACTTCATGTGACTGCTGAAAAAGAACGGAGTGTTCTACTAGCTTTTTATAATATTGAGAATATTATTTGATTACATTTTAAAACTCAGCAATGGTAGCATTTCAATTTTTTCTCAAAGGTATATTTTTATTGAATTTTTGTGCATTTTGGACAAAGCATCTTAATCATCTATACAATCCCTTCCCCATTTGAATGCCCATAGCCCCCTATACTAGATTTCATGCATTATCTTTATATAGTTTACCAAAATAAACTATCAAAATAAGAAAACAAGTTATGAAAACCTGTTCTTTTAAACTAGATATTAAGAGACTGAGGAAATCAAAAAATGTATACTATCTTAATAAATTTGTTTGCCCACATATGGCTGTTGTTCATAAAGAGTCATTAATATTACGACATATCAAGTTAACTACTAATATTTTAAAATAATGAATTGTTATATTAAATTTATTAATTGTTATATTAAATTTACCATAGTGGCCCATAATTATATATTCAGCATTGGGGAGGCAAAACAATTAGAATCTCAAATTCAAAATCACTCTAGACTATACAGCTTGTAGTAGTTCACCCTCAGTTTACAGGCAGTCTTTCTAATATAAAAATTTTCTAAATAAATAATTTTTAAAGGAGTTACATACAAGGGCTGAGATGTAGTTCAGTTAGCACCGTGTTTAACTAGCATGCACAGAGACCAGGGTTTGATACTCAACATCATGTATACTAGATGTAGACATGGTTAGATACATCTAGAAACCCAGATCTTGGGAAGTAAATATAGGAGGGTGAGAAACTGAAATCATCCTTGAAACATAAGGAATTTGAGGTGAGTCTAGAAATATGAGACTTTGTCTCCATAGATAAAATAAAATAAAGGGAAGGAAGGGGGTTATTTAACTAAGTGACAGTGTACTTGCACAGAATGTAGAAGGCCCTGAGTTTTATTTTTAGCACTGAGAAAAGGAAAAAAAAATTCTAAGAAATGGCCATACACAAGAGGAGTTGCATAAGTACTAAAAAATGTGATATACTAATATGCTAGGTGAGATCGTTAAATAGAAAAATAATATGTTTAGCTGGGTGTGGTGGCCCATGCCTTTAATCTCAGCACTTGGGAGGCAGAGGCAGGCAGATCTCTGTGAGTTCAAGGCCATCCTGGTCTACAGAGCGAGGTCCAGGCCAGCTGGGACTAAAGGGAGACCCTGTCTCAAAAATACCAAAAAATAAAGAAAGAAAGAAAGAAAGAAAGAAAGAAAGAAAGAAAGAAAGAAAAATAATATTTTTGAGAAACTGAAGCTATCTCTATCAGTTTCATAATTATCAGTTTTGGTTAATAAAGTAAACCTTAATTTTAGCAAATTTAGAAAACTAATGTAATAATAATAAACTAATGTTAATAATAGGGAGATGTATATTAATTTTTTATATTTGAAATAGTAATGAAAATATGTACCTGTTCTGCTCTGAAATAAAGGTAATTGAGGAAAATAAAACAGAACTCAAAACAAAAGGTTACAATAAAATTTCCTGACCTCAAAAGAGGAGTTGAAGGGCACACCGTGAATGGGGAATTTCCACCATTCACTATAATTTTATTTAAATTTATGTCATTTGAATTTATTACCTATCCCCAATTAACAAGCAAATTTTATAGAAAAACATTTTCAAGAAATTATATCTAGCAAAAAAAAATAAACAAAGCATTAAGATTTGGAAGAACACATAATTAATAAACTTGGGTAATGATTAGGCTTAATTTCATCAGGACATCACAGAAATTAATACAAAGAAAGCAACTTCAAAGGTCAAAAGGGGAAAGATGCACAGGAATTAAGAAATATTGCTCTACCTGGGTATCATGACTCATACCTAGAGTTCCCCCACTTAGGAAGCAGAGGTTGAAAGATCACTAAAATTTTGAGGACAACATAGCTTATATAGTGACTTCCATGCCAGCTACAACTATTTGTGAGACTCTGCCTCAAAAGAAAAGGAACAGAAAAGCAAAACAGAAATAAGAAGAGGAAAGGAAGGGAAGGAAGAAGGGGAAGAGGGAAGGAGAGATTCAGAGTCCTTTCCTTTCAATCAAATTCACTTCTGGGCAATTGCCAAATCAAGACCTACCATCAGAAAAACAAAATTAGCTGAGGATTAATTAATTGATTAATTAATTAAAAAGAAAAAAACAAAAATATGGGACAGGTAGGTGAGTGAGTTTTGGAAGACATCCAGAAAATGCCATAGGAAAATTATTAGATACTGTCCTGACCACAGAGACTAGTGTTTTGTTTTGGTTTGGTTTTGTCTTTTGATACAAGGCCATACTATGTAGACCAGGCTGGTCTCCAACTCAGATACACCTACCTCAGACTCTTACCAGCTAAGATTAAAGGCATGTGCCATCATACCTGGATGCTTCTAGATTAAAATGTGCAAATTCAACTGGGCGTGGTGGTGCACGCCTTTAGTCCCAGCACTCAGGAGGCAGAGACAAGTGGATTTCTGTGAGTTCAAGGTCAGCCTGGTCTACACAGTGACTTCCAGGACAGTTGGAGCTACAGGGAGACCCTGTCTCAAAAAATGGGCATATTCTGCTCGTGAAAAGTTTGGCTTCTTGCCAGGCGTGGTGGTGCACAGGAGGCTGAGGCAGGCAGATCTCTGTGAGTTCAAGGCCAACCTGGTCTACAGAATGAGTTCTAGGCCAGCTGGGGCTACAGGGAGACCCTGTCTTGAAAACACGAAAAAAAATTTTTGGCTTCTTATGTAAGAACAGGATAAATATGTACAGCATTATCTCTTATTCTCTTGATTTTTTTTAAAAAATATGGTATGACTGAAACCAACTTAAAAAATTTCAAGGGAGGGAGGAATATATATATACACTTTTAATTTCACTTTAAAGACAAGCATATTTGAATTAGGGTTAAATTGTGAAAACAATAACTATGCAAACTTAAAGAGTGTCCAGCAAATCTTGGTGCAGAATGCTTTATTTCAGCTCTTGGGAGGATGAGAGTCAGAAGGAGCAGAGAGGTTAAAACCCATATTCAGCTACATAGCAAATTTTAGGTGAAGTGAGGCTACATGTGACCTGGTCCTAAAAAGAATTTCTAATGCTGGGCATGGCGGCACATGCCTTAGTCCTGTCAATTGGGAGTAAGAGGATAGTGGATCTCTGAGAGATCAAGGCCAACCTGGTCTACAAAGCAAGTTCCAAGCCAAATCGGGCTCCAGGGAGACCCTCTATAAAAAAAAAATAAAACAAACAAACAAAAGTAAATCTATAGAGGTTAGTGTCTGAGGTACTCCTACATGCTTAGCCCCCAGCGTGCTGTGAGTAGAGGAATGTACCACCACACTAATCTAATAAAGGTCTTTTGGAAAATTATAATACTTCAGGTTTATTTTGTGCCTGTGTGGGTGTTGTTTATGTATGTTTGTAGGTATACATGCTTACTAATATATTTATGGAAGCCAGAGGAGAACATCTGGCTTCCTCTATCACTGTCTACCTTATTTTCCTCTATCACTGTCTACCTTATTGCCTTAAGACAAGGTCCCTCAATGAAGAAGAAACTTCCAATTTTGGCTAGGCTGCCTGGCCAGTGAGCTTGGAAGATCCATTTATCTTTGATCTCCGTGCTGGGATTGCAGGTATGTGCTACTAGGCTAAGCCTTTGGTGTCCATAATGGGGATACAAACTCAAATCCTTATGCTTTCAGACCAAGTATTCTTACCCACTGAGCCATCCCCAGTTCTGGAAAAGATCTTAAAAGTAACTGTAAAAGAAATTTATTTAGTTAGATGTGATGGTTCAAAACTATAGTATCAGCCCTCCAGAGGCTGAGGCAGGATTGAAGTTCTAGGCCAACCTGGGTTATCCAATAAAACCCACATAAAAGTACATAACGACAAATATGAACAATGTACAATGATGTATATGTATGAAATGTCAATGTCAAATGCATTATTTCATATGCAAATTTAAAATGTAAAGTTAAATTCTGGAAGTACATCTCAGTTGTGAGAGTGTTTATACAAAGCCCTGGGTTTAATCCTCAGCACTACATAAATTGGGTATGGTGACATGAATTGTAGATGCACCAGAATCCAAAGTTCAAGGTCATCCTCAGTGACATAGTTTGTGGAAAGCTAGCCTGAGGTTCATGAATCACTGCTGCAATAAATATATTAGGAGAAACACAGTAGCTCCCTGGGGAGAAGCAATTGCCACACATGCCTGATGACCTGAGCTCAATCCACAAAGAACCCATGGGGGTTCTTTGGATGTTGTGGCTGGAATTTGTAGTTGTAACACTCTTATTGGAAGATAGGAAAGTCACAATGGAGCTAGGAAAGTCACTAAGCTCACCATCTAGCTAGACTAGATTACAAAGGAGTGCAGAAACAAGACACTTCCTAAACAAAGCTGAAAGAGGGGACCAAGTTCTGAAAGAGTCTATAGTTTAGAGGGACTAAATTTATTTTACATTTTAAATTATTATGTGTTTTCGTATGTATATGATGTGTGGATGTGGACATTCATGCCTTGGAATGTGTGTGGAGGTCAGAGAGTAACTTTGTGGTGGTCTGCTTCTACTTTGAGTTTTAGGCATTGAAGGTCATCAGGCTTGCATCATTGAACACCAAGTACTTTCACTCAATGAGCCACTTGGGTGGCCCTAAACTTTCTATGACAATGAAACTGAAAAAGCAGAAATCCTAGGCGATCCAACTATAAAACTAAATGGAAGGGCTGAGAATGTGGCTTGGTTGGTTATATGTATAATGACCTGGGGCCCAGAGTTTGAACCCCAGAAACACATAAGCCAATCTGATAGTAAACAACTGTGATACTAGCACTTGGAAGGTGGAGACTGATGGTAAATAAATTCAAGGTCAGCTGAACATGGTGGCATACACCTTAAAGTGCTTATAGATCAAGGAAGAGAACAATTATCAATTTTCTCTAGTCTGGGATTTCATTAACTGACCAAGTACTAAGGCAGGCAGATCTCTATGAGATCAAGGGCAGCTCTGTCTACATAAAGGAGTTTCTGGCCATCTGAAGATATAAGGAGACCCTTCCTCACAAAAACAAGAAAAATATTCAAGGTCATCCTTGGCTACATAGGGAGTCTGAGGCCAAGCTACAACACATGAGACTTTGTATTAAAACAAGATTAAATGGGGCTGGAGAGATGGCCTAGCGGTTAGGAGCGCCGACCGCTCTTGCAGAGGACCCGGGTTCGGTCCCCAGCGCCCACATGGCGGCTGAGAACCGTCTGAAGCTCCAATTCCAGGAGAACTCCAGTTCCAGGGGAATCCGACACCCTCTTCTGACCTCCGTGGCATTGCACGACACAGGTGCACAGACTTGCATGCAGACAGTACATTCATGCACATACGGAAATAAATAAAATTAAAAAATAAATAAATAAATAAAAATAAAACAAGATTAAATGAATTGAAATCTGCATTCTCCTTGAGATGTGATCTCACTTATTCCTGTGTTATATGTCAGCTTTGGGTATTCTTCTGGATCATTTGTTAATAATCCCCCTAACAATCCTGAATTGCTTTCATCTCCATCTTTTTTTTTTCTGAATAGGAAATTGAGTCCCAGAGAGAGATAAAGAATTATTCTAAAAATCATTCCTAAGTAGTTGATTAGATTAAAACTAAGTATTTTGGTTCCAATGTAATAGCTCTTCACAAAGTAGTCAAGGGAATGTCATCTCAAAATAGGTGGCCAGGTAGAATGATTACATTAAATGAAAAGAGCTTGAACAGAAGATGCAGTAAGAGATGGAATCTGTTATACACTCTTCTTTTTTTGGTATTTATTGAGATAGGGTCTCCCTTTAGTCCCAGCTTGCCTGGAGCTCACTCTGTAGACCAGGCTGGCCTTGAACTCACAGAGATCCACTTGCCTCTGCCTCCCAAGTGCCAGGATTAAATGTATGTGCCAGCACACCCGGCTAAGGAATCAGTTATACATTCTTGTCAGCTTAAAGTGCTGATCCATCAAGCAAGAGAAAAATGATTAATTTTCTTTAGTCTGAGATATCATTAACTCACCAAATACTAAGAAAAGACTGAAATATGTCAAGACACATGGACAGAATTTTTTCACACATTTAAATGAAAGTTACTCAAAATAATCCAGCTACAGTAAAGATTCTTCAAAAGCTAATTGACTCACTAGAACTTCAGGAATTGTGGAGAGATTGGAATGTTGCAGGTCAAGTGCCAAGTATCTTGGGCTATCATCCCAGACCGTATCAAGCCTACTGAAATCATACTTTAGCCAACATTATACTCATGCTAGCCAAATACATACTTTTATTCTGTCTGGCCTGCTTTTTTCCTGAAATCTCCAAAGCATCTGGAAGTTTTACCATATACTTTCCTTGTATTACTGTCTTATAGTCTGTGCAAATCCAAGTTATCTGGTACCATGTCAAACAATACAATGTGATATTCTGTAGGAAAACATTAATAAGAGTGTTCTTTGCATGACAATGCCCTCTCCATGTTATCACTCAGTCTCTCTTATAAACTAACAGTTGAAAACAGTCTGAGCATGGAAGGCACATATCTTTAATCCCAGCACTTTGGAGGTGGAGGTAGGCAGAGCTCTGTGAATTTGAGGACAGATTGGTTTACATAGCAAATTCCATGCCAGCCAGGGCACCATAGTGAGACCCTGTCCCATATAAAAAAAAACAAAAGAGTTGACTGAATACCATAAGGAGTCAGCGATTTCACTTCTTGGTACATATGTATTACCACAGAAAGCAGAGAATTGTAGACATATTTGTCTGCTATAATTCTCAGTAACATTAGTGACAACAACAGGCAAAGCTAGTATTCACTCAACTAATCAAGGACAAATAGATAAACAAAATTGTATATGCATATATTTGAATTCTTAAACCTTAACTGAGAAGAAAATCTGAGAAATTATACAATACTGGTAACTCATAAGCATATTATCCAATGTGAAAAATGTGAATCATGAAGACTTGAGATCAGGGATTTCCCAAGACCACCTGAAGCACAGGTAAATGGATGGAACTAGAAGATATTATATTAAGTGAAGTTACACAGTCCCAGAAAAACAAACGACGAATGGTATCCATCAACTGTGGATACTAGCACCAATTACCTAGTACTAAGTATTTCTTATGCAGGGCTCCTTGAGCTTTTGTCCAAGTAGTTGGAAGTGGAACATATTGGAAAGAACAACAACAACAGAAAAGACTGCATCAAAGAACTGACTGAAACGGTGAACTTCTGCTCAAAACAGTCAACTGCTATATCGAGAATTTTGAGAAAGACTGACAAAAGGATGAAAAATATGTTTGGCAGAATGCATGAGCATTCTGGGGTGGGCTGGTAGGGAGGGGGACATGGGTCTAGATTTGATTTGTGTAACATAATTTATTACAAATTTATATATATATATATATATATATATATATATATATATATATGTATATATATATATATATATAGCCAATAGGAAAAGAACAAAGAAAAAGAAAAATGTGAATCACAAAAGGAAAAATGCTATATGATTCTTCTAATTTGAGGTGCCCAGACTATTCAGTTATATTAGAGATATCAAGTAAATAGTGATTGCTAGGGCCAGGAGGAAATAGTTAACAGATATAGATTTCAATTTTGTAACTGGGCATCATGTTGAACACCTGTAATCCCAGCACTTAGGAGGCAGGGGTGGGAGGATTGCTGCAAATGTGAGAGCACCATGTCTACATAGGAAGGTCCAGGCCAGCCAGAGCCATATAATGAGACCCTGGGCATGGTGGAGCACATCTTTAGTCTCAGCACTCGAGAGGCAGGGGCAGGTGGATCTCTGTGACTTAAAGGCCAGCTTGATCTACATAGTGAGTTCCAGGACAGCTGGGGCTACAGGGAGATCTTGACTCAAAAATAAATAAATAAATAAATAAATAAATAAATTTACTTTACGGAGATTAGAGGTTGTGCTCGGTGTATAACACTGTGGATGTATTTCATGTCACTATGATGAATGCTTAAAATGGTTAAGATAGAGGCCAGGTATAGTGGTGCATGCCTTTAATCCTAGCACTTGGGAGGCAGAGACAGTTGGATTTTTGTGAAAAAAAATAGCCATCAAATTTGTCAGTTCTTCCTGCCTGAGCCTACAAGTGTACACCACTAGCTCTCGCATAATTCTTTTATCTGGAATAAATTCTGTTGATAATTGCAAATAGGTACACTAGACATGATAGACTCTTATATCCATAGTAAATTGAGGGGAGGGACCTGAGGTTATAGAACTGTAGACCAATCTGAGTTAATAGCCAGATCAAGTCTCAAAATAGATGATGGATGACGCATTGATAAAAGCTTGGAGGTTTCTGGGTGTGATGGCACATACCTTTAATCCCATGGAGGAAGAAGCAGGTGGATCTCTGTAAGTTCAAGGCCAGTCTAGTCTACATAGTGAGTTCCATGCCAGCTGGGCCTACAGGGAGTCCCAGTCTCAAAAAAGACCACAAAAAATCTTGGAGGTTTAACTCAAAGTACTTTGGGGTATATGTTTAAGGATTTGTCTTGTGTAGGAAAATTACAAGAAAAATCCTGCATCTTGGACTGAACTTTTTTTAATTTTTTTTAATTTTCGTATTTTTTATGTGTATGAATGTACTGTGTGCATGTGGGTCTGTGCACCCATGCTGTGCAATGCCGCAGAGGTCAGAAGAGGGTGTCGGGTTCCCCTAGAACTGGAGTTTTCCTGGAATTGGAGTTACAGACAGTTCTCAGCCACCATGTGGGTGCTGGGGATCGAATCCTGGTCCTTTGCAAGAGCAGTTGGTGCTCTTAACCGCTAGGCCATCTTTCCAGCCCCATGGACTGAACTTCTTGCAAGGCTGATTGACCAGCACTTCAATGACTATGGAGAGTTTGGAATGTTACAAATGCAAAGCCAATGTACAAGTGTCAAGCTATCCCTTTTTGCTGATGATATGATTGTCTACCTAAGGGATGCTAAGAACTCCACCAGAAATCTAGAAATGATTAAGAGCTTTGGTAAAGTGGCAGGATACAAAAATAAATCTAGAAAAATCAGTAGCCTTTCTTTACACCAACAACAAGCAACTGAAGAAGGACTACAAGGAGACCTTCCCACTCACAATAGCCTCAAAAACAATAAAATACCTAGGAACAAACCTAACCAAAGACACCAAGGATCTCTACAACAAAAATTTTAAACCCCTGAAAAAGGAAATTGAGGAAGACATCAGAAGATGGACAAACCTCCCATGCTCATGGATTGGGAAAATAAATATAGTAAAAATGTCCATCCTACCCAAACTAGTGTACAGATTTAATGCAAATCCCAATCAAAATACCCAAGAGTTTCTTCACAGGCTTTTTGGAAAAAAAAATCCTCATTTCATTGGAAAAAACAAAGACCCGAATAGCCAAGCAACCCTGAGCGAAATAGCAATGCAGGGGGGATCAACTTAACCAGACATTCAAACTATACTACAGGGCTGTCATAAAAATACAGCCTGGTACTTGGCACAAAACAGACCAGTTGACCAATGGAATAAAACGAAGATCCTAAACTTGAGCTCATCAATTTCAGCCACCTAATATTTGATCAAGGGAGGCCAAGAAAGACACAAGTGGGAGGAAAGACACATTTCAGAAGTGGTGTTCGGCAAAACTGTGGATCACCAACTTGTAGAGATGAATTATAAACCCCCTACCTCTCACCTTGTAAAAAGTCAGATCCAATGGAACAAAGACCTCAACGTGAAAACCCAAACTCTGGAAGTTGATAGAAAGAACTTGGAAGCAGGGACTACAAAGGACCATAGTGTATAGGGAAAGACTTTCCTAATCAGGCAGCAGTCTGACACAAGAAATAAGATCGACAATTGAACAAATGGACTCATTTAAACTTCAAAAGCTCCGTACATGAAAGAAACAAAGGGTGAGAAAACAGATCATGGAGGAAACCTTCACTGGCGACACATCTGCTACAAAGCATTAATCTCCACGAGTATACAAGCTTACTCAAAGAACAAAGAAGAAAGAAAACACAAATGAAACATTCAAAAGATGGACAAAAATCTGAATAATAGACTTCACAAGGAGGAATTAGAGATGGCACCGGAGAAAACATCTTAAGAAGTGTTTCTAGCATCTCTGATAATTAAGGTAAATGCAAATTAAAACCCACTTTGAAAAGATATCACCTTACTCCAATTAAGACTGGGTAGATTCAGGAACCCGAATGATACCAAGTGCTGAGAGGTTGTGGGAAAAGGAAAACACCGATCCATTGCTGGTAAGGGATTGTAAACTCATGCAACCACTTATGGAAAGCAGTGTGAAGGACCCTTAAAAACTCAAAATGAGCCATTTTCCACTTGACCCATTCATTACCACTCCTGGGTATATACCCACAAGACACATTTTACAACAAAGATACATGCACAGCTATTTTTATTGCAGTTTTGTTCACAATTAGCAAAAAAGCTGGAACCACAGCCCAGGTGCCCCTCAAATGATGAGTGGATAGAGAAAATGGGATACATGTATACAATGGAGTTTCTATGCAGCGGTAAAGAGGGAACAACATCATGAACTTGCATGTGTAAATGGTGGATGGAGCTGGAGGACATTATGGTTGAAGTGAAGTAACCACAGTCCCAGAAAAAACAAAACGGACAAATTGGGTGTCCCTCATTATGTGGACGCTCAGTACCAATTAACTCAGATATAAATATTGCTGCAAAGGTTTTAATACAAAGGACTTTCTAAACTCCCCCCCCCATAGAATAGGAGAAATAAGATGATGATGAGGGCATTTCTCCAGCTGTAGATTGGAGTCAGCTGTTATAGAGGTATTCTCTTTGTAAAAATCGTTAAACTGCCTTCTTTAATATTGGACTAATGGACATAAAACTTGTGAAAAGGATTATTTGCTATTTCAGAACCAAATATAATGCTAAAGTTCTCCTTAAGCTACCAACTTAAGCAAAATATATATACGAGGAGCTCTGACATCAACAATGGTATTCTACCAAGGAGAGTTGGCCACAGGATCCAAGCCCCCACAAAAGGTAAAGGGCTCCTTGCCTCCAAAACTGGGTATCTGCAGGAAGAGAGGCGATTAAGGCCCTGCTGCTGAAGAACTGATATACACATGGGAAAGATGAATGGAGACCACACTTGCAAGCATACGATGGCCTCTGGAATTAGCCAGAGAGTGTTACCAAAGCCCACTAAACCAATAAAGGCAAATATGGGTCTCCTGAGTCAAGCAAAACCCCCGCCATCACAACCAGCTTCTACACCTCATTCGCCTGGAAAATTACTTCTGTGCAGCATGTTGGGCAGCCTTATGTCTGTTATATCCAATTCTAATTGGCCTAGTTGGCTCTCTCCTTGGAGGAATAACCCATGGCGATGCCTACAACTACATTCCTCTAATTGCGTTAGGATATATTATAAACCACACGAAATAAGATAGACCCTGTCATACTTTAACATAAAGAAATGTATTTCATGGATAACATACCATTCCAAACATCTGTGTCTATAACAATGTAACCTACCATAACAACTATTAATGTTTAAATACCTATATATCTAATTCTTATTCTTCATTTTTAGGATTGAAAGGCTATATATAATACTGTTTATATACCTTATATATCTAATTGCATGTACCTCATTAGTAGGATTGCAAGAAGGTTATGCCTGGATCAAAAGCTGGCAGCCCATGAAAGAAAACAGGCCAGAATTGACTAGAGACCAAAGAAAACAGCTCCAAGAGAAAAAAGTAGAGCGTGTTTGCATCTCATCACGCTGCTGCTTTTAATAAATTTTTCAATGT